>NC_069405.1:66208042-66250542 GCF_026875155.1 Cherax quadricarinatus
AACACAGCACCATAGTGTGGGTGTTCCCCACCACCACCACCAACACAGCACCATAGTTGGGTGTTCCCACACCACCACCAATACCAGCACCATAGTGTGGGTGTTCCCCACCACCACCACCAACACTGCACCATAGTGGGGGTGTTCCCCACACACACCCACAACACAGAAACATAGTGTGGGGGTTCCCCCACAACCAACAACACAGAACCATAGTGTGGGTGTTCCCCAATCATCCATCCACCAACACAGATACCATAGTGTGGAGTGTTCCCACCACCACCACCATCACCACTCACACAGCACCATAGTGTGGGTGTTCCCCACCACCACCACCAACACAGAACCATAGTGTGGGTGTTCCCCACCACCAACCACCACCACCACCACCACCACCGTCCATCCACCCCACACAGCACCTTAGCTTTGGTGTTCCCCACCACCACCACATCACAGAACCATAGTGTGGGTGTTACCCCCACACCACCACCCTACACTAGCTCCTTGCGGGGTGTTCCCCAACCACCACCACACCTACACAGCCCACTACGTGTGGGGCGTTCCCCCACCACCACCACCCACACAGCACCATAAGGTGGGGTGTTTCCCCACACAACACCAACACCACCCCACACAGCTCCTTTATCCGTGTGGGTGATTCCCCACCACCACCCACACAGCCACCAGTGTGGGTGGTCCACCACCACCACCACTACCACCCTGTCACAGCACCATTAGTGTGGGTGTTCCCCACCCACACCAACACACCCCACCAGCACCATAGTGTGGTGTCTTCCCACAACCATCCACCAGCAAAAACTGCACCATAGTGTGGGTGTTCCCCACACCAACCACCACACCCACACAGCACCATTAGTATGGGGTGAATCCCAAAACCACCACCTACACCAGCTACATAGTGTGGGGGGTCCCACCACCAACCACACCACCCCACTCAGCAGCATAGTGTGGATGGTCCCCACTACCACCACCCACACAAAACCGTAGTGTGGGTGTTCCCCCAAACACAAACCACCACCACCACCACACAGGGACCACCATAGTGTGTGTTTCCCACACCACAACACAGCACCAGAGTGTGGGTGGGGTTCACCAACCCCATCACAACCCACTCAGAACCAGATTGTGGGTGTTCCCCACCACCACACTACTACCACCCACACCAGCAACCATAGTGGGGGCTGTTCCCCACCACCCACCCCCCCCCCCCACCCACACAGCACCATAGTGTGGGTGTTCCCCACCTACCCACCACCACCCACACAGCACTGAGTGTGGGGTTCCCAACACCATCACCACCTCACAGCACATGCAGTGTGGTGTTCCCCACCACCACCACCTCCACCCACACAGCACCATAGTGTGGGTGTTCCCCCCACACACCCCAACTCAGCCACCATAGTGTGGGTGTTACCCACCACCACCACCACCCTACAACGCACAGCCCCGTAGTGTGGGTGTTCTCAATATCACCACCCACACAGCAACGCCGTTGTGTGGGTGTTCCTCAACATTACCACCCACACAGCACCGTAGTGCGGTTGTTTCCCACCACCACCATCCAACAGCACCGTTAGTTGGGTGTTCCCACCCACCACCCTCACAGCCACGTTAGTGTGGGGTGGTGGTCCCCACCACCACTACCTACACAGCACTGTAGTGTGGGTGTTCCCCACCACCACCACCCACACAGCACTGTAGTGTGGGTGTTCCCCACCACCACCACCGCACACACAGCACCGTAGTTGTGGACGTGTTCCACACCCCCACCAGCCACACAGCAACTAAGTCGTGGGTGTTCCCTCCACATCGCACCTCCCCACACAGCACGTTAGGTGTGGGTGTTCCACACCACCACCAGCCACACAGCACCGTAGTGTGGGTGTTCCTCAGTATCACCACCCACACAGCACCGTAGTGTGGGTGTTCCCCACCACCACCCACACAGCACCGTAGTGTGGGTGTTCCCCACCACCCCTACCCACACAGCACCGTAGTGTGGGTGTTCCTCCCCACCACCACCCATCACAGCACCGTAGTGTGGTTTTTTTCTTCCTTTAGGGTGTTCCACACCACACACCCACACAGCACGTAGAGTGGTGTCCCCACCAACACCTCCCAACTGCACCGTTGTGTGGGGGGTTCCAAACCACCACCCACACCGCACCGTAGTTGTGGGTGTTCCTGCCAACCACCAGCGCAGCAGCACCGTAGTGTGGGTGTTCCCATCCACACCCACACAACACTGTAGTGTGGGGTGTTCCACACACCACCCACACAGCACGTAGTGTTGGGTGTTCCCTGCCCACCACAGGCCAATCAGTCCACCGTAGTGGGGGTGTTCCACACCACACACCACCAACCACAGCCACCGTACGTGTGGGTGTTCCACACCCACCACCACCCACACAAGCACTGTAAATCAGTAGGTGGGTGTTCCCACCACCACCACTCACACAGCACTGTAGTGTGGGTGTTCCCCACCACCACCACCCACACAGCACTGTAGTGTGGGTGTTCCCCACCACAACCACCACACCCACACAGCACCGTAGTGTGGGTGTTCCCCACCACCACCCACACCAGCATCCGTAGGTGGGGTGTTCCCCACCACCACCACCACCCACACAGCACCATAGTGTGGGGTGTTCCCCACCACCACCCACACAGCACCGTTGTGTGGGGTGTTCCCCACCACCACCCACACAGCAGCGAAGTGTGAGTGTTCCCCACCACCACCACCCACACAGCACCGTTGTGTGCGGGTGTTCCCCATCACACCAATACCACCACCACCGACCCAACACCGTGTGTTGGGTGTTCCCCACCACCACCAACACACACTACTGTTGTGGGTGTTCCCCACCACACCACCCACCACCCACACAGTACTGTAGTGTGGGCGTGTTCCCCATCACACCACCAACCACTCACCCGACACAAACACCGTGTTGTGGGGCTGTTCCCACACACCAACACAAGCACCGTAGTTGGGTGTTCCCACACCACCACTCACACGCTACCGTAGTTGTGGGGTGTTCACCACATCAACCACCACCCACACGGGCCACCGTAGTGTGGGGTGTTCCCCACCTCACACCCACACGCACGAAGTGTGAGTGTTCCCACACACCACACCCACACAGCACCGTAGTGTGGGAAGTGTTCCCCCACCACCACCACCACCGTAAACACACCGTAGGTGGGGTGTTCCACCACCACCCACACAGCACCGTAGTGTGGGGTGTTCCCCACCACCACCACCCACCAGCACGTGTAGTGTGGGTGTGCCCCACACCCCCACCCACACAGACACTGTAGTTGTGGGTGGTGTTCCCCACCACACACCCACACAGCACTGTAGTGTGGGTGTTCCCCACCACCACTCACACAGCACCGTAGTGTCGGGTGTTCCCCACCACCACCACCCACACAGCACTGTAGTGTGGGTGTTCCTCACCACCACCACCCACACAGCACCGTAGTGTGGGTGTTCACCACACCACCCACACAGCACCGTAGTGTGGGTGTTCCCCACCACCACCCACACAGCACCGTAGTGTGGGTGTTCCCCACCACCACCCACACAGCACCATAGTGTGGGTGTTCCCAACCACCACCGCCAACACAGCACCGTAGTGTGCGGTGTTCCCCACCACCACCACCCACACAACACCATAGTGTGGGGTGTTCACCACCACCACCACCACCCACACAGCACCGTAGTGTGAATGTTCCCCACCATCACCACCACCCACACAGCACCGTAGTGTGGGGTGTTCCCCACCACCACCACCACCCACACAGCACCGTGGCGTGTGGGTGTGTCCACACAAACCACACCACCCACACAGCACCGTCGTGTGAAGGTTCCCCACTGCCAATCCACCACCACGACCCACACAGACACAGTAGTGTGGGGTGTTCCCCACTACCACCACCACCACCCACACAGCACTGTAGTGTGGGGTGTTCCCCACCAACACACCACACACACGCACACGTAGTGTGTGTGTTCACCATCACTCCACCAGACCCAACAGCACGTAGTGTGGGGTGTTCTCCACACCCACCACACAGCACGTAAGTGTGGGGCTGTTCTCCACCACCACCCCACACAGCACTTAAGTAGTGTGGGGTCTTCCCCACCACCACCCACACAGCACTGTAGTGTGGGGTGTTCCCCACCACCTCCACCCACACAGCATTGTAGTGTGGGTGCTCCCCACCACCACCACCACCTCTCACACAGCACTGTAGTGTGGGTGTTTCCCACCACCACCACCAACGCAAAAAAAAAGCAGTGTAGTTGTGGGTGTTAACCACCTCCACCACTCACATGCAGGGGTAGTGTGGGTGTGTCCCACACCACACACACCACTCACACAGCATTGTTGTGTGGGTGCTCCCCAACCACCACCACTCACACAACACTGTAGTGTGGGTGTTCCAACCACACCATCACACGCACGTAGTGTGTTGGGGTGTTCCTCCCGCCACCACCACCCCACACAGCACTGTAGTGTGCAATCTACCGTGTACCCCACCACCACACCCACACAGCACCTTAGTGTGGGTGTTCCCACATACACCACCACGCCACCACACCGTACGTGAGGGTGGTAACACACCACTACACCACCCACACAGCACCGTAGTTTGGGGATGTCCCCACCACCACCACCACACCACCCACACAGAAAAAACACTCCGTACCTGTGGGGTGTTCCCCACCACCTCCCCACATAGCACCGTTGTGTGGGATGTTCCCACCACACCCACCACCACCACACAGCACCGTTAGTGTGGGTGTTCCCACCATCACCACCACCACCACCACCCACATAGCACCTTAGTGTGGGGTGTTCCCCACCATCACCACCACCCACACAAACCATAGTGTGGAGTGTTCCCACCCACACCACCACCACCACCCCCCCCCCCCCCCCCCCCCCCCCCCCCCCCCCCCCCCTCCAACCACCACCACCTCCACACAGCACCGTAGTGTGGGGTGTTCCCCACCACCACCACCACCACCACCCACACAACCCTGTAGTGTGGGGTGTTCCCCACCACCACCACCACCCACACAGCACTGTAGTGTGGGATGTTCCCCACCACTACCACCACAACCCACAGAGCACCGTAGTGTGGGTGTGGATGCAGTGAGCCTCCACGACCCAGTGCTCTTAATCACTCAAGGATTTACCTCTTCACAAGCCGAAAGAAATCTGAACTACTAATATCTAGACTGCTTTCTTTTTCAAACTCTGAGAGATCACAGACAGTGTTACTGATCTCAGATCAGGTCGCGATTGGCGAACGGAGGATCGAGTCATCACCACTTCTTGCCCACAAGATGAAAATAGGTACTTGCAGTTAGAGTACTACTGGCCATGCAGGTATACTAATTTTCGCATTTTTGAAGGAATGAAATCGGGCACAATACCTCGAGGAACAATACACAATTAACCCGCCACATAGGAAGAACTGAAACGTTATGACGGATGTTTCGGTCCAACTTGAAACATTCTAACTAGTGAGTGTAAGCCAGTGGGAAGGACCCTGTAGAGCAAAAGCTCCAGGTGGCGATTGATCATGTGACTGAACACAGCGTCAGTGAATCACTTCTGTTCTGTTTCCTAACGAACCTTGCCGAACTTAACCTATTTTTTTTATTGCTAGGGTGGTTTTCCGTTGTCAGGGTCACGGCATAATCTCCCCTGCCATGGGTCCGCCGGGTTTCCCTACCATGGGGTCACGGCCGTGTTCTCCTTCTGCATGGTCACGCAGGGGTCTCCCCTTCCACGGGTCCGGCGGTCTCCCTAGAGGGTCTCTCGAGCTAAGATTAGCTACACTACATCTTCACCTTTCACACAGAAGGAATAACAGTGTGGGAGACATCCTTGGCAGGTAAAGTTTATAGCTGTCTGAGCAGTAACTTCCTTCCAGCTTTAAATCTTAACAAAGAAGATGCAGTATGCCTGGGACATGGCAACTGCACAACCGCTTCCTCGTAATTGTATTCCAACAGTGTCGGACGTACATCTTTATTCTAGGATTAATCTTAGTTTAACTTTATAATAACCATGTGATCATCATTGCTGTAACGTAGAGCAGCACCACGGTGTGCTATGTGTTGCTGACAAAATATGTTGTTTAAAATTAATAATTTATTCGTTTCAGGCCATTCGAGTTCACGAGTGTTAATAGTGCAGATTGCACCCTAACAAGATTTATTAGGGAAAATGTTTTCTAATAAATATATCTAGTGTTTTGCATTACGTATCTTTCCTAAACCAGATAATACCATAATTACCAGCAAGAGGACTAAAGCAAAATAAACGTATTTATAAATATTCATATATATACCACACACGACACACACCGGGGTCAGGGAGCTGAGTTCGACCCCTGCAACCCACAATTAGGTGAGTATCGAGTAGTACACCCCTCTTTGTATATACACTACTGCCGTTCGGTTCATGAACATCAACAGAGATGCCAATATATTAGTAGACTATACCGACTGTGTGGAAATAAGTGAAAATGCCATCAACCATATTTTGTATCATATTTACATTCAGGACACGTACTTTCAAATTATTCGCTGAGATAGAGGAAAACGTTGTCTAGGGTTGTAATCCTGGCTTAAAAATTTGTGGTTGTTTTGATGAATACTCATGAGGGAGGACATGAGCTAGATCTCTGCTTTAGTTGTTGGTGTAGGAAAGCTGGCTATGAGAGACTTTCGGCTGATGTTGCAGATGCTGACGACTGCAAACATTACCCAGATGATATAAGTTCTGACCTTCCTGGTGGTAGAGCACAGGAGTCACAACACAGAGCATCGGGTCTGATTTCAATGGCTAGGCTACGGGGCCGGATTTAGTTACGTGCAGTATAGGGGCCACCCCTTTATGATTATTGTGTGAGATTTTGGGTAAGATGAGTTACTTTATTTATTATTATGAAAGAGCCACTATGTGGATTGGTATTCATCGTTGCTGATGACAGCTCGAGACTACCTGCAGCCTCTCCCATGGGTTTCGCCTCTGAATTTGCTGTCCACTGACCCATCGGGGCTTTGTGGAAGGTTAATAGGGTTAATACATGCCCTGTTGACATATAATTTCAGTGTATTACTGGAGAGGTTCGGGGGTCAACGCCCCGCGGCCCGGGTCTTGTGACCCCGGCCTCATTAGGGCAGTGTCCCAGGATGCGACCACACCATATTTTATTATTATTATTTATTATCACACTGGCCGTTCCCACCAAGGAGGGTGGCCCTAATTACAAAAACTTTTACCATCATTCACTCCATCACTGTCTTGCCAGAAGGGTGCTTTACACTACAGTTTTTAAACAGCAACTATAAACCCCTCCTTCAGAGTGCAGGCACTGTACTTCCATCTCCAGGACTCAAGTCCGGCCTGCGGTTTCCCTGAGCCCCTTCATAAAATGTTACTTTGCTCACACTCCAACAGGCACGTCAAGTATTAAAAACATTGTTCTCCTTTCACTCCTATCAAACACGCTCTGCATGCTGCTGGAAGTCAAGCTCGCACATATAAAACCTCCTTTTACCTCTCCTCCAACCTTTTCCTAGGCCTACCCTACCCCGCCCCTTACTGCCACTACAGACTGATACACCTCTTGAGTCACTCCGTTTTCGCTTCCATTCCTCTCTACATGTCGAACCACTCAACAACCCCTTCTCAGCCCTCTGGACAACAGTTTTGGTAATCCCGCACCTCCTCCTAACTTTCCAAACTACTGGAATCTCTGCATTATATTCACACCACACATTGCCCTCAGGACTGACATTTTCACTGCCCTTCCAGCCTTCTCCTCGCTCTGCAACATTCATCACCCATGCTTCACATCCATATAAGAGCGTTGGTCTTATAAAACTTTCTCTCTACGATCCCCTCTTTGCCTTCCAAGGACAAAGTTCTTTGTCTCTACAGACTCCTAAGTGCACGACTCACCCCCAGCCCCCGACTAACACCCAGGTACCCATTTTTTTCGAGGGGGAAAACATAAAAACAACGGGGTTTGAAAGAAACACGTCCAATGTTTCACTTTGGCTGGGAATCGAACCCAGGCCCCTCGCCGTGTGAAAACGAGGGGCGTTTAACCACCAGGCCCACCAGACCCCGGTAGGGGTAAAGATGTATCACCTGTAAGTCTGGGCGGCCCCTTACCTGTGGTTTTGGGGGGGGGGGGGACTTGGCACTTTTGGATCAGGGGGGCAGGGTGAAACAAAACCCCTTAATAAGACTTACCGGGGGAAATTTTAGCATCCCTGGTTTTTTTAACGCAGACATCCTTGGCAGACCAAGAAAAAGCCCCCTGGAGTCTTCACACTGTCAAGACGTCTTTTCTTGGCACACGCCCCCCCTGACACTAAACAAGCGACACAAAAAAATATTTATGCGCGGTATTTTTATTCACTCGTCAAATGCGAAAAATTTTAATTCATGACGGAAGATTTTTTCTGGCCCTCAGGGGCGCAGGGGAAAAAAAGTACATAATTTCCAATCCCCTTCCCCCAATTTTTCTTCCCAAAAACGCCCCCCGGGCACGACAGGGGAAAAAACACGCACACGAAAAACCGGCCACGAATTTTCCCCCCCTACTTTTTCCAAACGTAACGGGGGTCCCCGGGTTGCCCCCCCCCCGGAAAAAAACCCTGGAAACGGTTTTTCGCCACTCACTGAACCCCCCCAGTCTCCGGCCCCCCTAACCCCCCCCCCCCTTTTTTTTCAGGGAAAATTGCCTGCTGACACGGGGCCCCTAAAAAGGGGTTTTTTAACCCCCAGGTTTTTTTGCAACCAAAACACAATCAAAATCGAGCGATTCCTTCAATCGGATGCGGTTTAAAAAAAAAAAATCCCCCCCAGGTATCAGCTTTCGGGGGCACATTTTTTTTCGGATTTTTTTAATAGTCGGGGAAAAATAAAAAGTTTCGTCAGAACAAAACCCCTTTTTTCAAAAAAAATTTTGCAGAGCCCCTAAATTAAGATGAAATTTTTCTGTTTTTGCATGTGTACGGTTTTACGATCTTATCACTCTGAATCAAAACAAACCCTTAATTTGCAAAAGCCCCCCGAAATACATGTTAAAGTTTGGGTGGGACGCCCCTGAAATGCGCAAAATGAAAGGTGTGTTTTCTACAAAAACCTTTCTTTGCACCTTGATCTCTCTAGTGCAAACAGTCCGGGCCCCATAAACCCCCCACCAAAACCCCAAAATCCCCTGTTCAATGTGGGGGAAAAAGTAGGAGAAAAGGGGGGAGGAAGGGAGTACCGCTGCCCCCCCCCCCAATGGCCCTAGGGGGGAACCCCCCACTGCCCCCCCCCCAGGGGGCTTTTCGATCCCCCTTGGGGCGGTTGGAGAAAATTTCTCCACAATTATCATTGTTAAATTTTATTTTTTAATTAATTTCTTTTTATTAAAAAAATTTTTCCCATTTTTTTTTTTTTTTTTTTGGGGTTTTTTTTTTAATCCAACCCCCAATTCCCCCCCCAGGGCCCCCCGGAAAAAAAAAAAAACTTTTTCCCATCAACCCCCATCCGGCCTTTTCCCCGAATCCTTAAAAAAAGTTTTTTATTAAACGCCAAACTTTTAAAAACCACCCCCCCCCCCCCCCCCCCCCCCCCCCCCCCCCCCCCCCCCCCCCCCCCCCCCCCCCCCCCCCCTTTTAAAAACCAAATTGGGCCCACCCACTTATCAAACACCCCTCACGCATCCCCTGCTGGAAGCCCCAAGCCCCCGCACAAAAAACCTTTTTTTAAACCCCCTCCCCCCAAACCCCTTTCCCCTGGGCCCCGACCCCTTTCCCCCCGCCTTCCTTCCACTACAAAAACCTGATTACACTCCCTTGAAGCATTCTGTTTTCGTTTTCCTTTCTCTACATGTCCCGAACCCCCCCTCAAAAACCCTTCCCCCCCCTCTGGACAACTTTTTTGGTAATCCCCCCCCCCCCCTCCTCCTAACTTCCAAACTACAAAAAATTCCCCCTGAAAAATTATATTCACCCCCCACATTGCCCCAACATGAAACCCCTCCACTGCCTCCAGCCTTCCCCCCTCGCTGCAACATTCATCCCCACCTTTTTCACCCTGTTTCCTCCTGTTTATATAAAATTAAAAAAACACCAAGATAAAACTTAAGAAATCAAAAAATGACACGTTTTGGCAAACAAACCATCCCCCCCGGCCGGGGGTTTTGAACCCGCGGTCCATAAAAAGCCCTCAAAACTCCCCCCCGTCGCGTTAGCCACTGTTGGCTAGCTGGCCCTAGGGGGCCTAACGGCCCGGGCGGGATTTTTTTAAAAGACCCTTGCCGCCGGGTTAAAACCCCGGCCGGGGTAGGGGTCAAGATATAAACTTTTTTTAAGGAAATTTTATTAAAGTAAAATCACCCCAAGGGGGAAGAGAGCCTCCTAACAATTTAATTTTTAAATTTTAAATTTTCACACGGGGGGATTTCCACCAAGGAAAGGGGTGGGCCCCCGAAAAAAAAAAAAAAACTTTCACCCTCATTCACTCCCCATCCCTTGCCCCCTTCCAAAGGGTCTTTACACAAATTTTTTTTTAAACTGCAACTAAACACCCCCCCCCCTTCAGAGTGCAGGCACTGTAACTTTCCAAACTCGGGGGACTCAAGTCCGGCCCCCGCCGTTTCCCCCCCTGAACCCCTTTCCCCATAAAGTTACTTTTGCTCACACCCCAAACAGAACCCCCCAAGTTTAAAAAAAACCATTTTGCCCTCCATTCACTCCTATCAAACACCCCCTCACGCATCCCCCTGCGGGAAGCCCCCAAGCCCCTCGCCAAAAACCTCCTTTACCCCCCCCCCCTCCAAACCTTTTCCCTAGGCCGACCCCCCCCCCCCCCCCTTCCCTTTTCCCACTACAGACTGATAACTTTTTGAAAGTCATTCTTTTTTCGTTTTCCATTCTCTCCCAATGCCCCCGAACCCCCTCAAAAAAAACCCCCCCCTCAGCCCTCGGAACATTTTTTTTGGTAATCCCGCACCCCCCTCCTAACTTCCAAACCCTACAAAATTCCTGCATTATATTCACACCACACATTGCCCCTCAGACATGACATCTCCACCCCCCTCCACCCTTCTTCGCGCAACTTTCATCAACCAGCTTAAACACCCCAAAAAAGACCCTTTGGGGGTAAAAAACAAAACTCTCTAACTTTTCCCCCCTTTTGCCTCCAAGGACAAAGTTTTTTTGTCCCCCACAAAACCCCCCTAAGTGCACCACTGCCCTTTTCCCCCCCATAAATTCTTTTATTCACCTCATTTTCATGCCCCCCTCCGTTGCCCCACTCCCCCCCCCCCAAAAATACTGAATATTTTTCGCCTCCTCCATACTCTCTCCCCTCCAATCTGATACCCAATCTTTCATCACCTAATCTTTTTTGTTACCCCCATAACCTAACAATTTTGTTTTAAGAAAATTAGCCACCAAGCACTGTGTTGCATTGAAAAAACAGATTTGAAGTATTAAATTCAGTGAGAGCAGTTGTTTACATTTCAAAATAGCCGGTGCTACTTAGTGTTAAAAATTTCAAAAAAGATCTTTAAAATGAAAATCCACTTTTCTAATTAAAACCCAAGAGTTTTTTTTTTTTGAACCGAGCTAAAATATATCATGGGGTTTTCCATTACAAAGTGATCTCCCCGCCCCTTTGTTCATACTATTCTCGATCGAAAATTTTTTTTGTTAAGTATTTCTTTGAGTAAGTTTTTTTTTATTATTTTTTTTATTAGTTAATAATTTCCCTAGTTTTATAGATTTCTTTTTTTTTGTGGGGACTCCCCTGAGGCCCCTTGGACAATTAACTTTTTTTTTGCTGTCCCTTTAAACCGGTCTGCTCGGCTACCCTTTGCTACCATCCTTCAAATTCACGTTTAGAAAACTTCCCGACAAAAATTTTGTTTGGGATTTTTTTGAAGGTGTGACATATAAGCAAAGTTTTTTTTTCCTGAAATTTTTCCTGGATTTTTTTCAAATCAGTGTTGCATGAGTTTTTTCCTAATTCTTGTTTTCTCATCCTTTGTCTCTGTTACTATTTTGGGAAAAAACACAGTTTTTTTCATATTTTTGTTAAACTACAATGTGTTTTGGCTGTTTTGTTATTTCAAAAAACATATATCTAATTTAAAAACATATTTTAATCCATAACTTATCTTTTTTTTAAAATTTTTGTTGATATGCCCAATTAACATTCGATCTGTAAGTGAAATATCACTACAAAATTCTCGTTTAAAACTTGATAAAGAGTTGAAAGTAAACCAGTTTTTTAACATTTGGATCTACCAAAAAAACTTGGGGAGAAAAACCCCCCTTTTTTTGGGGAAACATTTCGCTCATGGGGAGCTTTTTCCCAAGTCACCTGTGGGCGAAACGTTGAGCAAATAAAGGGTTTTTTTTCTGGTTTTAAGGATTTGGGGAAATACCCGAGACAGCTGGGGAACCAGACACTTTAAAACTGAAAGAATTTGCTCAAAAAATTTTTATTTTAAAGGGGCCCCAAAAAAGCTGCATCGTTCCCCTATTTTCAACCCCAACTTTAGCAAGTAAAAAAAAATGAAAAAAGTAATTTTACATAAAAAAACCATTTAAACATATTGCTCAACAAGCTAAATAAGCTCCCCAATTTTTTTATTTCACGGAGAGGAGCGAAGTCTGGAAAAACTACAAGAATTTGGGGAAAAATGGGAGGCCCCAATTTTGGTTTGATCCCCCAAAAGAAGGGTAACCCAAAACCCCTCGACTGGAACCCCTTCCCCCTATCAACGCCTTACCCCCCCTTTTCCCCCGAAGGGGAAATTCCCTTAAGTTTCTCACTTTGGGCTCCCGTCAAAAAGGACGAAACAATTTGAAAAGATTGTAACCCACATTACTAGCAACACACCGAAGTGTTTGTGCTGTATACTCATTATTCCCCCCACGACGTTGCTTTTATCTGTTGGAGACGTTTTCTTTAACCCCCCTTAAAATTATTACCCCTTCTAAATTTTACTTGCACACCTTTAGTCTTGCACACTTTTCCTTGCACAGGTTTTCCCCTGCACACTTTTTAGTTTATGGCCAGTCCTGGTGGGAACCTTGGAAACATCCTTCATGTCATTAGAATTCAAAAATAAAACCCTGCCATTTTTCTATCTTACCAAAATGATTTGGGTTTTTTTTCTCTCGATTTTAGTTGGTTTTTTCATAATTAAGTTCTTTCTCTCAAAAAGCCTAAAGCCAAAAGTTTTTTAGTGTCCCCTTTCACGACGCTTTGGATGTGTCAGTTTTTACTGTCTGGTAAATTTACCTGAGCTATTTCAAGCAAAAAAGCAAAGGGTCTACGACAATGTTACCCCAAAAAATTTTACTCCCATAACCGCTCATAGTTGTATGCTTTCTTTCCCCCAGTTTTTTTAGTGTTCCGATCTTTCAATAGCTTCGCACTGCCCTGACTTGATGTATTTGTTATCCCGTTTTTTTGCACTGGCTTTCCTCTGTTACTTTCCATTGATCCGTTAGTTCCTCCCCGGAAGGTCTCATTTTTTCTTCTCCCCTGTTCTTGTCTAAATTTTCCCCCCCTTTTTCTTTTGTCATTACCCTCCCCCATTTTCACTCTTATTTTCCCGTCCTTCAAAATTACCATCATTCTTATATTTTGGTTAGCGATAATGTGTTAACCAAGTTTTTTCTTACTGCCTTTATCATTTTTGTCTCCATGTTTTCCAGCAGCCCCTTTAAAGTGTTCAAGTACTTCCAGTGGGAGTTCTTTCTGGTTTAAAGTTCCCCGTGGTCAGGCTTTGTGGGTTTCTTAAGTGCATTGACCTGCGTAAAATTTAGGTCACCTCTGCCTGCTTCAGTAATTTACTATACATTAATTTTTAATTTAGAATGTGTAGTAAATCAAAAGACACAAAGGGCTTGTTTTTTTTTTTTTTCTATTTGGCCCCTTTGTAGGGTCTTGTTAAGTAGCTGATTCAGATTTAATTCTGAACTTCAAGCTTATTTCAAGGTCCTTTTTGGTTCACTTTTGCCCCCAAATTCCCCCATGTATATATTGGGTGGCGTTCATCGAGTTGCGTTTTGGGGCCAAGCCTTTCGATCTTATAGACAGTTACACTAAACACTCTCCTCCCAGCGCCCCTTTTTTTTTTACTCATATCTACTCATCCCCTGAAAGGGGTGATTTCCTAATTCCATTTAGCTCAAGTAATACTTTGATGCCAGAGACAGGCTTTTTGATCCCAAGAAATTTGACCATCTTTTCCATCTTCGGAGGAATCTATTGCCTTCCACCCCTATTTGCGGTAGGACTTTACGGGTTTTTTGTGTTTCTCCTCTTCAGCTGGTGTTGCTGTGTGTGTGTACTAACCTAATTGTAGTTGCAGGGGTCGAGATTCAGCTCCTGGCCCCGCCTCTTCACTGAACGCTACTAGGTCCTCTCTCTCCCTGCTCCATGAGCTTTATCATACCTCGTCTTAAAGCTATGTATGGCTCCTGCCTCCACTACATCGCTCGCCAGACTGTTCCATTTCCTGACCACTCTATGACTGAGGAAATGCTTCCTAACATCCCTGTGGCTCATTTGAGTCTTCAACTTCCAAGACTGACTCCTTGTTTCTGTGTCCCCTCTCTGGAACATCTTGTCTCTGTCCACCTTGTCTATTCCACGCAGTAATTTGTATGTCGTTATCATGTCTCACCTATCTCTCCTGTCCTCCAGCGTCGTCAAGCCGATTTCCCTCAACGTTTCTTCGTAGGACATTCCCCTTAGCTCTGGAACTAACCTTGTCGCAAACCTTTGCAATTTCTCTAATTTCTTAACGTGCTTGACCCAGTGTGTGTGTGTGTGTGTGTGTGTGTGTGTGTGTGTGTATGTGTGTGTGTGTGTGTGTGTGTGTGTGTGTGTGTGTGTGTGTGTGTGTGTGTGTGTAAGGATGAACAAATCCAATACTAAACCTTATGATCAATAACAATCCACATGGAGTGAGAAAATCAGGAGATTAATTGGTCTGTATATTTCGACCCACTTCTAGGATCTCCCGAGTTTCCGTCTCCATGTAGGTTATTACTGTGCATTGATAAGTGTTCATTACACTTTTGTTATTCATTAATCCTTATAATAGAATACTACAACGACGTACAAACGACTGGTATCTGACAGCGGCTCGATACAAAAAAAAAAAGACTGGTGCTCATTCAAGTGTGAGAATGCAATCACTTATGTATGAGCGGCTGGAGTTTTCTTGTATCCAGGCTGCATGTGCGTGACGCCAGCCGAGGGATAATGTATTCCACGCAGGATATACGAAGACACCGCTAATTAAATTCCACACACACTGAAGCTTTATGGGACGTCGCCCTCGGAATACACAATTGCATGTAGTGTATCAGCAAGTAGCGCTACACGCAGGTGTTTGTGTACTGCTAAACACCTGTGTACCAGTTGTTTTATCCACAGGTTCAAGAAACAGTGGTCACAGCGGTGGTGACGGTGCCAGAGTTGATCAGAGGACAGCTCCAATGTCATGGATCAAAAGATCTTTACCGGAATCAAAAGACCTCCTCCCCGTTGAAGGTTAGCTTTGCTGTGCACGTCCTTGAATAGCCCAGCCTCGCCGTGTAATAAAAAGAAGTGGTTTGTAATACTCTCGTAAAGTATTTTGTCCATACTTAAAATATAACGCGTGACTACAATTATGAAAAAATACTATGCACATGCGGTTAAGATGTGTGTGTAAGGGCATGAAAGCACTAAGGTGTGATTTCATGTTTTCACTGGGGTATTTTCTCTCTCTCTCACGTGTGAAAAAGCCTAGCCTCAAATGTAGGCAAATTATTAGAGTCAATTACAGCTGATAATATAAGAACCCATCTTGATAGGCATAATTTGATTAATGATACTCAACATGGATCATGGATTCACGAGGGGCTGTTCTTGTCTAACTACAGTCGACCCTCAACTAACGGCGGCATTAAGTAACGGCAATTTCGTCTAACGGCACTTTTTGCTGTAGAAAAAATGCCTTAACCAACGGCGAAAAACTTAACCAACGACGTTCGTCCGGAACCTGTCGACGTGCGCCCAGCCACTCCAAGAGTCAGTGTGCCATTGTTTACAAGCCTTTGCGGTCGGTTTCCACGTGTGCCTCTCATACATTTTGGATTATTCCAATGTTTCTAGTACTTGTGACCGCTAAATAAGCCACCATGGACCCCACGAAAGCTTCTAGAGCCAGTCCTTTGGTAAAGGATGTGAGGAACACGATAGAATTCAAGAAAAAGTTTGTAGAAAAATACGAAAGTGGTGGCGGTAGAGGGTGGTAGAGGGTGGCAGTGATGGTGGTAGAGGGTGGTAGTGATGGTGGTAGAGGGTGGTAGTGATGGTGGTAGAGGGTGGTAGTGATGGTGGTAGAGGGTGGTAGTGATGGTGGTAGAGGGTGGTAGTGATGGTGGTAGAGGGTGGTAGTGATGGTGGTAGAGGGTGGCAGTGGTTGTGATGGTGGTAGAGGGTGGTAGTGATGGTGGTAGAGGGTGGTAGTGATGGTGGTAGAGGGTGGTAGTGATGGTGGTAGAGGGTGGTAGTGATGGTGGTAGAGGGTGGTAGTGATGGTGGTAGAGGGTGGTAGTGATGGTGGTAGAGGGTGGTAGTGATGGTGGTAGAGGGTGGTAGTGATGGTGGTAGAGGGTGGCAGTGGTTGTGATGGTGGTAGAGGGTGGTAGTGATGGTGGTAGAGGGTGGTAGTGATGGTGGTAGAGGGTGGTAGTGGTTGTGATGGTGGTAGAGGTGGTAGTGATGGTGGTAGAGGGTGGTAGTGATGGTGGTAGAGGGTGGTAGTGATGGTGGTAGAGGGTGGTAGTGATGGTGGTAGAGGGTGGTAGTGATGGTGGTAGAGGGTGGTAGTGATGGTGGTAGAGGGTGGTAGTGATGGTGGTAGAGGGTGGTAGTGATGGTGGTAGAGGGTGGCAGTGGTTGTGATGGTGTAGAGGGTGGTAGTGATGGTGGTAGAGGGTGGTAGTGATGGTGGAGTAGAGGGTGGTAGTGATGGTGGTAGAGGGTGGTAGTGATGGTGGTAGAGGGTGGTAGTGATGGTGGTAGAGGGTGGGTAGTGATGGTGGTAGAGGGTGGTAGTGATGGTGGTAAGAGGGTGGTAGTGATGGTGGTAGAGGGTGGTAGTGATGGTGGTAGAGGGTGGTAGTGATGGTGGTAGAGGGTGGCAGTGGTTGTGATGGTGGTAGAGGGTGGTAGTGATGGTGGTAGAGGATGGTAGTGATGGTGGTAGAGGGTGGTAGTGGTTGTGATGGTGGTAGAGGGGGGGTGTAGTGATGGTGGTAGAGGGTGGTTGTGATGGTGGTAGAGGGTGGTAGTGGTTGTGATGGTGGTAGAGGGTGGTAGTGATGGTGGTAGAGGGTAGTAGTGATGGTGGTAGAGGGTGGTAGTGTGGTGTGATGGTGGTAGTGGCTGGTAGTGGTTGTGATGGTGGTAGAGGGTGGTACTGGTTGTTGTATGGTGGTAGAGGGTGATAGTGATGGTGGTAGAGGGTGGTAGTGATGGTGGTAGAGGGTGGTAGTGATGGTGGTAGAGGGTGGTAGTGATGGTGGTAGAGGGTGGTAGTGATGGTGGTAGAGGTGTGGTATGATGGTGGTAGGGGTTGTAATGATGGTGGTAGAGGGTGGTAGTGATGGTGGTAGAGGGTGGCAGTGGTTGTGATGGTGGTGGGGTGGGTGATGGGGGTGGGTGGTAGTGATGGTGGTAGAGGGGTGGGTAGTGATGGTGGTGTAGAGGGTGGGTGTGGGTTGTGATGGTTGGGTAGAGGGGGGTAGTGATGGTGGTAGAGGGTTCGTTGTGATGGTGGTATGAGGGTGGTAGTGGTTGTGATGGTGGTGTTGAGGTGTGGTAGTGGTTGTGATGGTGGTTAGAGGGTGGTTAGTGATGGTGGTAGAGGGTAGTAGTGATGGTGGTAGAGGGTGGTAGTGGTAGTGATGGTGGTAGTGGCTGGTAGTGGTTGTGATGGTGGTAGAGGGTGGTACTGGTTGTGATGGTGGTAGAGGGTGATAGTGATGGTGGTAGAGGGTGGTCCAGTGATTCTCAAGCTGGTCCTAGTGGCATTAAAAAACCAAGAAGGGAGGTAACCCCACCTAAGGACTTGGTAGCTGAAGTCTTTATGGAAGGGGATTCTCCTTCCAAGCAATAGACAATCCTGAATTTCTCCTGCTGCTGGCACATCACTCAACAACAACCCCACAATAAAGGTAAGTGGCATTTAATTATTGTTTATTTTGCATGTCCCATTCCTTTTCATATAAGGAAATGTATATTTCATGTAAAAAATAAAATTCAGACTTTGGGATGTCAGTAACGGATTAATTCTATTTCCATTATTTCTTATGGAGAAAATTAACTCGACCAACGGCAATTTCGACCAACGGCGAGCCCTCTGGAACGGATTAATGCCGTTGGTTGAGGGTCCATTGTAATTTACTAACTTTCTTCAGTAAACCTTTCGAGGCAGTTGATCTCGATAAAGAATTCGATATTGTTTATTTGGATTTAAGTAAGGCTTTTGATAGAGTACCACACCAGAGACTATTAAAGTGGCAGCTCATGGAATTGAGGGGAAAAGTACTGTCATGGATCGAGTCATGAATCACCAATACGAAGCAGAGTGTGTGCATAAATGGGGTTAAGTCTGAGTGAGGATCTGTAACAAGTGGCGTTCCACTGGGATAAGTTTTAGGCCCGTTGTTGTTTATATATATTAATGACCTTGACGAGGGAATTACTAGTGACATGAGCAAATTCGCTGATGACACGAAGATAATCGATTCAAACGTAGATGTCACAGAACTTCAGGAGGATTTAGACAAACTCAATTCGTAGTCAGAAAAGTGGCAGATGCAGATAAGTGTAAAGTTCTAATGCTTGGGAATGTTCATAACCCTAGCACTTACCAGCTTAATAATTTGGAAAAAGACGCTTATGTACAGCTCAGGACATTTATTAAAGGAAACGTTTCGCCACGAATGGCTTCTTCAGTCCTAATACAGAGAAAACTAAGGAAATGCGTATATATAGTGGCAGGAGTCAGGTAAAGTGACGCGTGGGTAGATGTGGTAGTAGTAGTAGTGGAACTAAGGAGGCGAGACGGAGGGCTAGAGAGGGACCTGCTGACATCATGTAACAGCAGTTCCCAGAATGGGTAATATCCTGTTGATTAGCAATTTTGAGATACTGTAACTACCGGATTTTTGCTTTATAGTGTTACTGACAGTGATTAGTGCAGCTTCAATGCATTTTCTCCGTCTTAAGTCGTCTTCTTTAATTACTAGTTTAGCTTCATTGAATTTCATGAGGTGTTCAACACAACTCTATCACACTAGCCTATGCAGACATTACACAACTTATCACTCATGCCAATATAGATACACTCACACACAAAACACAAAATGAGGTCGACAGGATAGCCATCTGGAAACAAAAATGGAGGATCAAAACCAATGCAGCTAAATCCAGCATTACATATTTTAACTACAGGAAACGTGCTCCTCCATTACCTGTCGAGCTCAGAACAGCTGACACCCGCACTTACATCCCCATCACACAATCTGTCACTGTCCTTGGCGTTATCTTGACTACCTTCTTCGTTTACACGGACACATTCACTCAAGGCATGCAATAGCTAGTAAGGCCCTTGCGGGCCTCTACAAGCTGAAACATGCCTCTCAACGCACCAAACTACATCTCTACAAATCCCTAATACGTCCTCTGATAACTTACTCTCCTCTAGCCCTCTCTCTTGCAGCAAAAACAAACTTACTTAAACTGCAGCGTGTCCAGAACAAGGCGCTGCGCTGGGTGCTTGATGTCAGATGGGAGGACTTCGCCACAAACGAGTCTCTCCATGCCCAATTAGATATCCCTGCGCTGAATTTGTACTGGAAGACGCTCAGTGACAGACAGATAGACAAACTTGAGACACGACATGACTACTGGACCTCTCTCCTTGACGAAGACATCCGCAGACCCACAAACCAACACAACCTTTTCTACTCCTTGCATGATCCTGCTCCTAACCCTATTTACAAATAACCTTGGATTCTCTGACAGGTACCTTCTCTGACAGGTAACATTCTCTGACCCACGTTCGCCTTAGCCTCAGGGTTAAGACATGGCTCAATTCTACACTCCTCTCTAGCGCTAATCTTCATCTGTCCCGTCCTCCCCGCTCACCCCACCGGAGTCCCAAAAGAAGAGCCTGAATTTCTCTTCTCAATATCTGTCCCACGATCGTCTTCGCTGCTGGGTTAAGCCCTGGCTCTATTTCTACGACTAAGAACACTCCTCTCCAGCACTATTTTTCGTCTGTCCCGTCTTCCCCGCTCATTCCATTTGGGATCTTACCTGAACTTTCGTTCGTTCGTTCGTACTTCTCGTTAGTGTGACTTTGTAAATGGTCCAAGACAGACCGAAACGTCGTCGTAAGCTCCTCTCTTCTATGTGCGGGTTATTTGTGTATAGTTTGGATAAGTTTACAATAATTTAATAGTAAACAAACACAATAAAATATATTTTTTTCGTTAGGTTCAGAATAACTTTTGCGAAATTATTACTTATACAAATTTTCGCTTGCCTTATTCGGCAACAAGAGCGTTGCTATTTAAGCCAAAATCGCAAGTTTTACCTAAATATGTAAAACTAATTAATGAAAAGTTAAGAGAACGTCGAGCAAAACTGACGCAGTGTAATGTGAAGAAGAGTCGTTACGATTACTGATAGTAATTTTCTCTGAGGTTTGAAACGGTTCTCACAGGATGGGTTCACTTGATGCGTCGTCTCCGTGTCTCCTGGTCAAGGTTCACTTGGTGCGTCGTCTCCTGGTCAAGGTTCACTTGGTGCGTCGTCTCCTGCTCAAGGTTCACTTGATGCGTCGTCTCCGTGTCTCCAGGTGAAGGTGTCAACACATTTAAATACTACGCTGCCGAAAAACTAATTACAAACACAAACTGGTGCCAAAGTTTCGTTCTGTGTGGAACTTTCAGCAAGTCAGAGACGAAAATTTGTGCCGGAGCAAACGTCTTGTTATACACTGTTGTAGTAAATGAAGCACAACATCTGGATCCCTGGCAGCGATGTCTTGTTTAAGTTGTTCTTCTGTTCACCAGACCATTGTTTCCCCGTGTTCAGCAATCTATAGAGATGTGTGTAAACACATGAAAACACTCAAAGTTTTATTTCTTATTTTCACTGATATTTTTTTTTTATATGGAGACACGTTCAGGAGTATGACTGTCTCCGTCTTTTCTCTTCGTTCCTTCACCGTCATCAAGACTTAAATGGTTTGTATAAAGTACTGTTTTTTTCTTCCCCCGTCCTCTCGCTTAGATTAAAAGTAACTAGTGGAAAGTTTATGTGACAAGCTCACGTGACAAGCTCACGTGACAAGCTCACGTGACAAGATCACGTGACAAGATCACGTGACAAGATCACGTGACAGGATCACGTGACAGGATCACGTGACAGGATCACGTGACAGGATCACGTGACAGGATCACGTGACAGGATCACGTGACAGGATCACGTGACAGGACCACGTGACAGGACCACGTGACAAGCTCACATGACAAGATCACGTGACAGGATCATGTGACAGGATCACGTGACAAGATCACGTGACAAGATCACGTGACAAGATCACATGACAAGATCATGTGACAAAATGTGACATGATTGTGACAATATCATGTGACAATATTATGCGTCATTAAAGATGCCATTTGTTCACTAACACGAATATTTTAATCTCTAAATGGCTACTAAAATTATCTGCGTATATAAACTGATAAATGTACACCTCTCAGTGAATATACATTCTGAAATATGCATGCCAGTGTACATTCATCTCACTCCAGTGTACATGCATTGTTATTGTAAATAAGGGGAAAGCGCTAAACTCGTAAGGGTCTTTAAGTTCACCGGGAAATGGAAGGCAATCAAATTCGACCCAAGGAAGGTAAGGTTAGGCCCACTTCCTTGGATCAAGAACTCCTCACTAACATCAAACACCAGCCTTGAGATGACAGCAGTGAGAAATGTAACTAGTATATTATAATTTTATGAATGTGAAGCAAGATGAGATGAAAATGAGAGAAATACACTCCGAAAATGACTAAAACACATCGAAAATGACTAATATACATCGAAAATAACTAATACACATCGAAAATGACTAATATACATCGAAAATAACTAATACACATCGAAAATGACTAATATACATCGAAAATAACTAATACACATCGAAAATGACTAATATACATCGAAAATAACTAATACATATCGAAAATAACTAATACACATCGAAAATGACTAATACACATAAAAAATAATATAATGTATTGTTTTGAAATCTCTTCTTATCTTGAATAGTCGTTAAGTAATTGCTGTGACCCAACTCAGCGACCACAGAGAATAATTTACACACGGACACAACTTACTACAATTCTGCCTCCACTACACTTCTTTATCTTACACACGGTGTCTCCCTACCACAAACACCACCACTGCTCTGTATTCTCACTCCGGCTACTTGTGTATCTCAACTCTTACACACAAGAATTTACAGTGTCTCCCTACTACCACCCACACACCCTCCAGTTCTGCGTCCGTTTAACTTGTTTATTTTCCGCTACACGTGACTGTGCTACCTCTTACATGCAAAGACCAACAGAGCGCCAGAGCCGCCTGCTACAAAGAGCTCTTTTGTGTGCAAATCTCCGACCGGATGAACAATGCTTTCTCTTAATGCAGAAATGACCTCTTGTACCAAACAAGAAAATGGAAGCGCTGACCAAGAGGCACAAGAAGATCCGGCCCTACACTTGCCCTTGTCTGTCCCAGTCCCCTGGCGGAAAGTGGCCACGAGCAGACGGAGTCTAATTTGCTAATGACGTGACATGAAGGATTGTGCCAAAGATTACCGAGTGATTTGCGTGGACCAAGTGATTGGTGGCATTATATGGGGAGAGGGAGAGGGAGAGGGAGAGGGAGAGGGAGAGGGAGAGGGAGAGAGAGAGAGAGAGAGAGAGAGAGAGAGAGAGAAGAGAGAGAGCGCAGCTGGCCTTGCTTCTTAACTACTCGGTGTAAGCGCGCTCTCTTGCTCTCTCGTGGGAGTTTATCTGTACACGCTCGGGAAGGGATTGTCTGTTACGGAGCAATCTGGATTTGCATGAGATTACCTTAGATCTGCATGTTTGGTGTTTGTGAGTACACTCGCGGAGCGTGTACGCATTTCCTGTCCACCTGTAGAGATACAACCGCAGCTCCTGGTCCCGCTCTTAGTGTAGACGGTACAGGTTTATCATTTAAACCTACAAGCGTTTAACGTTGATTTGCATGATTTTATTTTCTCAGATTTCCAAAACTACGGATTCTAATGAATAATAAAAAGTTATTTTATAATATTCTACAACTTCAATTCCATAGGTTTTGTATCTTGTGGCCCTTGGCCAGGTAGGCAAAGCTCTCGTTTCACACGCTGAGGGTCCGTGGCTCGATTCCCGGCAAGGGTGGAAACACTGAGCGTGTTTCGTTACACTTGTTATCTATGTTCACCCATCAGTAAAATGGGTACCTGGATGTTAGTCGACTGGTGTGGGTCGCATCCTGGGACAAAACCGACCTAATTTGCCCGAACTGCTCTGCATAACAAGGAAATTTCTATATAGTAGTATGTCAATGATGTCAATGATGTCACCTAGGACTGTATACCTTGTACTTGTACTTATAGAAATAAATACTTTATCTTACGTTTTCCATTTATATTTTTTGGCTTTCCTCACAGCGTTTTAACTAGAGAATTATTTCCAGAAGACTATTTTCCCATCATTCATATGTCCTGACTCGAAAATTTTCTGCCATAAATTAATGCTAGAATCTTAATATAATTTTTAATCGTACTGATCTGCCTTTCTTCGACTTCGCTCTTTTAATTTTGACTGCTTGTGCAGTTTCAACACATCTAAAAATATTGGCAGTATGGTCTCTGGTTTTTTTTTCTAAAAATATCGACAGTATGGTCTCTGGGTTTTTTCTAAAAATATCGGCAGTATGGTCTCTGGGTTTTATCTAAAAATATCGCAGTATGGTTCTTGGTTTTTTTTCTAAAAATATCGCAGTATGGTCTCTGGGTTTTTTTCTAAAAATATCGGCAGTATGGTCTCTGGGTTTTTTCTAAAAATATCGGCAGTATGGTCTCTGGGTTTTTTTCTAAAAATATCGGCAGTATGGTCTCTGGGTTTTTTTCTCATTTTCCCAATTATATTTAATGCTATTTTTTTTATAATATACGACGTTTGATATACAAGAGGAGTATGTATTAATGGCTATTATGATTTAAAACTGAATTTTCAGCATTTGTAAATGTGGAGTAATATAATATGTACCCGATGGAAATATGTAATATGTAAATTTATGTTTAATAATAATTTATTTTAATGAAATGCATGGTTTTGAAAAAAAAATTTCAATATTTTCTCTCTCTCTCTCTCTCTCTCTCTCTCTCTCTCTCTCTCTCTCTCTCTCTCTCTCAATTAAGAACATAAGAAACATAAGAACATAAAAAAGGAACACTGCAACAGACTTACTGACCCATGCGGAGCAGGTCCATGTGAATCCCCCCGGATAAGGCCAATGATCCACCCAGTCTGGTCACCTCCACTCACGGATGGAGCACGGCACCAGACCCAGCAGCACAAGCTAGTCAGGTCCAACTCACACCCCCCCCACACCCACTCATGTAATTTATCTAACCTATTTTTAAAAGTACACAACGTTTTAGCCTGAATAACTGTACTCGGGGAGTTTGTTCCACTCATCCACAACTCTATTACCAAACCAGTGCTTTCCTATATCCTTCCAGAATCTGATTTTTTCCAACTTGAAACCATTGCTGCGAGTCCTGTCTTGGCTGAAAATTTTCAGCGCGCTATTTACATTCCCTTTATTTATTCCTGTTTTCCATTTATACACCTCGATCATATCCCCCTCAATTCAAACGCCTTTGAGAGGTGCAGATTCAGGGCCTCAGTCTACCTCATGGGGGAAGAATTTCTGATACATGGGATCATCTTTATCCTCATATGTACGTTTTCCAGAGCATTTATATCCATTCTGTAATACGGTGACCATAGCTGAGCAGCATAGTCTAAATGGGCCTAACCAAGGATATATAGAGTTGAAGAAAATCTGAGGACTTCTATTATTTATTTTCTAGATATGAAGCCAAGAATTCTGTTGCTTTATTGTGAACACTAATGCATGTTGTTTTGGGTTTTTAGATTACTACTAACCAGAATTCCTAAATCCTTTTCGCAATCAGTAGTATTAAGATTACATTATTTAGTTTATATGGGGCCCATGCTTTTTTAAAACTTCCAACATTTAGAACTTTGCATTTGTCAATATTAACTGCATTGCCACTTCTCCGACCATTACATCAGTCTATTCAAATCATCCTGGAGTGCTCTAGTGTCCTCATTAGAATGAATTGGACGGCCTAATTTGGTGTCATCAGAAAATTTGCTTATGTCGCTATTTGTTCCTATCTATGTCGTTTTATAAAAAATGTGACAACAACGGGCTCAAACACTGACCCCTGAGGAAACCGCTTGTGACGTGCCCCCATTCTGATTTCTCCCCATTTATGCAAACTCTCTGCTGTCTATTTGTCAGCCATGCCTCTACCCAGGAAAAATTTCTCCTATTCCGTGTGCCTTAAGTTTCCTCAATAGCCTCTGGTTTGGAACTCTATTGAAAGCCTTACTGAAGTCCATATACACAATATCATATTCATTACCATGATCTATTCCTCAAACACCTTTAGTGAAAAAAGTTAGTAAATTCGTAAGACAGGAACGACCCTTTGTAAAACCGTGTTGAGATTCATTAATCAATCTGTGTGTCAAGATGGCTACGAATTGCTTCGGCAATTATTGATTCCATAAATTTTCCTACTGTGGAGGTAAGGCTTATTGGTCTATTGTTCGAAGCCAAGGACCTGTCACCTGCCTTGTAAATAGGTATTACATTTGCCATTTTACACTTATCACTACAAACTGGCATAGTGCCTGATATGTTAAAAAGATTAGCCAAAGGTATGCTAAGTTCCTCTTTACATTCCTTTAACACCCTTGCAAACAGTTCATCAGGACCTGGGGATTTGTTAGGTTTTAGTTTCTCTATTTGTCTGAGGACCATGTCACTAGTTACCTCAATCGTACATAGTTTATTATCCTGTTCTACATTATCTATTATTTCAGGAATATCGCTAGTATTTTCCTGGGTGAAAACTGAGAGGGAGTAGGTATTGAGAATTTCACACACATCCTTATCACTGTCACTGACCTGACCAGAGTTGGGCCAATCTTGTCCCTAATCTTACTTCTGTATACCTGAAAGAACCCTTTTGGGTTAGTCTTTGAATCCCTTGCGACCTTAGCCACATAATCCCTTTTTGCTTTTCTTATTCCTTTCTTTATTTCTCTCTTTAATTGAATATATTGATTTCTTAACTGCCCATCCCCTCTTTTGATACGCCTATATATGCCTCTCTTTTGACCAATGAGATGTTTAATCTTTTGTTCAACCATTTGGGGATCATTTTTGTTAGATCTAATTTCCTGCTCGGAACAAAACTTTTTCTGGGCAGCTAGAACTATTGCTCTGAAAAAACGTCAAAATTGGCAACCAAGATCACCAAACCTGACCCATTAGTCAGGACATCCCAATTTAGCCCACCAGGTAATTTTTCAGTCCCATGAAGTGGGCCCAAAGCGAAACTCTGGGACAGAGATTTGATTGCAGTTATCTGGGTATTCCATGATATATTGAAACGAAGTGATTTGTGATCATTTTTCCAAGCTCATCATTAACCTAAAGATTATTAAATGTGAATCTCTGTTGGCAGAACCAAGTCAAAGCAGATTGTTTCTAGTTGGTTCTGTCACAACCTGTTCTAAAAAGCAATCCTGAACGTATCAAGAAAGTCACTAGACCTCAAGTTTTCCCTGCATACTGTTCCAATCAATTTGTCTAAAGTTAAAATCTCCCATTATCACAACATTTTCATATCCAGATGCCTTATGAATTTCGTCCCATAAAGCTTACTGCACTCCCTATCAAGGTTTGGAGGGCCTATAAATCAACCCAAAATAATTTTCACGACCTTGAGAAATTTAGCCAAACAGATTCTGTGTTCGATGATTCTAATTTTAAATTCATTTTCTAAAACAACAATTTAAATTTTCTCCGAAAATACATCGCCACTCCCCCACCCTTCCTGTTGCCCCTTTTCAGTGTGGAATAGTTTATAACCCTGTATGTTGCATTCAGAAGGATTTCTCGTTCAGGTTGAAAACCCGGTCTCTGTTATAACCAAAATATCTATATTACCTGCACTTGCAAGTAATCTAAGCTCATCTACTTATTTCTTAGACTCCTACTATTTGTATAGTAAACCTTAAAGGGGGCTAGTCACTCGTTTTCCCTCTACTATCTCTTTGTTGATCAATTGATTTGCCATTACCGCAACATTATTTTGAATATTGTCTTTTAAACATATTCCCCTGAGGTACCCTTGTAATAACTGCTGTTTCAAACCCCTAATGCTGCAGCCTGATTGTTTCCCAAAACACCCATACCTCTATAATCTATCATTTTAAAATTTCCCTAGATAAATCACCAATTACCCTCTCAATCGAATTGGCTAAACGCAACCACTCCATCCCAAGAGAGATGAACCCATCCCTTGCATACATATCAGTTTGTCGAAGATAGGTCCAGTTATCAATAAATGGGATTGCAAGTTCCTCGCAGTACCTGTCTACCCAGCAATTTATCCCAATTGCCCTAGAAAACCCATTTATTGCCCACTCCCTTTCTAGCAAGATGCTACATATGACTGGGATCCCTCCCTTAGACCTAACTACTTCTATGGCTGACCTGTACTTATCCAGCAGCTCCGGTCTCCTGCCCTTCCTAATGTCATTACCCACAGCACTAAGACAGATAATGGGCTTGTTCTCATTACCTGCCATAATATTATCCAACCTGCTATGTCACCAACACCAGCTCCAGGAAGGCACACTCTGTCTGACATTTCTGTCTCTGTTACAAAATGCACGGTCCATATATCTTACCTGAGAATCGCCTACTATTAAAATATTCTTACCCTGATTAGCAGGGGAATCAGTGGTACCTTCAACCTCACTACTCACTGAAGTACACTCGTCTTGGAGAACAGAGAATCGATTTCCTACCTTCACATCTTCTCTGTTAGCTCTACTCGTCTTCCTTCTTCCTGAACTGTGAACCACTTGCCACTTAAAGCGGCTGCCACTATCACTGACCATTTCCTCCTTACCAGCTAAATCCTTCTCACACTCGCTCCCAAACTCATCTATGCGAAACTTCAGCCTCCTATTTTCCTCCTGAAGAAGTAGAATCTCCTTCTTCAACACTTGAACCTGAGATTCTAAAACACTACAACAAGCCATGGTGCTTGGTAACAGCCCACGCTAACTCCCAAGAGCTTAGGCAGGTATGACCGCAGGTGACCACTGACCTCAGCGTACTGACTGACCTCAGGTTTTATATTATATATATATATATATATATATATATATATATATATATATATATATATATATATAAAATATATATATTATATATATTTATTTATTTATTTATTATTTACTTTTTTTATGTTTTGAACCTATGGGGAAGGAAGATTGCTGTGATTCCCCGGATCAAGAACCTTTAAAAATCATTAGGCATTGCTCTAAGTTTTTCTACACGTAGCCACAAGTAACCAAACTTGAAAATCTGGCTCCCTTTTGTGCAATTGTGTTGCGTTACCTGCCCAACACTGTTCGCCTCGGTCAGATGAGCAAAAGTCCAGCGGCAGGTCGTCATATGACTAAGACCAGCATCAGGAAACACTTGTCCTGTTTTCTATTGCGGGTCCGAAACAAAGAATTCTCCCCAAAAATGACTATTTTATACAAATATATAATTTGTATCATCAGTTCAACATTAAATTTGGATAACGAACAATCTACGAATAACATAATCTATTATATATAATTTCAGGAAGTCTATTATTGCTCTCTGATGTCCTTCAGAAATTGGAACATCTCAAAGAAAGTGCCCATTGGTTAGACTTCTTTTTTGTGGACGGGGGGGTACTACTCGTATCACGCAATTTGTTGGCACCAGCTGGGTCAAACTTGTTGGCACCAGCTGGGTCAAACTTGTTGGCACCAGCTGGGTCAAACTTGTTGCTCCGTTACTAATGTACCGGTGATGAAATGTCAGGAGTCGTTCAGTACATTGTAAACAAACACAGACTAACTTCACTTGTTTATGCTCCTTCCTTCTCCTTTCTTTCTATTTCTTTTTCTCTTTCTCTTTCCTTTTAAGGAGAGAAAGAAAGAGAGAGAGAGAGAGAGAGAGAGAGAGAGAGAGAGAGAGAGAGAGAGAGAGAGAGAGAGAGAGAGAGAGAGAGAGAGAGAGAGAGAGAGAGAGAGAGGTAAATCCTTCAGAGGGGTAAGCCAGGTCAGATAAAACTCGCTAATACCTACTTACATCTAAGCCCCCAAGTCTTATGCTTAAGAAAAACAAGCTTAGTGTGTATGCACAAACTTGGAGTTTTGACTTCAGAACCGCAACTAAAACAAGAATAGAAACAACAGATGAACACTTGTTAGATTTCAAAACAGCACATTTTCATACAGGTTGAAGTTTTCATTATAAACTTCAACCATTTGGTTAACCAGTAATTGTGATATATTTATTACGGACTCTGGTTGTCGCAGTTTCTGCTATATGATTTATGAATCATGAACTGTTAAACACAGCGACATCTGCTAAAAGGGAAAATAATTTGCAATGTATTTAGGCCAGGAAATGGATTCCTGGATTTGCAGTCAGGCAGTCAAGTCGCTCAGGTTTCTCCACCACGGTAAGTTGTACCAGTGTTGGGAGTACTAACCCCGGCAAGTTGTACCAGTGTTGCGAGTACTAACCCCGGCAAGTTGTACCAGTGTTGCGAGTACTAACCCCGGCAAGTTGTGTCAGTGTTGGAAATACTAATCCCGGCAACTTGTATCAGTGTTGGCAGCAATAACCCCAGCAACTTGTATCAATGTTGGAAGACCTTGAACAGGCAATAAATGACAAGCCCATGCACTCTGCCCCAGGCCCAGTCTCATGGAACTCCGTGTTCATCAAGAACTGCAAGAAGCCCCTGTCGCGTGCCATCAGCATTGTATGGACACAGGGGTAATCCCACACTCACTAAAAACAACAGACATAGCCCCACTCTACAAAGGTGGTAGTAAAGCAATGGCAAAGAACCACAGACAGATAGGACTCACGAAATCGTAATGACACGATTGCAAACAAACCATACCACGGGCAGGATTTGAACCCACGGGTTCAAATCCCGCCCGTGGTATGCTTTTTTTTTTACAGACAGCACTAACATCCCATATCATAAAGATCTTTGAAAGGGTTCTAAGAAACAAGATCGCCAACTACCTAGATACCCATCAGTTACACAACCCAGGGCAACATGGGTTTAGAGCAGGTCGCTCACGCCTGTCCCAGCTACTGGATCACTAGGACAAGGTCCTGGATGCTGTAGAGGATAAACAAAATACAGATGTAGTATACACAGACTTTGCAAAAGCTTTCGACATGTGTGACCATGGTATAATAGCGCACAAAATGCGTGATCAAGGAATACATAACAGGAAAAGATGGTAGATGGATCCATAACTTCCTGACAAATAGAATATAAAGAGTAATAGTAAACAGAGTAAAGTCCCAGGCAGCTACGGTGAAAAGCTCTGTTCCACAAGGCACAGTACTCACTCCCATTCTATTCCTCATCCTCATATCTGACAGAGATGTAAGCCATAGTTCCGTGTCTTCCTTTTCGGATGACACCCAGATTACCATGACAGCGTCCTCCATCGAAGACACCGTAAGGCTCCAGGCTGGACATAAACCAAATCTTCAAATGGGCCTCTCAAAACAATATGAAGTTCAGTGAAGAGAAATTTCAACTACTCAGGTATGGAAAACTTGAGGAAATTAAAACTGTCAGGGTATACGACAAATTCGAACCATATAATAGAGTGAAAAAGTAATGTGAAGGACCTGGGAGTGATAATGTCAGAGGATCTTGCCTTCAAAGACCACAACACTATATCTACCGTATCTGCTAGGAAAATGATAGGATGGATATTGAGACCTTCAAAACTAGGGATGCCAAGCCTATGATGATTCTCTTAAAAACACTTGTTCTCTCTAGGCTGGAATACTGCTGTACACTAACTGCCCCCTTCAAGGCAAGCGAAATTGCTGACCTGGAGAGTGTACAAAGAACTTTCACGGCACACACAAGTACGGTATGGTACCTAAATTACTATGAACGGTTGAAGGCCCTTGATCTGTATTCCCTGGAGCGCAGGCGAGATACTTGATTCTATACACTTGGAAAATCCTAGAGGAATTAGTACCAAACTTGCACACGAAAATCACTCCCTATGAAAGCAAAAGACTAGACAGGAGATGCAACATTCCTCCAATGAAAAGCAGGGGCGCCACGAGTACACTGAGAGACAAGACAATAAGTGTACGGGTCCCAAGACTGTTCAACTGCCTCCCAGCATACATAAGGGGGATTTCCAATAGACCCCTGGCTGTCTTCAAGAAGTCACTGGACAGTCACCTAAAGGGAGGCAGTAAAAAATCATTGTCTTTATTTCTTTTTCAATTTTAATGAAATTTCTACAGTGATTTAAGCAGCAATTTGAAGCCTACACTCTGTGTCTGTAGTGAATTTTTGCCTTAAAAGAGAAAAAAAATAGTTCCATATTCTATAGGGCATAAAACTCTCCCTTTTCTACAGAATTGGTAAGATGTACATTGCTCTAGTTGACATCAGATGAAAGGTAAGGGTTACGTAATCTTGATACTAACCCAGTATGAGCGAAAATGTCAATAGATTGCATAATAAAAAAAGTTGAAATTCATTGTTTGTTTTAAAGGATTTTTTGGGGGGAGAAAAATCAATAAAAACAAAGCGGTAAAAAATATCGCAAATCCCCTTTATATGCTAGCACAACCATCATTGCTCAATAACGTGTGAAGAAATCATGGCACTTTTATTAATACTTTTCGCCAAAAATGGAAAATAATGTGAAGAACTTATTCCTGAGTTATTCATATATTTTCCATCAAACTCTATGGTCACGGCACGCCACGTTTCAGTATGTCGCACACCTCAACACATGTTGAAAGTCCACAGGTGACTGAGCTGTTATCGCTCCCTGAATCTGAATGGAGTCCTCAGGGAAGTTGCAATGTTTAGAATGAATCAATCATAAAAATCGTAATTTTTGGAGGAAAAAAAAAAAACACGAATTGCCGTCATGTCTTTTTGATGACAGCAAGAGCAAAAAAAAAAAAAATGCGTTTTTGGAAAAACATGCTTAGAAATATGATAGAAACAAGCTAATTACATCAAGATGTTGCCATAATTATGCACTATTTTTCGGTAAGAAGACTTTTTTCCATAATTTTTCAATTTTCCTTTTTTATCACTCCTAAAAAATTAATCTCTCCCTGAAGTCAGCACCTGACCAACCGGGCTGTGGTTCGTACGGCAGTTTGCATGTGACCAGCAATGACAGCCTGGTTGATCAGACCCTGATCCGCCACGAGGCCTGGTCTAAGACCTGGCCAATGGGGCGTTGAACCCCGAAACCCACCCCAGGTAAACTAACCCTGGCAACTTGTATCAGTGTTGGAAGTACTAACCCCGGCAACTTGTATCAATGTTGGAAGTACTAACCCCAGTAACTTGTATCAGTCTTGGAAGTACTAACCCCAGCAACTTGTATCAGTGTTGGAAGTACTAACCCCAGTAACTTGTATCAGTGTTGGAAGTACTAACCCAGCAATTGTATTTAGTGTTGGAAATACTAACCCCAGCAACTTGTATCAATGTTGGGAAGTATAACCCCTGCAACTTGTATCAGTGTTGGAAGTACTAACCCAGCAACTTGTATCAGTGTTGGACAGTACTAACCCCAGTAACTTGTATCAGTGTTGGAAGTACTAACCCCAGCAACTTGTATCAGTGTTGGAAGTACTAACCCCAGTAACTTGTATCAGTGTTGGAAGTACTAACCCCAGTAACTTGTATCAGTGTTGGAAGTACTAACCCAGCAAACTTTTATCAGTGTTGGAAGTACTAACCCCAGCAACTTGTATCAGTGTTGGAAGTACTAACCCAGTAACTTGTACAGTGTTGGAAGTACTAACCCCAGTAACTTGTATCAGTGTTGGAAGTACTAACCCCAGCAACTTGTATCAGTGTTGGAAGTACTAACCCCAGCAACTTGTATCAATGTTGGAAGTACTAACCCCTGCAACTTGTATCAGTGTTGGAAGTACTAACCCCAGCAACTTATATCAGTGTTGGAAGTACTAACCCCAGTAACTTGTATCAGTGTTGGAAGTACTAACCCCAGCAACTTGTATCAGTGTTGGAAGTACTAACCCCAGTAATTGTATCAGTGTTGGAAGTACTAACCCCAGCAACTTGTTCAGTGTTGGAAGTACTAACCACAGCAACTTGTATCAGTGTTGGAAGTACTAACCCAGCAACTTGTATCAGTGTTGGAAGTACTAACCCCAGTAACTTGTTCAGTGTTGGAAGTACTAACCCAGTAACTTGTATCAGTGTTGGAAGTACTAACCCTGCAACTTGTATCAGTGTTGGAAGTACTAACCCCAGCAACTTGTATCAGTGTTGGAAGTACTAACCCCAGTAACTTGTATCAGTGTTGGAAGTACTAACCCCAGCAACTTGTATCAGTGTTGGAAGTACTAACCCCAGTAACTTGTATCAGTGTTGGAAGTACTAACCCCAGCAACTTGTATCAGTGTTGGAAGTACTAACCCCAGTAACTTGTATCAGTGATGGAAGTACTAACCCCTGCAACTTGTATCAGTGTTGGAAGTACTAACCCAGTAACTTGTATCAGTGTTGGGAAGTACTAACCCCTGCAACTTGTATCAGTGTTGGAAGTACTAACCCCAGCAACTTGTATCAGTGTTGGAAGTACTAACCCCTGCAACTTGTATCAGTGTTGGAAGTACTAACCCCAGTAACTTGTATCAGTGTTGGAAGTACTAACCCCTGCAACTTGTATCAGTGTTGGAAGTACTAACCCCAGCAACTTGTATCAGTGTTGGAAGTACTAACCCCGGCAACTTGAATCAGTGTTGGCAGCATTAACCCTGGCAACTTTTATGTGTTGGAAGTACTAACCCCCACAGTTATGGTGATCAAACTACAGGCTTTATTTAATACACATAACACAGACACATGACCATCACAGTGACTTACAATGATCGTGAGTTTTTCAAGATAATCATGTTTATTCTCAGCTCCAGAACACTGATTATTTTACACATAATCAAATTACCCTTGTTGACAAAACTATATTGCCCTGCGTGACAAAACGAAGCCACCTTGGGTGACAAAACTAAACCACCTTGGGTGACAAAATGAAACCACCCTGGGTGACAAAACTATGGCATCCTGGGTGGCAAAACTAAGCTATCCTGGGTGACAAAACCAAGCCACCCTGGGTGACAAAACTAAGCCACCCTGGGTGACAAAGCTAAGCCACCCTGGGTGACAAAACTAAGCCAACCTGGGTGACAAAACTAAGCCACCCTGGGTGACAAAACTAAGCCACCCTGGGTAGGAAAGAAGGGTGGGAATACAGGAGTTTCAAGAGTGAGAGGAGCGTGGGTGAGGGGTGAAGGGAAAGGTAAGAGTATATATGTACACACTGAACGTTTCGTGTTTCAATACTGATCCTTGTGGGACCCCATACCTCACGTCTGTCCATCTTGATAAATCCTCCATAAATATCTCACTGTATCCTTACCCTTGGATTGCATTTGTTTACGAACCTCTAGAAAAGAGTAGATAATCAATGCTTCAAACGGTTTTAACAATTTCAGTTTGACAATATCTTATAGAGCACCATCGTGACAACTTATTTTATGACATAATCTCACAGAAAGACAAAAGATTCAAGTCAATATTCACATATCATCACTTTCATATTGCGGTCACGACATAAATTTTAGAATTCGAGAATGGGAAACATCCCCACCATTTACACTGAAAGATATGCTGACTTCTTAGCTTGGCATACATCTCTTCCTTAAGAGATCCTCGGTAATCGGTAAACTTTGAGTGTGTTTGACAGTGTAGGTCTCACCATTTAAGTTTCCCAAAGTGATTAAAAAAAAAAATTTATTGCCCCTATTCTAAACACGTAGTGGGTTGATATATCGTAAGGAGAACTTGCTTCCGTTCTCATGTGGCTATCGTATGACTAGTAGTAGAATGTAGTGAAAATTTCATGTTTTAATAGTAATATTAGTAATTTTTATTTTTAGAAAAATAATATTGTAATAGTAGCAGAAATTTAGTAATTGTGTATTGGTAGGGGTTTTTTAATAATAGGTGGGGGTAGAGATAGTAAAAGGTAGTAATTTAGGGGTAATTTACTTTATAAGACGGTTTTGCTTGGTTTTAAAATAAAGTCATCTCAGCCCCTTGTCGTCTTCGTCCCCCCCCTCTGCTCGTTCCACCAGACGCCCCTTCAGGGGAACGTAAACCCTTTGTGTCATGAAGGGGGGTAATCAAGGAATTTAGAGTTTTTTTCTTATTTGCATAAAACCAGATTGCCCCCCCATTGCCAGACCGTAGACCCCCGGGTTTTAGCGGTTTCCCTTTTTCCCAGAGTGCAGTAACCCGGGTAACAGGGGGGTCTCTGAGTGTGAATGTTCCTTCCGGCAAAGGTTTTGCAGTAATAATTAAAGAGGAGCGCTAACCCCGTAGGTCATCAGACTTCTTCCAAGAAATTGAAAAGTGGCTGAAATTCCCTTGGATAAGGAGCACTACAGAGGCGTAAAGGTCCCCCCCCCCATTCCATCAATGAAGTAAAAGGGGGCCCATTGCGTCAGAATAAATCGTTAGAAGCTCCCCGTCTTATATCTTTTATAGCCGTGATGCCCGGTTTGTTCAAGTTTAGAAATTTTGTATTTCCCCACCACCCCCAGGGGTAACCCTTTCCCCATTCCCCCTCTTCTCCGTGGAATCCCATTCCCACTGCTGCTGATTCCACCTACCTTCCCTACGGATTAAACGTGTCAGAGGGAAACGGACGAGGGAAAAAAAAGATTTGCAAACTGTTTTATCAAGCTGTGGCAGGAATTGATAGTGCTGTTGGAATTTCATATTTCTGTATACCAGTCCCTCACACTCTTTTTAATTCTCTCCTCTCTAATTCTCTCCCTCTCTTTAATTCTCTAATTCTTTCCCTCTCTTTAATCCTCTCTCTATCTTTAATTCTCGTTAGATCGTTTTCTCTATTTTTTCACTCATTCTTTTCTCATCTTTTTTTTTCTTTCCAAGTCTCTCATTTCCACTTTCCATTTCTTTTGTTTTCATTTTTTCTCCCCCTCTCTCTCGCCCTGATTCTCACGCTCGTTCTCTATATCTCTCATTCTGTCTCTCTTGCTCCCTCACACTCCTTCCTTCCCTCCCCTCTCTTCTATTGCTGCTGCTGCTGTGTTCTCCATCTCCGGATATTGTGTCAAGTTATACACTTCCAATATCTCCCATTTTTTTCTTACTCCACAGCATCCAGGTTCAGTGTCAGTCTCTGTAGCGGCCACTTCGAGTCTTGAACTGACTGATGCGGGAGAACACTGATGTTGTTGAAGACACTTGTGCAACATTTCGGAATCTTTATTAAGGAAACGTTTCGCCAGCCAGTGGCTTCTTCAGTCCAATACAGAGAAGAGCGGTGGAAAAAGAGCAGTTTGAGGTAATCAGTCCCTTAGCATGGAATCGATATGTTCAGTCCATCAGTCTTGAAGTACTTGGTGCTTCAAAACTAATGGACTGAGCATATCGATTCCATGCTGAGGGACTGATTACCTTAAACTCCTCTTTTCTATACCGCTCTTCTTTGTATTGGACTGAAGCCGCTGGCTGGCGAAACGTTTCCTTAATAAAGATTTCAAAATGTTGCACAATTGTTTCATTCTTCAGTTTGTTCGTTTTCTAAACCATTCAACGCGGAGGACATTAATGGTGGTGTTGCCGCCTCGTGGCTTAATAATGGTTTAAGAAATGCCGAAATGTCGCCGGAAGTTACTTCTGCAAAGTGGGATTATTTTCGAATTGTTTCTCTGGGGTAGAATAGTCACAAAATCGTGGCTGGATAATTCGCCTACATCCCGCAATAACGACGTTTCGGTCCGTCCTGGACCGAATTGTTCCTTTGGTATTCCTTGTTCTTCACAGTGTGAAGCCTCCCGTGAGGCTTTAACCTGTGGACTCTTGAAGCTCGTGCGTTGAAGCCAGAGAACAAAAACGACGACAATCGGCAAAATAACAAACCAGAATAAAAGGCTTCCCGCGAGAAAATTGGTCTAGTAGATGAACTGTAGCCCATAGCAGAGTGCTGAGTACACATACATACACACACACACACACACACACACACACACACACACACACACACACACACACACCAGTGAAGAGGCGGCGGGGGGGGGGCTATGAATCGACCCTACAACCACAATCAGGGGAGTACAGTTAGGCGAGTACACACAGGGGATGTTACATACGAAAGGCCCCTTGACGATAGCGATCACACGGTCATGAGTTGCGAATCACTTGTGGAATTAACACCAGAGAGTGAAGCAGCATGGGAAGGAGGCGAGATGTCAGACTTCGCAAGGGAGGACTACATAGGCATAAGGCACTTCCTGTCTTTCCCTCTACCTCTCTTTCTTAATTGTAAAGAGAACTAGAGAGAAAGACAGTGAATGAGATGGAGCATGTGGCCAAAAAGTACAGGGGAAGTTAGGAGCAACAGAAACAACGGGAAGACCAGAGTGAGCTCATGATTTTCCCAGAGGTGAAGAGAGGCCAAACCTAAATGTGTTAGAGAATGGAAAAAGTACAGAAGACAAAGAACTCAGAAAAAACAAGGAGCTGAAACGAAGAATCAAACGAGTATGTTTGGATAAGAAGGAAGGTTTAACGGCAAATTGAGAATGATATAGCGTGGAAAGCCAAATTCTACCCGAAGTTGTTATATAGACATGCCAGGAGGAAGACAACAATCAAGGACCAGGTAATCAGGCTGAAGAAGGAGGGGAACTCACAATAGGAATAACCACATCTCCGGCAACTGCCAGAGGTGTGGAAGATAGCAAATGTAGTCACAATTTTAAAAAAGGAGACAGACAAGCAGAGTCAATGTCACTGACATGAATGGTATGCAAAGTTATGGAGTAGATTATCAGAGTACCTAAAAAGAAGCGGGTTTGTGTATGACAACCATCACGCTTCAAGGACAGAAAATCCTATATCAAAAACCTACTGGAGTTCTAGGACAAGGTAAAAGAAGACAGGAGAGAGATGGATAGATTGCATTTTCTTGGACTGTAAGAAGGCTTTTGACACAGTCAAAAGAGACTGATACAAACGTTAGAGGAGCAGGCAGGAATGACAGGAAAAGCAACTTAATCGAACAAGGCATACCTGACAGGAAGGAAACAACGAATGAGGGTTCTTGACGAGGTGTGAATGTGACGAGTGGGGTTTCATAAGGATCAGTCCTGGGGCAAGTGCTGTTTCCTGTATATGTGAATGACATGACAAAAGGCATAGAGTCGATGTATCCCTGTTCGCAGAAGACGTAAAACTAATGAGGAAAATACAAGCTGATGAGGGCCAGGGAAGGCTACAAATCGATCTAGACAGGCTTGTTCAGAAAAATGGCTCCTGGAGTTTAACCCCAATTAAGTGAGACGTTATGAAGCTTGTGGAAGGGCAAAAATAGATAGAAGACGGAGTACAGGCTCGAGGAATTTTTAAATTCTGCAAACCTCACTCTGTGAGTATCATACTGAGTATATTCCCTGAACCGCACATCAGCCAAATAACTGCTGCAACATATTCGCGTCCGGCAATTTTAAGAATAACTTTTCGATATCTAAGGAGTCATTCGAGACACTGTACACCATGTACGTCAGACCCACATTAAAGTATGCAGTACCAGTATTAAACCCACACCTGGTCAGGCATATCAAGAAATTGGAGAAATTGCAGAGGTTTGCATGAAAACTAGTCCTGGTTATACCACAGCAAAATTCTATGTTTTCCTTCAGAGTACTTTAGCTAACTTATCAACTTATTCATGGAGGAGTTATTCAATATGCGATGGAATCCACAAAGTGTGTGTATTAATTCCCCTTTCTCTGATTTTTGAGTATTTACACCTGGCATATCCAATGAGCATTTTGCTTGAGTCATATGATTCAAGTGCCCTCACTGATGACAGAATAATCCAAGAGTCAAGCTCAGTGCCATAAGGTAACTATTGTGTCATTAGGATAATAAATAATTTAGTGTGTAGTGTGGACGCTCAGTTAATTCTCATGCCTAACTCAACATAGGGAAGTGACAACACCAGCAGATGCACCCCTGCCAGTACACTCCTGCTTAAATCTATTACTGTATATAATTTGTGATATAGTGATGAGCTTCTGGGGAGCAAGACGTTAAATACAGGTTCTGTTGATGAGTGCAATGCTCTTGTTTACAGATACAGTTCGTGCAGGTTATAAAACTACATATAATTGCATGTTTTCATAGCTCACTTAGTGTATCTGTGTTTATTTACTTCTGGACATTTAGTAAAATTCGTAGTAACAGTGCCTGGTTAATTTCTTAACATTCTAATACCAAATACAATGTTAACCCCGTTAATCTAATCACTGATTCTAAGTCGCCAAACTCCTATAGAGAAAGGTAAATGATAATTAATAAAATATTACTAAAAGGAGGATGGATACGTGGCACTATGCGAGTATCTGTGATGAATAGGTGGCACTGCCTCGGTAGGTAAGTAATAAAAGTAGCACTGTCAGTGAAGAGGAGAGATAACGAGAGGCACTCTATAGGTAGAGGAGAGATACGGGGCACTGTATCGGTAGAGAGGAAAGGTAATGAGAGAGGCACGTCATTGGTAGAGAGATAGAAGTAATAAGAGGGAGACATTAATACAATAGAACTCCTGATTGCTGCGCTGAGTGATGGGTAGTCTGCCTTAGCGCGTGACGATGAGGTTGTTATTGTTGATGAGCTGTATAATCTTCCTCTGTCTGGATCTGTTGGAGGAGGGAGGGTAGTGGAGAGGAGGAAGTGGAGAAACGAGGATGAAGAGTAGTGAAGAGGAGAGAAGGTAGTGAAAAAAGATGTAGGAGAATAGTTATGAGAAGAGAACTCTTCCCTCTCGTAGAATGTCAAGCGTCTCCAGTAATGACAAGTCTGCACTATCAGACATAACTATTATTTCAGTTAAATCATTTTTAAGCTATATTAAGACCAATATCTGAAAAAATCGACCGTGATTACAACCTGTTTACAGTGTATCTATGAACTTTAATGAATATGAGAGGCGTACAATGTTCTCTGTAATATGTGTCATCTCAGCGAGCAATGACACTGGAGCAGGGAAGTGTTCCTGGGTCTGCATGATGGACAGGTGAGACAGTAAACGATAGCAAGAAACAAAAAAAGTATCCTTCCAGTGAAATTACCAGATATAGATGTAAGAGTTGGGAAGTGAAGACAGATGGCGCGCAGAGGCAGAATAACACAGGTTGGTCAAAATAACACACGCAATAAAAATTAGCTGAAAAGAAACACTCGTGCAAAACAATTCAGGTGAGCCAAAAGTACAAATTCAAAATAACAGATGAGAAACATATGCAGATCACCACAGACAAAACAGTGACATGACAGTGCTTGGACTGGTGGTAGTGTTGGTTCTGGTGCTGATAAATTAGACACATGTGCAACTCTTGGATATCTTTACTGAGGAAACGTTTCGCCAAACATTGGCTTCATCAGTCCATACAAAGGAGAAACGTGAAAAACAGGAGGAGAATGAGGTAATCAGTCCCTCAACCTCAAGACTGATGGACTGATAACATCGATTCAAGGTTGAGGAACTGATTTTTACCTCATTTCCCTCCTGTTCTTCACGTTTCTCCTTTGAATGGACTGATGAAGCCACTGTGTGGCGAAACGTTTCCTCAATAAAGATACCCAAGAGTTGCACAAGTGTCTAATTTATCAACGTGTCAGTTCTCTGCACCATTCATCTGGTTCTGGTGCTATTTCTGAGCCTCGCGTTGGTGCCCTTACAGATCTAGAAACTACGTTAGTTGGAAACTCCACCCCTACCAATCACACCCAAAGGAAAGAAGAATGGAACTGGAGTGTCTGTAAATACAGAATGCCGTGAAAGCGAAGAGGACGTACAGATCTGACGACACAAAAGAAAATGCCATGATCTTCTGACGACAGACACGTGTAGTTCTACCTCCTGCAATTTTTTTACCTAATATGTATTGTATATTGGTGTGTGAAGAACATTTCTATAACACATTGATTTGCATATCAGCGAAGACGAAGAATCAAAGAACTTGTGTAATATACCAGATCATGTGAAGCAGATGGGAAGATACTCTGACTCGGTTAATAAAAAACAATGAACTCAAACTGGATGAATCAAAGTGAAGAGAGAGGGAGAGGGAGATAAAAGCAATTAGGAAACTGTAAGCAATCAAAACACTTATTTTCATACTCAAAATCCAAAGCATAAAGAACATACAGTGTTGGGACCCGGCTGAAACGATATGGGAAAATTTGATGAAAGCAAAGAAATAAGTGAAATGCTGAAGTCTGAATCTGCCTCCATGTTCAGTGAACTAGCATTCAGACTCAAGGATGACACTCCTAATGAACTGTTCATGAAAGACTCGAAACATTGTCACCATGTTCAAAATTTCCGACATTATTCTAATCCTTCTTGACTTCAACCTTTATGGACTGAACATATCGACTCCAGGCGGCCGAGAGAATGATTACCTTATGCTTCTCTGACTATTATTCTCTGTAATGGACTGGCGAAACGTTTCCTCAATAAAAATTCTCAAAAGTTGCACAGGTGTCTTATTCACTGTGACACAGACTTGGATGCACTGGAAGAGTGTAAATATAGTTTACATAAACTTTAGAAAAATTTATAACCATTCAGATTATGATGAAATAACTACAAAATGAGTGCAAAAAGAATAACTGGAAAAGTGAGCAGGAGTTTTAAACTTTCTTATAAATAAAACACAAAAATCAACAGTAAACAGTTAACTCAGAGGCAACCACAGTGTAAAGCTTTGTTCCAAGGCACTGGACTC
>NC_069405.1:66255542-66390273 GCF_026875155.1 Cherax quadricarinatus
ACCACCACACTACCGTCACCATGACCACCACACTACCTTGACCATGACCACCACACTACCTTGACCATGACCACCACACTACCTTCACCATGACCACCACACTACCTTCACCATGACCACACATACCGTCACCATGACCATCACACTACCTTGACCCTGACCACCACACTACCTTGACCCTGACCACCATGTTACCTTGACCCTGACCACCATGCTACCTTGACCCTGACCACTATGCTACCTTGACCATGAACACCACTCTACCTTGACCATGACCACCACACTACCGTGCACCATGACCACCACACTACCTTGATCTGACCACCACACTACCTTCGACCATGACCACCACACTACTTCACCATGACCACCACACTACTTCACCATGACCACCACACTACCGTTCACCATGACCACACACTACCTTGACCCATGACCACCACACTACCTTGACCTTGACCACCACATAGCTTGACCCTGACCACCACTATTTACCTGATGCTTGACCATGACACATTACCTTGACCCATGACCCACCACACTACCTTGACCTGACCACCATCCCTTATCTGACCACTACCACATGCCACTACCTTACCATGAACACCACTCTACCTTCACCATGACCACCACACTACCTTGACCATGACCACCACACTACATCACCTTGACCACCACACTACCTTCCACCATGACCACCACACTACCTTCACCTTTTGAACACCATCACTACCTTGACCTGACCACCAACCTTGACCTGACCACCAGTACCTTGACCATGACCACCACATTCACCTGACACCACAATTCACCACAACACTACCTTGACCTGACCACCACACTAGCTTGACCCTGACCACCATGGTACCTTGACCTTGACCACCACATTACCTTGACCCTGATCACCACACTACCTTGACCCTGACCACCACACTACCATGACCCTGACCACCACGCTACCGTGACTCTGACCACCATGCTACCTTGACCCTGACCACCATGCTACCGTGACCCTGACCACCACACTACCATGACCCAGACCACCACACTACCTTGACCTTGACCACCACGCTACCTTGACCCTGACCACCACGCGACCTTGACCCTGACCACCACGCTACCTTGACCCTGACCACCACGCGACCTTGACCCTGACCACCACGCTACCTTGACCCTGACCACCATGCTACCTGACCTGACCACCAGGACATTGACCCTGACCACCACACTACCTTGACCCACACACCACCACCTACCATGACCTTGCCCCACCACAGCTACCGTTGACCTGACCACCATGGTTACCTGACCCCTACCATGACCACACCACCACCTTGACCTTGACCACCACGCGACCTTGACCTGACCACCACGCGACCTTGACCCTGACCACCACGCGACCTTGACCCTGACCACCATGCTACCTTGACCCTGACCACCATGCTACCTTGACCCTGAACACCATGCTACCTTGACCCTGAACACCATGCTACCTTGACCCTGAACACCACGCTTCCTTGACTATGACCACCACGCTACCTTGACCCTGACCACCACAATACCTTGACCCTTACCATCATGCTACCTTGACCCTGACCACCACACTACCTTGACCCTGACCACCACGCTACCTTGACCCTGACGACTACGCTACCTTGACCCTGACCACCACGCTAAGTTGACTCTGACCACCCCGCTAAGGTTGACCCTGACCACCACGCTAAGTTGACCCTGACCACCATGCTACCTTGACCCTGACCACCACAATACCTTGACCCTTACCATCATGCTACCTTGACCCTGATTACCACGCTACCTTGACCCTGACCACAACGCTACCTTGGCCCTGACGACCACGCTACCTTGACCCTGACCACCACGCTAAGTTGACTCTGACCACGACACTACCTTGACCCTGACCATCACGCTACCTTGAGCCTTCTTGAAAATATTTCAAACTATCAAGAACAGGATGGGTGGTGTAGTGCTCTGGCAGAGTATAGGATGGGCGTTATAGTGCACTGGCAGAGTATAGGATGGGCGTTATAGTGCTCTGGCAATGTATAGGATGGGTGAAGTGCTCTGGTAGAGTATAGGATGGTGTTGTAGTGCTCCTGTAGAGTATAGGATTGATGAAGTGCTCTGGTATAGTATAGGATGGTGTTGTAGTGTTCTGACAGAGTATAGGATGGGTCAAGTGTTACAAAAAACGCGATATCTAATAATGATAGAGATCTCCAGTGAATACTAGAAAGGACTGTCCTTCTAGCATCCAGCCTATTACTGGGTTTTCGTAACAAGTAGTCAGTATCCTGGTTAATTATCCATTAGAATTTAGCAAGATTTAATAGTGCTTCAGAATTACAACTGGTAGGCTACTAACTAAAGAAATTAACATTTAGTAAGTTTATTAATAACAATAAAGTCGTCTAGGCGTATAAGATCAAAGTAATTTGTAGTAATCAATTGAATACAATATAGGATACAGGTTCCTACACTTCTCTCGTGTACAGTAGTATTGTGCTGAAGGCACATATCACATCTTTATGACTTTTAAGTAAAGTCTGGTACATTGTTAGCATTTGATAACATAATACATATATATACAAGTAAGTTTGTGTGTATGTGTGTAAGTGCTCTAAGTAGTTCGCTATGTCTCAAGACTCGACTAGGCTTAACCAGTGACTGACAAAGTCTTCACATAAACTAATTTCTTGACCAACCTGGCAATCAGAACAGCTTGCTTGAACAATAAAACGACTGATAAGCCGAACAGCAATATTACAAGCAACAGCGACACAGAATCGGGAACTAAGTAGGGACCATCTGCAGATCCTCCACAAAACTCACAAAACTCCCATACTACTGAATTTAAGTTCAGCATTAGAAAATCCCCGACTGTGACAGTATACAGACACCAGTACAAATTAGGTCAGAAGCTACAGCTCAGGACCTGAGTTTCTCAGAGTGTTTATGTGACACACAACCTCAGTACAACGTCGAAAATCACTAAGTCTAAGCCATGCTCTGTGAACAGAGTTACAAAGAACCAACAACAAGGAAGCGACAGAGACGATCTTCCAACAAGGGCCCGCAAGGAAGAGCTAGAGAGGCTGTGTTGCTGGAAGGCACGTCAAACAGACAGAGCTAGCGCAGGCCAGCTAGACCCTCTCTCCAGGTGAGGTGTGATCACCCCACCCTGATCACGTGACTCCGTGGACTGCTGCTGCCCAGCAACTACAGAGAAGGCCGGCAGAGAAACGAGCGGAGCGATAATTACAGTAGTTAGACAATGCTGTCAGCTACTTAACACTCGAACTATGAGCACTGAATAATATATAAATGTTACATCCTACCTAATAATGTAACTAAGTCAAATAATATAAAGCAATATATTTACGATTTAACTAATATCGCAAATATAAGCAATATAAAAATATATAACACGCAATATACATTATATACATTGTGACCCATTCAGGGGTCACAATATCAAGTGCTATGGGAGAGTATAGGATGGGTGGTGTAGTGCTCTGGTAGAGTATAGGATGGGTGGTGTAGTGCTCTGGTAGAGTATAGGATGGGTAGTGTAATGCTCTGGTAGAGTATAGGATGGGTAGTGTAATGCTCTGGTAGAGTATAGGATGGGTAGTGTAATGCTCTGGTAGAGTACAGGATGGGTAGTGTAATGCTCTGGTAGAGTACAGGATGGGTAGTGTAATGCTCTGGTAGAGTATAGGATGGGTAGTGTAGTGCTCTGGTAGAGTATAGGATGGGTGGTGTAGTGCTCTGGTAGAGTATAGGATGGGTAGTGTAATGCTCTGGTAGAGTATAGGATGGGTAGTGTAATGCTCTGGTAGAGTATAGGATGGGTAGTGTAATGCTCTGGTAGAGTACAGGATGGGTGTTAAAGTTCTTTGGAAGAATATATGATCAGTGTTTGATCTGGTCATCAAAAATTTTCTGTTTCAACTTTCAAGGCACACATTGTGTATATATATATATATATATATATATATATATATATATATATATATATATATATATATATATATATATATATATATAGTGTTGTGTAGTGTGTGTGTGTGTGTGTGTTGAATATGTATACATGTTTGGAGTGTGAAACTTGTTTTAGTGTGACAATATCTGTGTATACAAACTGCTTACAACAATGACAAAAGATAATTATGTGTTTTATATGAATATGTGTATATGTCCGATACAGTGTGTTGTGTGTGTTTATGTGTGAATCTATACCTAAGTTTGATGCAGAGAATTATGTGCATTTTTGTATGAATGTATGTATATGATTGATACAGTGTATTGTGATTTTTTTGTATGAATATATGAATACGTTTGATTTAGAAAATTGTTGGTGTTTTGATAAATTTATTCGTAAATGTGTAACAGTGATGATGAATGTTTGGAATGTATATGTGGAAATGCTGAATTGTGTGTGTGTGTGTGTGTGTGTGTGTGTGTGTGTGTGTGTGTGTGTGTGTATGCAGAGAAAGGGAGAGAGTTGGAATACACTTGTATATCTTCGCGTATCATTCAGAAATAAGAGACGAATAACGAGAAAAAAAGATAATTAATAACAAATAATTACAGTTTTCATGTATGGAACTTGTAGGTTCACTCAAGGACAGTAATTTATATTCCAAAAAACGTTGACAAATACTCTCACATAGCTAAATAATCGAGAAAATTAATAGTTAATATGAATGTAATATGAAATATAAACAGAATTCTGAAATTTTTACTAAGTGGCCAGGGTTTCGTGGGCTACCTGGGTGAGTGAGGTCTGTCATCTAGGTAGTCTACGGGTCGTGGCTGTCCAGGAGGACGTTACTACTGGGTGCAGATTTCTGCGTGTCCTCCTTAGTAATAACATCCAACTGCTCTCGTTGTTTTGTTGGGTTGTTGTGTTGTTCTTTCGTTGTTCTGTCCTTGCGTTCTTGTGTTGTCCTTCTGTTATGTTGTTGTCTGGTCCTTGTGTTGTCTGGTCTTTCTGTTGTGTTGTCTGGTCCTTGTGTTGTCCTGTTGTGTTGTCCTTCTGTTGTGTTGTCTGGTCCTTGTTTTGTTGCCTGGTCGTTGGGTTGTCTAATCCTTGTGTTGCTGATCTCGGGGAAGGGGTGAATGGCGAATATCTGAGGGGACAAGGATGGGCACCTGAAGCCATGATCTTCCCTTTCAGAACATCAAGACCATCAAGAACATCAAGACCTTCAAGACCACCATCCTTACCACCAATCCACCATCATTCCATCACCATCACAGCCAGTCCATCACCATCACAAGCAGTCCATCACCTTCATCAGCAGTCCATCACCCTCACCAGTAGTCGCTCATCACAGTCGTCAGTCGTTCATCACGATCATCAGTCGTTCATCACAATCATCAGTCGTTCAATAACAATCGTCAGTCGTTCATCACCCTCACCAGCAGTCGTTCATCACAATCGTCAGCCGTTCATTACAATCGTCAGTCGTTCATTACAATCGTCAGTCGTTCATCACAATCGTCAGTCGTTCATCAACAATCGTCAGTCGTTCATCACCGTCACCAGCAGTCCATCACCTTCACCAGCAGTCCATCACCCTCACTACCAGTCCATCACCCTCACCACCAGTCCATCACCCTCACGACCAGTCCATCACCCTCACCACCAGTCCATCACCCTCACCACCAGTCCATCACCCTCACCACCAGTCCATCACCCTCACCACCAGTCCATCACCCTCACCACCAGTCCATCGCCCTCACCACCAGTCCATCACCCTCACCACCAGTCCATCACCCTCACCACCAGTCCATCACCCTCACCACCAGTCCACTATCACCACAAGTCCATCACCCTCAGCACCAGTCCATCACCCTCACTACCAGTCCGTCACCCTCACCACCAGTCCACTATCACCACAAGTCCATCACCCCCACCACCAGTCCACTATCACCACAAGTCCATCACCCTCACCACCAGGCCATCATTCTCACCACCAGTTCATCACCTTTACTACCATTCAATCCTCCTCACCACCAGTCCATCACCCTCACCACCCTTCCATCACCCTCACCACCAGTCCACACCCTTGTCACAGGTCCATCACCCTTTTCACACCCATCACTCTTGTATTTGTCCATTATCCATTCAACCCTTCCTGGTCACTCACCCACCACCCTGTTCACTCATTCATCATCTCTCACTCATACTTAAACTTTGCACCAGTACATCGTGATCTTTATAAATTACTCGTTTTCTATTCCTTTCTAATAAACTTTGCCATAAAGTCGAAAATCGTTCGATTCTACTTTTTATGATAAACATATTACTCGCTTGCTACATGTCCCTGTTTTAAATAATATTTAATTTTTGCCATCACCACGGTCTAAATTTCTAACTTCCGGATTTCTACTATTTATGTTATAGTCAAGCTTACAAGACAGGCAATAACTAGCAATGTTGGGGAGGAGTACTGAGTGTACCTTTTAACAGCAACACACTAGTTTTAATAATATTTTTAAATTTTATTTTTTCTACCATGATAGATTTCAAGTTATATATTTATACTATTTTATAGATAATAATAAGTAATTAAAGAGTGAAGTATAAATATATATAGAAATTTTATATGTAGGATTACTAATGCTACTATACTTAACATACAAATATAAATAATATAATATAAAATATATATATATATATATATATATATATATATATATATATATATATATATATATATATATATAATATATATATACAAAAACTGTTGTCCAGAGGGCTGAGGAAGGGTTGTTGAGGTGGTTCGGACATGTGGAGAGAATGGAGCGAAACAGAATAACTTCAAGAGTGTATCAGTCTGTAGTGGAAGGAAGGCGGGGTAGGGGTCGGCCTAGGAAAGGTTGTAGGGAGGGGTAAAGGAGGTTTTGTGTGCGAGGGGCTTGGACTTCCAGCAGGCATGCGTGAGCGTGTTGTATGAGTGAATGGAGACAAATGGTTTTTAATACTTGACGTGCTGTTGGAGTGTGAGCAAAGTAACATTTATGAAGGGATTCAGGGAAACCGGCAGGCCGGACTTGAGTCCTGGAGATGGGAAGTACAGTGCCTGCACTCTGAAGGAGGGGTGTTAATGTTGCAGTTTAAAAACTGTAGTGTAAAGCACCCTTCTGGCAAGACAGTGATGGAGTGAATGATGGTGAAAGTTTTTCTTTTTCGGGCCACCCTGCCTTGGTGGGAATCGGCCAGTGTGATAATAAAAAAAATATATATATATATATTATTCTTGCTCTAATTATCTATATTTAATTTTAACATCTGTGTGAGAGCAGGTATATATACAAGTGTATGTAGACTGTGTGTGTGTGTGTGTGTGTGTGTGTGTGTGTGTGTGTGTGTGTGTGTGTGTGTGTGTGTGTGTGTGTGTGTGTGTGATTGTGCATAATGTATATATGGTGTCTGAGTGGAGATATATTAATGTGTGTGGAAAAATATTTATATGTTCACTAGTGAATGTTTCTCTGCCACAGACGTGCAGAAAACATTCACAAAATTAATAAAAAACTAATTAATATTTATAAAAGTTTATGTGAAGATTGACAGATACTTTACCTCATCCACACTAATCTACATGTAATTAAACGTTACTAGTCTTATACAAAATTACAACTTTCATTGGGGTTAGGTTATGCGAGTTGGTTACACGTTTGTAGCTGTGTTGATGGGTGTCACTACATGACGCAAATTTCTTTATCTTTCCTCCTGACGCAAATTTCTGTCTCTCTCCTCCTGAAGTAAATTTCTGTCTCTCTTCTCCTGACGCAAATTTCTGTCTCTCTCCTCCTGACGCAAATTTCTGTCTCTTCTGACGCAAATTTCTGTCTCTTCTGACGCAAATTTCTCTCTCCTGCTGACGCAAATTTCTGTCTCTCTCCTCCTGGCGCAAATTTCTGTCTCTCTCCTGACGCAAATTTCCTGTCTCTCTACTCCTGACGTAAATTTGTGTCTCTCTACTCCTGACGCAAATTTCCATCTCTCTACTCCTGACGCAAATTTCTGTCTCCTGACGCAAATTTCTGTGTCCTCTCCTGACGCAAATTTTGCGTGTCCTCTCCTGTAATTCCACCCACCTGGACAGTCCCGACTGTAGACCAGCTAGACAAGACCAAGTTTACAAAGACGTTAATATGGTCAGAGTAAAACGGAATAAAACATAAATTTTCGCTTCACAGAAAACTTTAAATTGAAATTACTTGGCTCCTCTGGCCCGAGATTTATGGAATGGGCGTTCGTGAGTGTCTTTGTTTCTTTGTCTCACTATACCTTGCGGGGAAATGGCAGGTATGTTAAAAGTGTTAGAAGTGAGGGTAATGAAGTATTGGATCATCTTGTCAGGAACATGTGACCTGGATAACTCTTTTATCATACACAAGAATCCAAAATGCTTATGTTCACCAGTAACATTTTCCCACTTATTCTGCTCATATATGTTCTTCATGAATCAACAGCAAAACGATGTTCAGAATTAAGTACCCAGAGATTTTTAACACCCACAAAAGTCGGGGACTGATGGTATCCAGATTGTTCACTGTGACACATTCCTATGAAAAAACTGAGAAAAGATACAATGAAGATAACGGTGCAACGATGCCTGAGTACATAAGAACATAAGAAAGAAGCAACACTACAGCAGGCCTACTGACCCATGCGAGCAAGTCCATGTCCCCCCCCCCCGGATAAGCCCACTGACCCATATAGTCTGGCTACCTTCACTCAAGGAAGGAGCACGGCACCAGACCCAACAGCACAAGCTAGTCAGGTCCAACTCACATCCACCCACACCCACTCATGTATTTAGCCTATTTTTAAAATTAAACAACGTTTTAGCCTGAATAACTGTACTTGGGAGTTTGTTCCACTCATCCAAAACTCTATTACCAAACCAGTGCTTTCCTATATCCTTCTGGAATCTGAATTTTTCCAACTTGAAACCATTGCTGAGAGTCTTGTCTTCGTTGGAAATTTTCAGCACGCTATTTACATCCCCTTTATTTATCGCTGTTTTCCATTTATACACCTCGATCATATCCCCCCTAATTCTACGCCTTTCGAGAGAGTGCAAATTCAGGGCCCTCAGCCTATCCTCATAGGGAAGATTTCTGATACATGGGATCATCTTTGTCATCCTCCTCTGTACGTTTTCCAGTATATTTATATCCATTCTGTAATACGGTGACCAGAACTGAGCAGCATAGTCTAAATGAGGCCCAGCCAAGGATATACATGTATAGAGTTGAAGAACAACCTGAGGACTTCTATTATTTATACTTCTAGATATGAAGCCAAGAATTCTGTTAGCTTTATTGCGAACGCTAATGCACTGTTGTCTTGGTTTTAGATTACTGCTAACCAGAACTCCTAAATCCTTTTCGCAATCAGTAGTATTAAGATCTGCATTATTTAGTTTATATGTCGCACGGTTATTTTCCTGTACAACATTTAGAACTTTGCATTTGTCTATATTAAGCTGTATCTGCCACTTCTCCGATCATTGCATCAGTCTATTCAAATCATCCTGGAGCGCGCTAGTGCCCTCATTAGAATGAACTGGACGGCCTATTTTGGTGTCATCAGCAAATTTGGTTATGTCGCTATTTATTCCCTCATCTATGTCGTCTAAGTAAATTGTGAACAACAACGGGCCCAACACTGACCCCTGAGGAACACCGCTTGTGACGTGCCCCATTCTGATTTCTCCCCATTTATGCAAACTCTCTCCTGCTTATTTGTCAGCCATGCCTCTACTCAGGAAAAAAATTCTCCTCCTATTCCGTGTGCCTTAAGTTTCCTCAACAGCCTTTGATGTGGAACTCTATCGAAAGCCTTACTGAAGTCCATATTCACAATATCATATTCAGTACCATGATCTACCTCCTCAAACACCTTAGTGAAAAAAGTTATTAAGTTCGTAAGACAGAAACGCCCCTTTGTAAAACCGTGTTGAGATTCATTAATCATTCTGTACCTATCAAGATGGCTACGAATGGCTTCGGCAATTATTGACTCCATAAATTTTCCCACTATGGAGGTAAGGCTTATTGGTCTACAGTTCGAAGCCAAGGATCTGGTATTACATTTGCCATTTTCCACTTATCAGGCACTATGCCAGTTTGTAGTGATATGTTAAAAAGATTAGCCAAAGGTATGCTAAGTTCCTCTTTACATTCCTTTAACACCCTTGCGAACAATTCATCAGGGCCTGGGGATTTGTTAGGTTTTAGTTTCTCTATTTGTCTGAGGACCATGTCACTAGTTACCGCAATCGTGCATAGTTTATTATCGTCCTGTTCCACATAATCTATTATTTCAGGAATATCGCTAGTATTTTCCTGGGTGAAAACTGAGAGGAAGTAGGTATTGAGAATTTCACACATATTCTTATCACTGTCAGTAATCTGACCTAGGTTACTTTTAAGTAGGCCTATCTTGTCCCTAATCTTACTTCTTTATACCTGAAAGAACCCTTTTGGGTTAGTCTTTGAATTTCTTGCGACCTTAGCCTCATAATCCCTTTTTGATTTTCTTATTCCTTTGTTTATTTCTCTCTTTAACTGAATATATTGATTTCTTAACTGTCCATCCCCTCTTTTGATACGTCTATATATGCCCCTCTTTTGATTCATGAGATGTTTTAGTCTATTGTTCATCGATTTGGGATCATTTTTGTTAGATCTAATTTCCCTACTCGGAACAAAAGTTGTCTGGCAGCTAGAACTATGCTCTGAAAAACGTCATATTGGCAACCAAGAACACCTACCTGACCCATAGTCAGGACATCCCAATTTAGCCCACTCAGGTTATTTTTCAGTCCTATGAAGTCGGCCAAGCGAAAATCTGGACAGAGATTTGATTGCAGTTATCTGGGTAATTCCATGATACATTGAAACGAAGTGATTTGTGATCACTTTCCCCAAGCTCATCATTAACCTGAAGATTATTAATTAGTGACTTCTTGTGATATTGTTCCAATCAATTTGTCTAAAGTTAAAATCACCCATTATCACAACATTTTCATATCTAGATTCCTTATGAATTTCGTCCCATAACAGCTTACTTCACTCCCTATCAAGGTTTGGGGGCCTGTGAATCACACCCAAAATTAATTTGTCACGACCCTCGAGAAACTGTAACCAGACTCTGTGTTCGATGTTTCTAATCTTATATCATATCTAAAACAACTATTTAGATTATATCTGACATACATCGCCACTCCACCACCCTTCCTGTTGACCCTATCAGTGTGGAATAGTTTATAGCCCTGTATGTTGCATTCAGCAGGCATTTCTCTATCTTTCAGGTTGAACCAGGTCTCTGTTATACCAATAATATCTATATTACCTGCACTTGCAAGTAATCTTAGCTCATCTATCTTATTTCTTAAACTCCTACTATTTGTATAGTAAACTTTAAGGGAGCTAGTCACTCGTTGCCCTCTACTATCTCTCTTTGTTGATCAACTGATTTGCCATTACTAGCAACCTTATTTTGAATATTGTCTTTTAAACATATCCCTGAGGTATCCCGGTAATAGCTGCTGTTTTTTGAACCCTAATACTGCAGCCTGATTGTTTCCCACAAACACCCATACCTCTATACTCTCTCAGTTTAAATTCGTAGACAAGTCATCAATTACCCTCTCAATCGAATTGGCTAACGCAACCACTCCATCCCAAGAGAGATGAACCCCATCCCTTGCATACATATCACGTTTGTCGAAGAATAGGTCCCAGTTATCAATGAATGGGATTGCAAGTTCCTTGCAGTACCTGTCTAGCCAGCAATTTATACCAATTGCCCTAGACATCCATTCATTGCCCACTCCCTTTCTAGGCAAGATGTTACATATGACTGGGATCCCTCTCTTAGACCTAACTACTTCTATGGCTGACCTGTACTTATCCAACAGCTCCAGTCTCCTGCCCTTCCCAATGTTATTACTCCCAGCACCGAAATAATGGGCTTATTCCCATTACCTGCCATAATATTATCCAACCTGCTGATTATGTCACCAACACCAGCTCCTGGAAGGCACACCCTCTGTCTGACCTTTCTGTCTCTGTTACAAAAAGCACGGTCCATTATCTTACCTGAGAATCACCTACTATTAAAATATTCATACCTTGATTAGCAGGGGAATCTGTGGTATCTTCCACCTCACTAATCACTGAAGTGCACTCGTTCTGGAGAACAGAGAATCGATTTCCTACCTTCACATTATCTCTGTTAACCCTCCTTATCTTCCTTCTTCCTGAACTGTGAACCACTTGCCAATTAAAGCGGCTGCCACGATCACTGCTGGTGACCATTTCCTCCTTACCAGCTAAATCCTTCTGACACTCACTCCCAAACTCATCTAGGCGACGCTTCAGCCTCCTATTTTCCTCCTGAAGAAGTAGAACCTCCTTCAACACTTGAACCTGAGATTCTAAAACACTACAACAAGCCATGGTGCTCGGTAACACCCCCACGCTAACTCCCAGAGAGCTGAGACGGCTAAATTAATTCATCCATCAAGTTCAATCACAATGACACATTGGTAATTTCTCAAATGTTTACTGGTACCATGAACCAGCCTACGGACAACAAATGTCTACTGGTGCCTCGAACCAACCTATTGACCACAAATGCAGTATAATACGATAATTTACTATGTTTCGCCCACACAGTGGACTTTATAAAAGTCACAAACAGATCTACCCGAGTAGAGAGTACGTGAGTATATATAGGAAATAAAAACTTAGCCAATAAAGGCTCACTGTATATTGCAACTGTTTGCTTTTCCAAAGTGTCAGAATTTTCTTCCATTTATGTCCTACTGACCACCACCTGATACGGAGGTTCTTGCAATGATCGATAATACTATTTTTCCTTATTAATCATTAGTAGTTTCTCCTTTCTCCACATCTGAAAAAAAAGTAGAATTGAGAAATGTGGAGAAAGAAGTGAGAGATGAGAAGAAAGGAGAAGTAAGAGACTTGTGGATGAGGTGAAGAAAACACTGAAAGTGACTTTTCTGAAGAGATGTTTAAAATAGTTACATTTTTTTTCACATTTACACTTTTCTCTTCCTATGTATTGAGAGAGATAAGTCATTGACCTACAGTAACAGTAAAAATTCTTAGTGAAAAAAAAGAAAGTCAACCAACTGACGCTACCTTGACCATGACCACCACACTACCTTGACCCTGACCACCACACTATCTTGACCCTGACCACCACACTATCTTGACCCTGACCACCACACTACCTTGACCCTGACCACCACACTACCTTGACCCTGACCACCACACTATCTTGACCCTGACCACCACACTATCTTGACCCTGACCACCACACTATCTTGACCTTGACCACCACACTATCCTGACCACCACACTACCTTGACCCTGACCACCACACTATCCCGACCCTGACCACCACACTATCCTGACCACCACACTATCTTGACCCTGACCACCACACTACCTTGACCCTGACCACCACACTATCCCGACCCTGACCACCACACTATCTTGACCCTGACCACCACACTATCTTGACCCTGACCACCACACTATCTTGACCCTGACCACCACACTATCCTGACCACCACACTATCTTGACCCTGACCACCACACTACCTTGACCCTGACCACCACACTATCCCGACCCTGACCACCACACTATCTTGACCTTGACCACCACACTATTCTGACCACCACACTATCTTGACCCTATCCACTATGTTACTTTCACCCTGACCACCACGCTACCTTGACCCTGACCGCCACACTACCTTGACCCTGACCACCACACTACCCCAACCTTGACCACACTATCTTGACCTTGACCACCACGCTACCTTAACCCTGACCACCACACTACGTTGACCCTGACCACCATGTCACCTTGACCCTGATCACCACGCTACTTTGACCCTGACCACTACGCTACCTTGACCACCACGCTACCTTGACCCTGACCACCACGTTACCTTGACTGACTACCACGCTACGTTGGCCCTGACCACTACGCTACGTTGACCCTGATCACCACGGTACCTTGACCACCACGCTACCTTGACCCTGACCACGATACCTTGACCCTGGCCACCATGATACCTTGACCCTGACCACCACGATACATTGACCCAGTGTAGATTAATTGCTCAGAGAACCGACACGTTGATAAATTAGACACATGGGTATCTTTATCGAGGAAACGTTTCGCCACACAGTGGCTTCATCAGTCCATACAAAGGACTGATTCTCCTTTGTATGGCCTGAAGAAACCACTGTGTGGCGAAACGTTTCCTCAATAAAGATACCCAAGAGTTGCACATGTGTTTAATTTATCACCTTGACCCTGACCACCACGATTCCTAAAGTCTCCACTACATAGTCAAAGATTTATTTCCATATTGTATAATATACAGAAATTGGTGATATTTTTGATATGTAAGCATAAAGTCCATGGTTATGCACAGCATTTCGGGTAGCCTTAATTAAGCCTGACTTGAGACTACAATGGCAATAATTATTATATGCTAATATATAAGAACTTTAAACGATTGGGGAAGTGCATTTAAATTTCACCATGGGTCATCTGCGTCTTGAGTTGCCATCAATATCCTTGCATCTCATACACCCTGACCTCATTCACTCGGGGTATTTTGTATGTCATGGTCAAGTGCTCCCAGGTTCTTGTTAAGTCACTTTTGTATTCCGTCACTCTTCCTTTTCTTTACTCTTTCTATTTCTTTTAGTTCAACGAGTATTCTATAAAAAAATGAGTTTGTGGTAATGTGAAAACAACACAAGGACCAAACAACGACACAAAGGACAGGACAACAACACAAGGATAGGACAACAACACAAGGACCAGACAACGACACAAAGGACAGGACAGCAACACAAGAATAGGACAACAACACAAGGACCAGACAACACAACAGAAGGACAACACAAAGAAGAGACAATAGCACAACGACGGGACAACAACCTAAGGACAAGACAACAACCCAACAAAACAAGAGAACAGTTAGATGTTATTACTAGGGAGGACACGCAGAAATCTGCGCCCAGTAGTAACATCCTCCTGGACAGCCACGACCCGTAGACTACCTAGATGACAGACCTCACTCACCCAGGTAGCCCACGAAGCCCTGACCGTTTAGTAAAAATCCGAGACTTCTATTTATATTTCATATTACATCCATATTAATTTATTCGATTATTTAGCATGTTTTCAAGTAATTAATTGTTATCTGTTGTCTTTTTTCTTGTTATTCGTCTCTTGTTTCTCCATGATACGCGAAGATTCACAAGTATATACTCTCTCTCCATATATATATATATATATATATATATATATATATATATATATATATATATATATATATATATATCTTACTTCAGCATTTCGACATATACATTCTAAATGTTCGTCATCACACTTACACATACACGAATAAATGTAGCAACACACACAAATATCTTAACCAAACATTTGCATACATTCATTTAAAAACACACAAAGTACTACGTATCAAGGTGTACAACAGGTGAAAGTACAATATACCCAGCAAATTAATGTGGAGGATGTACTACAACTGAAAGTGGTACCTGGTATCCATACATCATTCACAATGAACATCTTCCGAGTTTTGTATATACGCATTCTCATTCCTTTTTAATATCTGTGTGTATGTATACCTGCCAAAACAACTCTTATAACAATTATTTCACACTTTTCTGTTTACGTTCATTTGTGAACGTTTTTTTGTGTATTAATGTCCATGTGAAAGTCGGTCCTCAATGATGTTTGCAAAGAAACTGTTCTTGTTTGTTTTTGTCTTATGAATATCCAAGACAGACACCCAGGAAAGTACGTATATATAGAGAAGGAAACTCTTCTTTATCATGTGTGTAAATATTATTCCCATAAACAAAATATAGAATGGGGATACTCAATGTTTTATTAGTTATATCCAGAGTGAGAGATGCGAAGAAAGGAGGAGAGATTAGAAGAAAAGAGGAGAGATGAGAAGAAAGGAGAAGTAAGAGACTTGTGGATGAGGTGAAGAAAACACTGAAAGTGACTTTTCTTAAGAGATGTTTAAAATAGTTACAATTTTTTTTTCACATTTACACCTTTCTCTTCCTATGTATTGAGAGAGAAGTCATTGACCTACAGTAACAGTAAAAATTCTTAGTGAAAAAAAAAGAAAGTCAACCAAGTGACGTTACCTTAACCCTGACCACCACACTATCTTGACCCTGACCACCACACTACCTTGACCCTGACCACCACGCTACCTTGACCCTGACCACCACACTACCTTGACCCTGACCACCACACTATCTTGACCCTGACCACCACACTACCTTGACCCTGACCACCACACTATCTTGACCCTGACCACCACACTACCTTGACCCTGACCACCACACTACCTTGACCTGACCACCACACTATCTTGACCCTGACCACCACACTACCTTGACCCTGACCACCACACTATCTTGACCCTGACCACCACACTACCTTGACCCTGACCACCACACTACCTTGACCCTGACCACCACACTACCTTGACCCTGACCACCACGCTACCTTGACCCTGACCACCACACTACCTTGACCCTGACCACCACGCTACCTTGACCCTGACCACCACGCTACCTTGACCCTGACCACCACGCTACCTTTACCCTGACCACCACACTACCTTGACCCTGACCACCACACTACCTTGACCCTGACCACCACGCTACCTTGACCCTGACCACCACACTACCTTGACCTTGAGCACCACACTATCTTGTCCTTGACCACCACACTACCTTGACCCTGACCACCACACTACCTTGACCCTGACCACCACACTACCTTTACCCTGACCACCACACTACCTTGACCCTGACCACCACACTACCTTGACCCTGACCACCACACTACCTTGACCCTGACCACCACACTACCTTGACCCTGACCACCACACTACCTTGACCCTGACCACCACACTAACTTGACCCTGACCACCACACTTCCTTGACCACCACACTACCTTGACCCTGACCACAACACTACCTTGACCCTGACCACCACACTACCTTGACCCTGACCATCACACTACCTTGACCCTGACCACCACACTACCTTGACCCTGACCATCACACACTACCTTGACCCTGACCACCACACTACCTTGACCTGACCATCACACTACCTTGACCCTGACCACCACACTACCTTGACCCTGACCACCACACTACCTTGACCCTGACCACCACACTACCTTGACCCTGACCATCACACTACCTTGACCCTGACCACCACACTACCTTGACCCTGACCACCACACTACCTTGACCCTGACCATCACACTACCTTGACCCTGACCATCACACTACCTTGACCCTGACCATCACACTACCTTGACCCTGACCACCACACTACCTTGACCTGACCACCACACTACCTTGACCCTGACCATCACACTACCTTGACCCTGACCATCACACTACCTTGACCCTGACCACCACACTACCTTGACCCTGACCATCACACTATCTTGACCCTGACCACCACACTACCTTGACCCTGACCATCACACTACCTTGACCCTGACCACCACACTACCTTGACCCTGACCATCACACTACCTTGACCCTGACCACCACACTACCTTGACCCTGACCACCACACTACCTTGACCTTGAGCACCACACTATCTTGTCCTTGACCACCACACTACCTTGACCCTGACCACCACACTACCTTGACCCTGACCACCACACTACCTTGACCCTGACCATCACACTACCTTGACCCTGACCACCACACTACCTTGACCCTGACCACCACACTACCTTGACCCTGACCATCACACTACCTTGACCCTGACCACCACACTACCTTGACCCTGACCACCACACTACCTTGACCCTGACCATCACACTACCTTGACCCTGACCATCACACTACCTTGACCCTGACCACCACACTACCTTGACCCTGACCATCACACTACCTTGACCCTGACCATCACACTACCTTGACCCTGACCACCACACTACCTTGACCCTGACCATCACACTAACCTTGACCCTGACCACACACTACCTTGACCCTGACCATCCACACTACCTTGACCCTGACCATCACACTACCTTGACCATGACCATCACACTACCTTGACCCTGACCATCACACTACCTTGACCCTGACCATCACACTACCTTGACCCTGACCATCACACTACCTTGACCTGACCATCACACTACCTTTGACCCTGACCACCACACTACCTTGACCCTGACCATCACGCTACCTTGACCCTGACCATCACACTACCTTGACCCTGACCATCACACTACCTTGACCCTGACCATCACACTACCTTGACCCTGACCACCACACTACCTTGACCCTGACCATCACAACTGACCTTGAACCCTACCTGACCACACTACCTTGACCCTGACCACACACACTACCTTGACCCTGACCACCACACTACCTTGACCCTGACCATCACACTACCTTGACCCTGACCATCACACTACCTTGACCCTGACCACCACACTACCTTGACCCTGACCACCACACTACCTTGACCCTGACCACCACACTACCTTGACCCTGACCACCACACTACCTTGACCCTGACCACCACGCTACCTTGACCCTGACCACCACACTACCTTGACCCTGACCATCACACTACCTTGACCCTGACCATCACACTACCTTGACCCTGACCACCACACTACCTTGACCCTGACCACCACACTACCTTGACCCTGACCATCACACTACCTTGACCCTGACCATCACACTACCTTGACCCTGACCACCACACTACCTTGACCCTGACCACCACACTACCTTGACCCTGACCACCACACTACCTTGACCTTGACCATCACACTACCTTGACCCTGACCACCACACTACCTTGACCCTGACCACCACACTACCTTGACCCTGACCATCACACTACCTTGACCCTGACCATCACACTACCTTGACCCTGACCACCACACTACCTTGACCCTGACCACCACACTACCTTGACCCTGACCATCACACTACCTTGACCCTGACCATCACACTACCTTGACCCTGACCACCACACTACCTTGACCCTGACCACCACACTACCTTGACCCTGACCACCACACTACCTTGACCCTGACCATCACACTACCTTGACCCTGACCACCACACTACCTTGACCCTGACCACCACACTACCTTGACCCTGACCATCACACTACCTTGACCTGACCATCACACTACTTGACCCTGACCATCACACTACCTTGACCCTGACCATCACACTACCTTGACCCTGACCACCACACTACCTTGACCCTGACCATCACACTACCTTGACCCTGACCATCACACTACCTTGACCCTGACCATCACACTACCTTGACCCTGACCATCACACTACCTTGACCCTGACCATCACACTACCTTGACCCTGACCATCACACTACCTTGACCCTGACCACCACACTACCTTGACCCTGACCATCACACTACCTTGACCCTGACCATCACACTACCTTGACCCTGACCACCACACTACTTGACCTGACCAGCCACACTACCTTGACCCTGACCATCACACTACCTTGACCCTGACCATCACACTACCTCGTTAAGTCTCCACTACGGAGTCAAAGATTTATTTCCAAGTTGTACAATGTTTATACAGAAATTGGTGACATTTTGGTTATGCGAGCATAAAGTCCGTGGTTATGCGAGCATAAAGTCCGTGGTTATGTGAGCATAAAGTCCGTGGTTATGCGAGCATAAAGTCCGTGGTTATGTGAGCATAAAGTCCGTGGTTATGTGAGCATAAAGTCCGTGGTTATGTGAGCATAAAGTCCGTGGTTATGTGAGCATAAAGTCCGTGGTTATGGAGCATAAAGTCCGTGGTTATGTGAGCATAAAGTCCGTGGTTATGTGAGCATAAAGTCCGTGGTTATGTGAGCATAAAGTCCGTGGTTATGTGAGCATAAAGTCCGTGGTTATGCGAGCATAAAGTCCGTGGTTTTGCGAGCATAAAGTCCGTGGTTATGCGAGCATAAAGTCCGTGGTTATGCGAGCATAAAGTCCGTGGTTATGCGAGCATAAAGTCCGTGGTTATGCGAGCATAAAGTCCTGGTTATGCGAGCATAAAGTCCGTGGTTATGCGAGCATAAAGTCCATGGTTATGCGAGCATAAAGTCCGTAGTTATGCGAGCATAAAGTCCATGGTTATGCGAGCATAAAGTCCATGGTTATGCGAGCATAAAGTCCATGGTTATGCGAACATAAAGTCCGTGGTTATGCGAGCATAAAGTCCGTGGTTATGCGAGCATAAAGTCCATGGTTATGCGAGCATAAAGTCCGTGGTTATGCGAGCATAAAGTCCATGATTATGCGAACATAAAGTCCGTGGTTATGCGAGCATAAAGTCCATGGTTATGCGAGCATAAAGTCCATGGTTATGTGAGCATAAAGTTCATGGTTATGCGAACATAAAGTCCGTGTTTATGCGAGCATAAAGTCCATGGTTATGCGAGCATAAAGTCCGTGGTTATGCGAGCATAAAGTCCGTGGTTATGCGAGCATAAAGTCCGTGGTTATGCGAGCATAAAGTCCGTGGTTATGCGAGCATAAAGTCCGTGGTTATCCGAGCATAAAGACCGTGGTTATGCGAGCATTTCGGTTAGCCTTAAACATAACTTAAGACTACAATGGCAATAATTATATGCTAATATATAAGGACTTTAAAATACAGCAATTTATGTAACTAATGTTTACAATGTATCCTAAATATTACTGTGTTTCGAAATAGTTAAATACAAAAATAATATTTATATATTAACCTAGCACAATTTAAAAACAAAGAAACACAATTTACAGTAATGAAGATGTGAGGTGTAATGCCCCAGGCTCCCGACTGTCTCACAATCATACCAACAATAACACCCAAAAAAAAAAAAAATATGTTCTCTCCCCAGTTACCTGTATGTGTCTTTTTTATAAACTCAAGCTTACTAAGTATATTTAGGCAGAGGTACACATAAGAACAATTATCATGGATAGTGTAAATTACCCGGGATCGGATCGAGGACGACGAGAGCTGTCGTAAGATGGGAAGGAAGAAGGATAAGGAAGGATGGAAATAACTGGAAAAGGATGGGGAGGAGGGGAAGAGGAGGAATCAAGGCAAGTGGCCCAACCACTTTGGGACATGTGGTACAAAAGTACTGGAGACGTAGATAGAGAGGCTTGACTGATGTCATTGCTTGGCTCACTAGGAGAGGATGGCGAAGGCAGCGGTAGGAGCTGGGAGTGTCAGAAGGCAGCAAGCAGGATGAGTTGGTTATCGTCTTAAACCGTTTATCAGTGCGGTAAATTGTTTTCGAGAGAGTTGTATCACACTTATGGGAGAGCTGTAGTAGTATTCGTTGGTTTGGAGTTGGTGGAGTATCTGGTTGTAGGTAGGGAATGGTCTTTCTTCGCTTTGGTACGATACAGTGTTGTCTTGGAGATGTTGGATGAGTTCTAGGCGAGTCATGCTTGCAGAGTATAGCCTCGTGTTGTAGAATTCGAGTCCTTTGTGTTTAACCCATGGTGTTCCAGGTAATCGACCTGAGCTAAGTAGAGAAGGCGGTGGTGGAGTAGAGGAAGGTGGTGTTGCTTCGTTTTCAACTTCAGTAGACGAATTAGAAGATGTTTCTGGTGGTAAGGCTTCTGATTGGTTGGATTCAGTGAGAGGTGGTGGCGGTGGAGGCTTCTCATTGGTCGTTGTTGGACTGACGTCACTAGTTGGTGGTGTTGATGGAACTTCTGCAGAAGAGTTGGCGATTAAGTTTTTGGTGAATTTGAGAATTTCTTCAGAAGGTGGAGATGCTGGAAATGTAAATGAAGGCATGTTATTTAATGCAAATAACTCGTTGATGGTAGAGTTAAATGATCCAGGTACAGCCATGTTTTGCATATGAGCGTATAGTAGACAGTAGTGAATCTTCGTTACGTCACATGTTGGAGGAGTGATGGTAGTGGTGGTGGTGGAGGCGGGCTGAGTAGATGCTTGAAGTAATTTTGTAGTGTCTGCTTGTATTTTTGCAATTGCTGCATACGTTGGAGTGTTGCTAGTAGTTTTTTTCTTTGCTGCATCTTGGGTTTTCTTCATAATATCCTTTCTTGTAGGACATTTTGCTGCCAGTGTATGGTGATCATTACTCTTGCAGTTTAAGCACGCCGGTTGTGTTGGAGCAGCAGCGGTGCAGGAACTGAAGGTGTGTCCCTCACTACCACATGTAATGCAGAACTTCTTGTCTTTTACTGGACATGCTTTGGTGGTGTGATGGTATGAATAACAGTTCCAGCAATGTTGGATGTAGTGATATCTCTCTGCTTCAATGTAGGTAGGGCTGATGTAGTAGTAGTAGACAGCAAGACCTTCGTTCAGTGCAGTGGCAGCCATGTTCACGTCGGTGAAGGTGACCTTGATCATGGACGTTGCATTTGGGATTTTTGTAATGCTGTCAACAGTAGCCCAAGTATTTTGCGTCTCGATGGATGACTTGAGTTCAGCAGGTGTTTGAGACGTTAGAATCTTGTCCAGTTTTTTTAGGAATACTGATTTCCTTGCCCTGAGGGCAGGAGATGATGTAACAGTAAACCCTTGAGTAGTAAGAGTAGTGATGGCTTCTGTAGTGAGTAGCTTCTCTGCTTCAGCATCATCGTGACACACAACAATGAATGCTTCTTTCAGTGACAATATGGTGTTGAATTTTACTTCCAGTGCTCCCTGAACAACAGTTGCAAGAGCAATCTTCGTTGAATCATCAACGGTACCATTTCTTGGTTTGATCTTTACACGATTTGCGTAGCTCATCGTGTAAGTCAAGGCGATGACAACGCTGGTAAAGGTTCCCCTCCCCAACGGAGATCGTAGGGAGACAGAGTAACGAGTGCTGCTATGACCTGCCTGGGCGAGAGTCAAGAGCAGAATCATTTGTGAATTACCCGGGATAACCCAGAAAAGTTTCAAGCTTTGGTCTATGCTTATTTACCACTCAGAAAACTCCAGTGTGTTCAAATAACAAAGTATCCAAGGGCAGGTAGTGTGTGTACTGGCGACTTTAACTACCCTAAAACCACGTATTTTGGAGTTAGAGTTACGATAGTTCTGAGGTAAGATGCGTTTTCTGGAACGGATTAATAATGTAACTCAAGTGACCACTGTACTGTATAATAAAATAAATCTGAGGTTCTAATACAAAAGTAATAATATCCTTATTAATTTTTTAATATCACAATGGTTTTAAATATTTGTATTTAATTAATTACAATCCAGCCAGTAAGATTGTATGAATCAGAAATGTGGTCATTAGTCATTTTCAGTCTCGGGAATCAGAAAAACTCAAGATTAATTAATGTAACTTCATAAAAAGGCTCACTCATCATAAATAACTCGACTAAAACAATGGAAAATTCGTAAATACCTTTTCAACAAGAGAAACTTCATTAAATTAAATTTTTAGACAAAATACTTAGGTACACAAGTGAAGTAGACTCTTGCTTCCAGAGATGGAAGTAGATCCCACTAAAAACTCTATCGTTATATCCACTTATTAAAATAATGCATCTACTCATATATGATTAATTTATAAAGTTTAAAATTTGAAATTACAAACCATCCAGCAAGTGTAGATTTCCCCCACAAGTGATCTCAACGGTCATGGTAGGTAAGTGGTTTATATAATAATGCTATCACACTTAACCTCATTGCCTAGTGATAAGAAAGTGTCTGGGTTCAACTGCAGGAGGAGAAGGTTAGTTATTCCTAGGATCAAGAGTTCTTAGAGGGCATCAAAGTTACAAGGTATTAAAAGTTGGTTAAAGCCTAGTTTCCAGTATGATGCTGAGAGAGTAAACTTGGAAGGCTTTATAGTACATTTTAAAAAAAAAAATTGAAAGGGGGACCTGGTGAAAAAAAAACTAACTGCATAAACACTGACAAAAGGTTAAAAGAGGATAGAAGTGAGAAAAAGCGTATTTTTTTTTTTACAATTATTTAAGTTAAATAATTTCTCAGAGATACGATGCTAGAGGAAGGAACAAAGTCAAACAATGCACAGAGGAATCTTATTCCACAATTTTTAAAAGGGTGGAGGGGTAAGCCAGCGGAAGGCCTCTGTCAAATAACCAGAAGCTCCAGCTGCTGGTCAATATATGACTAAGACCCGCGTCAGGAAATACATGTCGCGTTTCCTGACAAAACTTTACCTAACCTAACCTAAAAAAAAGAGAGAGAGAGAATTAATATAATAAGCACGTTTACGTTTCGTGTACTAATGCACGAAATAATTTCGAAAAGGCTAGAACCAACTGAAACCTGAAATAGCCCAACCAACTAAACTACGAGAAAAAAAAGCATTTTAAAAATGTTGTTTTCGATGAAGCGGAAAAAAGAGTTGGAAGGAGAATATTGGCAAAAGAAACACAAACCAGAGTACGGATGGGGTTTGAAACCATAGCAAGGGAGTCGTAGAACTCCAGGTCATTGCGTAAGCCACTGGGTCAGCTAGCTACAATAAGATTCATCCAACTAGGTATATTTATACACCATAGGGAGGTTAGCATGGGCTACCACTGTGACCACAAATGCAAGTTTTTATAGATGAATCTACCGCCATCGTGGCCTTGGCCACGCAAAGAATACAGACCGAGTAACAATACGTTTAAATATCATAGAAGGATCTAACTGATATTAAGAAAAAATAATATATCACTGGAATGTTATGAAAATGGAATCAACAGAAACTGATATGTCACAATAACCTTCAAACATAGGAATGAAAAAGTCCCCTCAAGGCCGTCATCATGATTCACGAAATCGTAATAACACGACTGCCAACAAACCACGGTACTGGTGGGGCTCTAACTCATGGCAAGCGAGTCGTAAAACTCGAGGCCAGTACGTAAGCCACTGGGCCAGCTGGCCCAGTGGCTTACGAACTAGAGTTCGTCACGGCCACGCTGGCGGAAGATTCATTTGTAAAAACTTGCATTTGTGGTCGCAGTGGTGGTCCATGCTAACATTCCTATGCTACATAAATATATCTAGTCGGAGGAATCTTATTGTAGCCAGCTGGCCCAGTGGCCAATGGCCATAATCTATGAAGCTATTACGACAGTGTCGCGGAAATTAAAAAAAAAATGTATTTACCTCGACTTTAAAAAAAGTTTTTGACAGAGTTCCCCAAGAGAGATTAATTTGGAAATTGAGGAACATGGGAATAAAAGGTTAATTGTTACGGTGGATGAGAGACTGAGAGGAAGACTGTCCTCCCGAGACGTCGCCAGCGAGATGCCACGAAAATCTATTTGCAGATGTTGCAAATTATCTTAAGGAAAATAGACAATAAAATTATATTAATTCACTACAGGAAGACTTTGAGAAAAATTAGCAAACTGAGCGACACATCAATGACATTATTATTATTAAGGTTTGTCAGGAAACAGGATATTTGTTTCCTGACTCGGGTCTTAGTCACCTGATGACCCGCAGTCATGAATGACAAAATTCAATGTGAGATAAATGTCATGTACTGGTAATGCGAGGGAAAAAAATCAGGTCACGTGAAGAATACAGACCGAGTAACAAAATGTTTAAATATCATAGAAGGATATAATTATGAAAAACTTAATATTATATCACTGGAATATCGTGAAAATGAAATCGTCAGAAACTGATGCGTCACAAGAGGCTTCAAACATAGGAATGGAAAAGTATTCAGAAAAAGATGTTTGTACAACATATGTTAGCCGAATATTGAAATTTGCAGCAATTAGAAATGCTCCAAAGAGCAGCCTAGTATAGGCAAGTAGGCCTACTGCAATGTTCCTCCATTTTTTTGTACTAACAATGGTTACCAAAGTTGAATTATGAAATATCTTTATTTCCACAAGTATACATGTACAAGGTATACATGTACAAGGTATACATGTACAAGGTATACATGTACAAGGTATACATGTACAAGGTATACATGTAAAAGGTATACATGTAAAAGGTATACATGTACAAGGTATACATGTACAAGGTATACATGTACAAGGTATACATGTACAAGGTATACATGTACAAGGTATACATGTACAAGGTATACATGTACAAGGTATACAGGCCTAGCTGGCACCAGAGCATTTTGGGCAAATTAGGTCAGTTTTGTCCCAGGATGCGACCCACACCGATCGACTAACACCCAGGTACCCCTTTTACTGATTGGTGAACAGGGACAGCAGGTGTCTCATGGAAACACATCCTAATGTTTTCCCAGCCTTACCAGGGAATCGATCCCCGGACTTCAGTGTGCGAGTTGAGTGCGCTAGCGATCAGGCTACGTGTCCAGGTTGGCTGACAGCAGGAAAAGAAGACATGTGATAGCTTATATTTAAGCTTATACCAAGACATGACAGAAGACTTAGTACCTGCAACAGGGACAAGAGATGAAAGCTGAAATCAGAAAAAAAGTGAATATATATATTATATATATATATATATATATATATATATATATGTGGTGTGTGTGTGTGTGTGTGTGTGTGTGTGTGTGTGTGTGTGTGTGTGTGTGTGTGTGCATAAAAAATACTGAAGATTAGACAACATAAGAATTGCTTTCCTATCTTAGCAATAAAAAAGGTAAAACAGAAAACTTTACACAAACACACACACACAAAACAAACACACACACACCCAACACAAACACACAAACAGGGACAACCGCAGGGACGACTTCTACTACAGCAACGTGCGCAACTACGGGAGGAATTGGTAAAGAGACTTATGGGAGGGGCTGCAGCAGATGTATGGTGAGGCCCCGTGGTTCGAACACTTCCCCAGGCAACAACCACTGGTGGCCTGGTTGAAGTATGACTCCATTAAGAACCTGCTCGTGAGAGCGAGATTCCCTAAGAAAACCAGCAGAGAAAGGTGAGACTCCTGTGAGTTCTGTCCCTCTCCTGAAGGTTCAGTGCTGCCAAGGTAAGGGCAGGGCCTGGCCCTCCCTTGAGGCCCCCTAACTGGACCAGGGTGGGGCGCTCAGTGCGGGCATGCAAGTGCCACACAACGAAAGCCTAGTAACGATCAGTGAAGAGGCGGGGCCAGGAGCTCGGACTCGACCCCCGCAACCTCAACTAGGTGAGTACAACTAGGTGAGTACACACACACACACACACACACACACACACACACACACACACACACACCAAAAAACTCGTCTCTCTGGAAAGTGTTGAGACCAAAACATAAGAAGGTAGGACGGTTTCCTCAAATTACCCCCACAAAAGAAAGATATTGCCGGGCGTTCCTCAGGCAATGAAAAATATTGGGTTAATGTGAAATCCAATAACAACCGAAGCTACGACCAAGTCACGCGGGAGAAGCAACGACCAGGTCACGAGGGAGAAGCAACGACCAGATCACGAGGGAGAAGCTACGACCAAGTCACGCGGGAGAAGCAACGACCAGGTCACGAGGGAGAAGCTACGACCAGGTCACGAGGGAGAAGCTACGACCAAGTCACGCGGGAGAAGCAACGACCAGGTCACGAGGGAGAAGCAACAACCAGGTCACGAGGGAGAAGCTACGACCAGGTCACGAGGGAGAAGCTACGATCAGGTCACGAGGGAGAAGCTACGATCAGGTCACGAGGGAGAAGCTACGATCAGGTCACGAGGGAGAAGCAACGACCAGGTCACGAGGGAGAAGCAACGACCAGGTCACGAGGGAGAAGCTACGACCAAGTCACGCGGGAGAAGCAACGACCAGGTCACGAGGGAGAAGCAACGACCAGGTCACGAGGGAGAAGCTACGACCAGGTCACGAGGGGAAAGCTACGACCAGGTCACGAGGGAGAAGCTACGATCAGGTCACGAGGGAGAAGCTACGACCAGGTCACGAGGAAGAAGCTACGACCAGGTCACGAGGGGAAAGCTACGATCAGGTCACGAGGGAGAAGCTACGACCAGGTCACTTCAGTACCAACGCACCCTGTCACAAAAGGCTCATAGCATGCAAGCACCACGCACGTATCTATCACCACACACGAATCTCAGATATACTCAAGACAAAAAGCGCGCACGATATCACGCACGCATCCCAGACAACATTCATCACACACAACATGCATTACATACCAACACGTGGGCCAGGAGCTGTGACTCGGCCCCTGCAACCAAATATAGGTGAGTGCACCTTCCCTTACCATGCAGCAATAAACCAAAATCGACGTAATACACTTTCTGCCTCTCCTCCCTATCACTAAGGACCGGTGCTGCTGCTACCGGTAAAATTTCCCCAACATTCCGGTGATGGTGGTACCGGTGAAACTCCCGTCTTAACACTGCAGCAAATGCGAGAAATATCAAGACGCACATAACTTGCACTTAAAATATGGTAAGCTGTCGTCAGGTAAGAGAGAACTCTGAGCAGGAAAATTCTCGTTCCCTCGACAAGGCTTTCGTTCCAGTACTGGGTAAAGAATCTTGATCAGTTATGAAAATTTTTAACAAATCACACTGCAATTGTTAAGCAATTTGTTCAAAATTCTGACTGAATTATGTCTTATATATATATAATATATATATTATATATATAATTATTATATATATATATTATTATATTGGAGGATAGATGGGCTAATGAGAGCATAGGCAATGGGGTCGAAGAGGTATGGGGTAGGTTTTAAAAATGTAGTGTTAGAGTGTTCAGCAGAAGTTTGTGGTTACAGGAAAGTGGGTGCGGGAGGGAAGAGGAGCGATTGGTGGAATGATGATGTAAAGAGAGTAGTAAGGGAGAAAAAGTTAGCATATGAGAAGTTTTTACAAAGTAGAAGTGATGCAAGGAGGGAAGAGTATATGGAGAAAAAGAGAGAGGTTAAGAGAGTGGTGAAGCAATGTAAAAAGAGAGCAAATGAGAGAGTGGGTGAGATGTTATCAACAAATTTTGTTGAAAATAAGAAAAAGTTTTGGAGTGAGATTAACAAGTTAAGAAAGCCTAGAGAACAAATGGATTTGTCAGTTAAAAATAGGAGAGGAGAGTTATTAAATGGAGAGTTAGAGGTATTGGGAAGATGGAAGGAATATTTTGAGGAATTGTTAAATGTTGATGAAGATAGGGAAGCTGTGATTTCGTGTATAGGGCAAGGAGGAATAACATCTTGTAGGAGTGAGGAAGAGCCAGTTGTGAGTGTGGGGGAAGTTCGTGAGGCAGTAGGTAAAATGAAAGGGGGTAAGGCAGCCGGGATTGATGGGATAAAGATAGAAATGTTAAAAGCAGGTGGGGATATAGTTTTGGAGTGGTTGGTGCAATTGTTTAATAAATGTATGGAAGAGGGTAAGGTACCTAGGGATTGGCAGAGAGCATGCATAGTTCCTTTGTATAAAGGCAAAGGGGATAAAAGAGAGTGCAAAAATTATAGGGGGATAAGTCTGTTGAGTGTACCTGGTAAAGTGTATGGTAGAGTTATAATTGAAAGAATTAAGAGTAAGACGGAGAATAGGATAGCAGATGAACAAGGAGGCTTTAGGAAAGGTAGGGGGTGTGTGGACCAGGTGTTTACAGTGAAACATATAAGTGAACAGTATTTAGATAAGGCTAAAGAGGTCTTTGTGGCATTTATGGATTTGGAAAAGGCGTATGACAGGGTGGATAGGGGGGCAATGTGGCAGATGTTGCAAGTGTATGGTGTAGGAGGTAGGTTACTGAAAGCAGTGAAGAGTTTTTACGAGGATAGTGAGGCTCAAGTTAGAGTATGTAGGAAAGAGGGAAATTTTTTCCCAGTAAAAGTAGGCCTTAGACAAGGATGTGTGATGTCACCGTGGTTGTTTAATATATTTATAGATGGGGTTGTAAGAGAAGTAAATGCGAGGGTCTTGGCAAGAGGCGTGGAGTTAAAAGATAAAGAATCACACACAAAGTGGGAGTTGTCACAGCTGCTCTTTGCTGATGACACTGTGCTCTTGGGAGATTCTGAAGAGAAGTTGCAGAGATTGGTGGATGAATTTGGTAGGGTGTGCAAAAGAAGAAAATTAAAGGTGAATACAGGAAAGAGTAAGGTTATGAGGATAACAAAAAGATTAGGTGATGAAAGATTGAATATCAGGTTGGAGGGAGAGAGTATGGAGGAGGTGAACGTATTCAGATATTTGGGAGTGGACGTGTCAGCGGATGGGTCTATGAAAGATGAGGTGAATCATAGAATTGATGAGGGAAAAAGAGTGAGTGGTGCACTTAGGAGTCTGTGGAGACAAAGAACTTTGTCCTTGGAGGCAAAGAGGGGAATGTATGAGAGTATAGTTTTACCAACGCTCTTATATGGGTGTGAAGCGTGGGTGATGAATGTTGCAGCGAGGAGAAGGCTGGAGGCAGTGGAGATGTCATGTCTGAGGGCAATGTGTGGTGTGAATATAATGCAGAGAATTCGTAGTTTGGAAGTTAGGAGGAGGTGCGGGATTACCAAAACTGTTGTCCAGAGGGCTGAGGAAGGGTTGTTGAGGTGGTTCGGACATGTAGAGAGAATGGAGCGAAACAGAATGACTTCAAGAGTGTATCAGTCTGTAGTGGAAGGAAGGCGGGGTAGGGGTCGGCCTAGGAAGGGTTGGAGGGAGGGGGTAAAGGAGGTTTTGTGTGCGAGGGGCTTGGACTTCCAGCAGGCATGCGTGAGCGTGTTTGATAGGAGTGAATGGAGACAAATGGTTTTTAATACTTGACGTGCTGTTGGAGTGTGAGCAAAGTAACATTTATGAAGGGATTCAGGGAAACCGGCAGGCCGGACTTGAGTCCTGGAGATGGGAAGTACAGTGCCTGCACTCTGAAGGAGGGGTGTTAATGTTGCAGTTTAAAAACTGTAGTGTAAAGCACCCTTCTGGCAAGACAGTGATGGAGTGAATGATGGTGAAAGTTTTTCTTTTTCGGGCCACCCTGCCTTGGTGGGAATCGGCCGGTGTGATAAAAAAAAAAAAAAAAAAAAAAAAAAAAATAATAAATAATATATATATATATATATAAACACAAGATCACAAGAAACTAGTGGTATGTTACCAGGCAATAGGAAAGTAGTAATATTCCAGCGCTTTCGTGATCTCTCGTATTATCAAGGAAGAGCAAAAGTAATAAAGTAACAAGTGTCTTCTATAACAGATATATTTGGAAAATGCGGATTTATCAACATATCTTTTAAAACATCAGATTTTTACATTATGAATGAATCTAGCTTTTACACAATCCTGAACTTGTAGTCAAACTGTAATCAATATTTTTATATATTTCGGTTTTATATTTCGTTTAAATCACTGATTTGTATATTACAACTTTGAGTTCTTTACCAATCAATGAGGTGATTAAAATCTCTCTCTTGAATAAACAAAGCATTATGATCTTGCCCAATTGTAATGCTACATTTATGTTACCTTTAATTGTAGCTCAAAACCTTTTCCATCTTTCCTTAAATAAAATTTATTGATCTTTGCACTTTAGATCTTACAGAAAACAACCATCATCATTTTTGGGTTAATTTTTACTCAGTTTTCTTGACATGATTTTGAAATATATGATTTTGAAATTCTTAAGTGAAGAAAGGATTTCATGTTTCTTTGTCTTTATTTCTAGGGTTGTAAATGTTCCTAGCAATTTTTAAAGGTATGTCTATAAAACTTGTTGATCAGTGCTCTTGGTGGCCGCCTAACGTTATAAAGTTCGGTAATGTAGAGGTTAAGGCGTCAGGCTTCTGGTCCCCTACTTGTCTAAGTTCAAGTCTATCACTCCGTAGTATATCTGTACGCATAACCACTCGTTCTGGGGTTGCAATGATATTTATACTGCTTCTTGGTGAACATGAGAGGGAGGAGAATGAAACAGCTGAAATGGCCACACACCCAAATTAGTCCAGCGTTAGAGGAAAACATGACTAGCATTCCTGGTGGCCGCCTAACGTTGTGAAGTATTGGTTTGATTAGCAGGTATTGGATTGGAAATAGAGAAGTCGATGAGTGAATCAGTCTGCCTAGTAGGGTATTACAGCAAAAATCTTGGGTAGCTTCAAATTTAGGTTAGATAAATACATGAGCGAGAGGGATTGGGTTTGAGTGGAAGTTGCACATTGATGTAATAGGGTTATCAAAGCTTATTCCTTGGGTAGCATTGAAATTAGGTTGGGCAAATATTTTTGTTAGTGCGTTTGGATTTGAAAAAGACCTGCCTAGTATGGGCTAGTATTCCTTCTTTCTTACCTTCTTATTGTGTAGTGGATGAGGCTTCAGGCTTTTGGTGTCGTACTCTCGCCGATTGGGGTGCGGCGGCAGCTGGGTTCCAATTTTCGTCGTGCCGCAGTAGTTCTCCGCATATAACCGCTTGTTCCGGGGTTGCACTGAGGTATATATAATCAGGAGAATGGAGGGAGACTCGAACCGTGGTCCAAGTAGGTAGCAGACCCAGCGCCGCAACCATTCAACCATGTCACAGAGATAGTTAATATGATCCTATTGAACCCTCGTAGCTGAATGCTTAGAGATCTGAGTCAGCTACCCGTATGGACCAAAGTTCGAGTACCCGTCCATTCACTTATTACATGAAATAAATGATAGCGTAAATGCCATTTAAGCACTGTTAAAATTTAATTAAATTCCAAGCGCTTTCCTGATCCCTTAATCACAATCTCAATACCATCATTTCAGTTAGATATTCGCAGTTTAGAAGTATAAACATAAGACGTATACTGTATATCAGATTTATATTGGTATATTCACATATTTCACATGCAGACTCCAGACAACAGAGATTAAGCTTTTCTTATTGCTAAACATATATTAACACAGTATGCAGTTTATGGCATTTACTGAGAAGACGTTCCGTCCACCAAGGACGAGGAGTCTTCTCAATAACTGCCATAAACCGCATAGTGTGTCTTATTTAAGTACTTGTTAGTATAACCATTGATACTTGTATATTACCTGTGTTGACACTACACGCCATAAACCGCATAGTGTGTCTTATTTAAGTACTTGTTAGTATAACCATTGATACTCGTATATTACCTGTGTTGACACTACACGCACGTTGTATATGTTGACACCACAATGTTATCCAGCGGCAATGATCTGGTAAAGAACTGTTCTACATTTCAAGATATATTATTGATACACAAACTGCTTAAATTGTGTAGTAGTTTTCCCACTCCTTAACAGCATTAATGTGATCAACACTCGGGAAACTTGCTGGAGGTGTTGCCATGACTGCCTCTGTTGTGATGATCATGGTGAGCATGTGCAGGTATGTGCTGGTGTTTGTATATATACAAAGTGCTGGACAATTTCCACACAACAGGAGTTGAGGGAGTCAGACATTTCTAAAGCAATGTAACTTATCTCTGTGGGTTCTGAAAGAACGAGCAGAACCACAGCATGCATCGTTTGCTCAACTTTACAACGAATTGCTTGATAGAGGATGATTGCCTAAAAGTGGAAGGAAGCAATTGCACTTCCAAAATTTAAGGGGGAGAGAAAGGTAGCATTAAACTGCAGCCATACTATATAATGACGATCAGAAAAAAAACACCAGATACCAAAACATTCAGCGCTATTTTAATGATGGTAAATTACAGAACCTCACAAGAGAAAATTTAGAGAAGTCGGGAATGACAGGGAAACTACGAAATAAATCATACAAAAGTGTGAATGTTCAGAAAGAGGCATCAGAATGCGCAAGTGTAGCACATAGCACTGTTTCTGGTTTATATACATGATATGTTGAAAAAGATAGTCTGATGGATCCCTATTCACAAATATGAAAAAAAGAAGACAAATGAAGTTGGACGGGCTACAGGTTTGGTCAGACAGGTGTTAACTCAAATTCAACTCCAACAAAATACAATTTTATAAAAAGAATTAGGGAGGGCAAAGAAGACCGGAAACAGAGTACAGATCCCGGTGAAAAAGGCGGCAAAAATCACCCAGTGAACGAGATCTATGAGCATAGTGTCGACTATGTCGCCAAAGGTGCACATCGGCCTAATACCTTTGTAGCGAATGCTTGTCTGAGAAATCCAAAATTATCCTTCAGCAATCTCAAATGTCAGAACACATGTACTGTTCAAGGCATTAATTAGAAGAAATATTTCGCCATGACTGATTTTCTCAGTCCAAACACAGAGCAAATTAAAACAATGTTATATAGTGAACAGAGATAAATGATCAGTAGTGAAGTATGAGGCGAGGCCATAACAGGTCAGGCTGCAGTAAATGGGTATCACGTGAAGACTGATCATAATATGGGCAATAATCTGTCGTCTGAAAGTATGGAAACAATGAAGCTCCCAGATCTTTGTGGGATGGTGGTGGGGGATGAAAGGCAACGTGCGCCTCTGATAGCCATTTTCACGGATGATTAACCTAGCCTCATTGCAGTTCCTCGAGTGTCGGCAATCGTCCGTATGTAGGACAGAGGTGCCGTTGCGGTCATCCTGGCTGCAGGTGTATCCGTGTTAGGCTAATTTCCAAGAATCTTGAGGTCTCCTACAGGTGTTGTTCATCGCATCTTCCACACGGTAAAACGTACACTCCTGAGCTATTTCGTTTTAGCGCTTCTGCGCCAAGATTCTGATAGATGATAAGGGCTGGTGGCTATTTTGACAGGATGGGTGTTAAATAGTTTAGCCACATTAGATGCCATGTTGACTAGCAGGCTTCTTGCACTCTCGTACAAAGTGAACAGAATACCAGAGTGGGTTTCTTACATAATACCAGAGTGGGTTCCTTACAGAATACCAGAGTGGATTCCTTACAGAATACCAGAATGGGTTCCTTGCAGAATACCAAAGTGGGTTCCGTACAGAATACCAGAGTGGGTTCCTTACAGAATACCAGAGTGAGTTCCTTGCAGAATACCAGAATGGGTTCCTTGCAGAATACCAAAGTGGGTTCCGTACAGAATACCAGAGTGGGTTCCTTACAGAATACCAGAGTGGGTTCCTTACAGAATACCAGAGTGGGTTCCTTACACAACACCAGAGTGGGTTTTAAATAGAAAATTCTTCTTAACTGATCTCTCAAAAACATGTAAAACTAAGAGAAGCGGAAAGAGAAAAATTTGGAAGGAAATGAGGAAAAAAGGAAGAACGAGGAGAGGAGGGAGAGAGAAATAAAGAAGGGGAAGAGAAAGAGAGAGAGGAAGGCGAAACAGAGCGAGATCAAGACATATTTATTTATTCCTGTTAACATTTACGATTACATATTAATATTCAAAATATTGGAAAAAATATCCCTGGGTCGAAGCAGCCAGGTCAGTAAATAAATCCATAACCATGCATTGAAGGAGAGAAAATAATGGCAGGGACGTCAAATGTGATGTATTACGTCGACGTCAGTTGCACAATAATTTATCTTGTGTCAACAGAATTAAGTAATATTATTTAACATCAGTACCAGAGGAACAGCAGGCGCCCAATAACGCAAGAATCTGCAAAAGTTTCATAACGATAGGCAATACTCGGGCTAGACTGGTAGCCAACCCGGAAGCCATTACACTATGTAACAAAATTTCACGGGGAAACCAAGCATCGTTTCCCAATTCTTTATAACTAAACAAAATTTAAAAAAGCAATTTTGATCCCAAAACTTTGCTTTTGTGGTCCGAACACTTCTGGAACACTTTCAAGAAAGACTGATGTAAAACTATTATGTTCTAGGGTTTTGCTGGGCAAATATAAAAACGGGCTCACAAACCAGCATTCAGTTCAGCTCTGGCTACCTGAGAAGACACATCAGAAGAAGTAAAATGGCATCATGAAGCTCTAATCATTCTCCAGTCGCATTCTACTACATATGTGGTCAATTCATTAAGACAAGAGCAAAGAAGTTCTCTGTAACAACATCTAAAAAATGTGTGAAGCTTACATAGCATATTTTGGCATGCCAGTTGTGGACCAAGACAAGACCTGGGCGCCTCATGTTGCTTGTGAACATTGTAAGAAAACACTGGAAGGTAAGAAAGTCATTAGTTATATGAAGGGTAAAATCTTGAATAGGGACATTTTTTAAATGAAATGTATGTAAAGCAGCAAATCAAAAAATGAAGAGCACTGTGAATATGAATATGATCTCACAGATGCAGCTGTTGGGAGGAATCCTTGCTACCCTAACCAAACAGACCTTAATGACCTTATCAGAGATCTTGGTTTGACAAAGTCAAATGCTGAGCTTTTGATTTCATGGTTCATGGAGTGAGACTTGGTGGATGAAAGTGTGCAAGTGACAAGCCAAAGAAAACGTCACCAACATTTCTCAAGCTGCTTCACTAATGAAGACAGGTTGTGCTACTGTTATGATGTATCAGTTCTGTTTGATGCAAATGGAATTGCATGCAATCCAAATGAGTGGAGACTCTTCAATGACAGCTCCTCCAGAATCTTAAAGCTGTACTTCTGCACAATGGGAACAAGTATCCATCTTTTCCTTTGGCTCAGTCAGTGCATCTTTGGGAGAACTACAACAGTGTCAGACTTCTACTGGAAGCTTTGAATTATGATAGGTATGGTTGGGAGGTTATTGGAGACTTCAAAATGGTGGCATTTTTGATGGGACTCCAAGGAGGTTTTACCAAGTTTCCCTGTTATCTTTGTCATTAGGATAGTAGAGATAGAGCAGCACATTACCAGAGAAAGCACTGACCTCAAAGGACTGATTTCTCAGTAGGAAGAGATAATATCAAACATAAACAATTGGTGGATGTTCAAAAGGTTCTGTTCCCTCCATTACACATCAAACTAGGGCTAATGAAACAGTTTGTTACAGCTCTTGACAAAGAATCTGCAGCCTTCAATTATCTTCAAGACTTCTTTCCCAAGCTATCAGAGGCAAAGGCGAAGGCTGGCATCTTCACTGGACCACAAGTCGGGAAAACCATGGAGTGTTCAGAATTTCCAAAGCAGCTCACAGAGAAGGAAAATGAAGCCTGTGAGAGTTTTGCTGCTGTTGCACACGGCTTTCTGGGCAACAACTAGGCTGGCAATTATGTGGAACTTGTTGAAACCTTGGTGAAAAGCTATGGTCAGATGGGCTGTAGGATGTCCCTGGGAGCATACTCAGAGGAGCAAGAGGAGCGCTTCCACCAAGATATAATGGACTTTGAGCACAGATATCAGGAATCTTATAATGAAAAGATGATGGCAGACTACATTTGGTGGCTTCAACGGGAAAGTGATTTGTGGTATGGTAGTAAATCTAGAAAAACTGTTCATTTTTATCTTTGTAAATATGTTTCAAAAAGTTTAAAATAAAATTTGTGTAAATTTTAGTAAATTTTATTTGTAGATGAATGGTTCAGAGAACCGACATGTTGATAAATTAGACACATGTACAACTCTTGGGTATCTTTATTGAGGAAACGTTTCGCCACACAGTGGCTTCATCAGTCCGTACAAAGGAGAATCTTGAAGAACAGGAGGAGAATGAGGTAATCAGTCCCTCAACCTTGAGTCGATGTGGTCAGTCCATCAATCTTGTCCATCAAATTTTATTTAACTATATGCTTTCGTTTGACATCGAAAACTAGCAAAAAATATTGAAATTTAGCCATTTTTGCCAAAAATTCATCCTGGAAGCCACAAAAGCAGTTTAAAAGGAATAATGGGCATTATCTGTTGTTTTGCAATAAAGGGAGTTGGAAAACAACACTTGCCTGGAACAAAAAATTGTGTTACATAGTGTAATCAGTGTGGGAAAGACTGTTGTGGAAGGTACAGTGAGAAAGTTTGAAGTGTTTGATGTAAATAATGTGGAACCTTTACCTTACCTCAACAATACAGCAAATATGTCAACATACTGGAACAGTAAAGTAATGCAGAAAAACGGTACAGCAACACGCAAGAACAGTACAGTAACTTGCAATAAATACTGTAACACAGAAGAACATTACTACTGTAACATTCAAGGACTGCATACTGACACATAAATATAAGTGTTTGTCTTCTGCCTGCTGATTATACCAAGCAATGAATATGTCAAAATTGTGACTGATAGAGTGACGGAAAAGACAATATAATGAAGAACTGGCTAGAAAAGTACCTCATAACAGAACACAATACAGTACAGTAACACAAAAGAATAATACAGTAACATAAGAACGAAACTGTAGCACACAAGTACAATAACATACAGCAGAACAGTACAGCAGTACATAAGTACCACACAAGAACATACAAGAAAACAATAAAATAAGGGAAGAGTAGAGAAAGATGACAATAATACTGGCCAGGTTGTAACATCCACATCAGTAATCCCTTTTGTCCAGAGGTTGACTCTCTCAGTTTGTACATCTTATTTTCTTTCCCTACTTTTTTTTGCGTTTGTAAATATTTTTCTCAGTATAGTGAAGCTGAGAAGAGTGAAGACATGAAAAATTAAAAAGTGAGAGAGACTAATTATATAATAATTCATAAGAATGTTTTCTTTGTATATCCAGTACAAGATTTTCTCAGTTGTTACTTCCTTATATCTTCACATTTATCATTAAGAATATCTACAAAATACTATGTAACAACATTCTACATTCCCATTATTCAGAATTATATTAAAATATACAATTTATACAAAAACTGGAAGTCACATATCACTACACATCACTAAAAAACTCTGCAAATTCAGAGTCATTTCTTTAAATCATAAATCATTATTGCAAATCATAAATCATCGCAAATCATAGATCATAACAATACATCACAAATCATCAGTACCCATAGCTTTATTAAGTAGGAGGTAATTTATCTCGAATTTTTAAGTCCGGAGGGCCAACAGGTCCCTCAGACTTACACTCTAATATATTACAGAGCAGATACACTCATAAGGAGAGTTGTGGTCTCATGACGTCTGTGTTAGAAAGTACATATATGTGCATGAGAATGCACATATGTGAGTTACATAGGTGTTGAATATTAAGTATTGTAGGTGTGCTGGGGAAATTATGTTTATATATATTCTATAGGCCTTTTCTCAAACGGGACCTCGGGGGCGTGATCCCCATAACCTTCTCCAGGTATACTCTCCAGAGTATGTGTGTGTGTATGTGTGTGTATGTATTTGTATACTTGCGTGCTTACTTGTGGACGTGTCAGTGACTTGCATATATATATATATATAAAAAAGACGAACTGCAACAAAAAAAGAAACTGACAAGTTTTTTGTAAGAGATTTCTTGGTGAGAAGACAGAGTCACATACGGACACAAATTTAAACAATAAGTGAAAAAAAAATAAACGAACAGTCTTTGTTCCTGTCTTTGTTTCTGGTACAGTTCACAACTGCTGGACACAGTGTTAGATACCATTGCAAAATATTGTTTAATTAAAATAAAATGTTAATGTATGTCTATTGCCTGCTGATTATATCAGACAATAATTATGTCAAATTTGTGATTGATCGAGTGACGGAAAAGACAAAGTATAAGTAATGAATAACTGGCTGGGTTTAGAAAGTGGAAAGTTATGTATGCATCAACATAATTCTGCAAAAGTTCATTATTATTATAATCAAAAAGAAGCGCTAAGCCACAAGGGCTATACAGCGCTGCTGCAAAAGTTCAATAAACAGAAAAGGCGAATTGTTACAAAAAAAAATCGCTTTTGTTGCCAGAGTTAAAGTACAAGTGAATAAAAACACCAGTATCGAAGATACTGATGAAATCGCTTTTTTTTTGTCGATAAATCTAGACTACCATGAAGGTCGACATTATCAATAAGGAGACTTTTTATTGTGGATGAGAGTGATGGATCCTCAGAAATGCTAAGTGTAACTCTTTTGGGTTAGTATGTAGTCCTTGCATGTTACACTAGTAATTTTCTTCTGTGCTACTGTATTTATTTTAAGTTATTGTACTGTACTCTACTCCGTGACTTGTGTGACTTGTGGAAGATGTTGTAGGAAAGTACAGGATTCAATAAAGAATTTATGCTAAAGAATTTATTTCCGATTTATTTCCTGTGTAATAGAAATTAGATGTTAGAGAGGAACGAGAGAAATACATGTGTGGTTATCACTGTGTGTGTGTGTGTGTGTGTGTGTGTGTGTGTGTGTGTGTGTGTGTGTGTGTGTGTGTGTGTGTGTGTGTGTATGTGTATGTGTGTGTGTGTGTGTGTGAATGTATTTGTGTACTTTCATATTTACTTGTGGACGTTTCAGTGTCTTGCATATTGGAAAATGACGAATTTCATCAAAAAAAAGAAAGCCGATAACATTTTTGTAGCAGATTTCTTGGTGAGAAGACATAGAATCACACACAGACACACATCTATACACGATAAAACGTTCACACATGCACTTATAAACCTGCATTAGTGAAAACAAAGCAAAAATTAACTTGAACTCTTAATTAAACATAAATAGAAGTCCGAGATTTTTACTAAGTAACCTCACCTTGGTGGCCATGTTGGGTGGCAGCTTGGTCTTGTCTAGCTGGTCTACTGTTCCAGGCTGTCTTGGTGAGTGTAATTACAGGACGCAGTTTTCTGTGTGTCACCCCCTGTAATTCCACCCACCTGGACAGTCTCGGCAGTAGACCAGCTAGACAAGCTCAAGTTACCATCCAACAAGGTTACTGGGGAGGGGCCAACATATACACAACACACACACAGCACACCCACCCACCTGGGAAAGTGAGGAAGGGAGTTCATCTGAGGGGACACAGGTGGACTTCTGGACACACGGAACTAGGGAAAGCACCAAAACAACCAGGATTGGGAAGTGTGGAAGGGTTGACATCCCGGGGTTCACGGATGGAGACCTGGACACACAAACCACACCTTACTATGACCTCAATTCACCATGACGTCAAGTCACTATGACCACAATTCACACTACACACACACACACACACACACACACACACACACACACATACACACACCCAACCGCCCACCTGGGAAAGTGAGGAAGGGAGTTCATCTGAGGGGACACAGGTGGACTTCCGGACACACGGAACCATGACCATGACCTCACCTCACTAAGAGCACACCTCACTATGACCACAATTCACCATGATCTCACATCACTATAACCACTCCTCACCATGATCCACACCTGGGAGTTCATCTGAGGGGACACAGATGGACTTCTGGACACACAGATCTAGGAAAAGCACCAAAATAACCCGAAGTTGACATCCGGGGGCCCACGGATAGAGACCTGGAAACATGACCACACCTGTCTATGACCTCACCTATGACCACAGCTCACTATGACCTGTAATTATGACCATACCTCATCTATGACCTCACTATGACCTCGCCTCACTATGACCACACCTCACTATGACCACACCTCACTATAACCACACGTCACTGCGACCACACCTCACTATAACCTCACCTAACTATGACCTCCCCCACCTATGACCCACCCCCCACCTATGACCACACCCCCCACCTATGATCACCCCTCACCTATAACCACACCTCACCAACATCCACACCTGGGAGTTCATCTGAGGGGACACAGATGGACTTCTGGACACACAGATCTAGGGTTGACATCCGGGGGCCCACGGATGGAGACCTGGAAACAAACCACACCTGACTATGACCACATCTCACTATAACCTCACCTATGACCACACACGGAACTAAACTAGGGAAAGCACCAGAACAACTGGAAGTAGACAAACAAACATAGTCTGATGTGGTCATAGTCTCTTCACAAAAATAAGAAAAGAAGAAGAAGAAGAAGAAGAAGAAGAAGAAGAAGAAGAAGAAGAAGAAGAAGAAGAAGAAGAAGAAGAAGAAAGAAACTCAAGAAAGGTAGTGATGGTGGAGCTCAATGAAGCAGCAACTCACTGAAGGTTTGAAGACAAGAACAGTCCTATATTTCCCTTTATATTTCCATCACCTTAACTTGTAGTTTACCTTAAACCATCACTAGTACCCTCCAAGTTGGTGCTGGCAAGGAGAGAAGCACTGGTCACTAGTACCCACACCTCACTATGACTATGGAGCCAGCAGGGAGAGAAGAACTGGTCACTAGTGCTTCAAGGTGGGTGCCAACACAGCCAGAAGCGAAGCCAACACTGCTCTGTGGTGCAATGGTCAGCACGGCTGCCTTAAAGCAGCAGACTCGGGTTCGACTCCCGGTGAGATTATTTTACTGGAATGTGTTAAACGGGTAAGGGTTACAGTGCCTAAGAAATCGCAGACATTTATCCCTTCACCAGCATGAGGGACGCTCCATTAAAGGAAATATTATATAATTAATGAGTATCTTGTTCATTACTGGTGTTTTATGTTCGTTTACTGTTAGAACTCAGTCTGAGGAAGAGGATAACTTTTACCTTCTAATCCTTGAATAAAATTAGTATTTGTCCAATTCAATAATTTTTTTTTATTCGCCGGTACTCTCCCGGGCCGGGTCTTTTCCAAGTAGTGGTGACCCGGCCTTGGCTCCCTATCTGGGGAGTATCTCGAGACCTAAGTCTCCCATGGGAGGAGGTACAAGTACCTCCTCATCTTTGGGACCAACCTAGCCACAATAATTGTATTGTGTTTGTCTTTGAATGTTAAATAATTATTTCCTAATTATATTTAATTATATTTATATATAATTATATTTAACAATATTTTAATTTTCTTTGCATATTATATTTGTATATCGTATAAGTTTTATAAGGATTAATTAACATTTCCTAATTGCGTTGCTTCATGTTTTGCTTCAGTTTATCCTATCACTTGCACCGACTGATACGCCAGCGGTCACGGTTGTTGTGGTCCACCATAGTGATGACCAGACTACAGAGTTCATTACTGGTAAGCAAATGGTCACTTTTGTCGTAGTCCACCATAGTGATACTCGGACCACAGAGTCCAGCACTGGTAGGCCAATTCCACAGAGACAATTTGATGTTCTTGTCAACACCAGGAAGGACAACTCCAGCGTTACTCGCTGGAATAATTACAAAGACATTACTCGCTTTCCTTGTAATTACTAAGCAATCTAACTCCAGCGCTCGCTACTCGCTGTCCTGGCAAGTGCTCTCAGTTTAGAGCCCTGCCGCTCTACGACCCTTCTTGCAGTACCAACTTCCTCCCAAAATATGCAGAGGGGAATGTCGTAAACAACAGCTTCCAGAACTCAGGACGAGGCAGTTTGGAAGATCCTTAGCACTTGGTAGTTACGTCCAGCACTGTTTCAGCTGCAGAGAGAAACTTGGCTCCTGGGCCCAGTATTGTTTGTTATCCACTAGTAGTGAAATGCGATGCATTTCAAAACCGCCCAGAGCGCACCTAATCCCTTGGTTTCCGGTGCCATACTCAAGCTCCTGGGCAATGTTTTATTGCCTGCACGCACAAATTATTTGATGTGCACCAGTAGAGTGTGGATGTACATTAATAAAAAACGATCTAATTTGCAGTGCACATAACAGACAGTCCAGATATCATAGTTACTTGTGCACGAGAGAAATCAACAGAATAAACAAACGTAAAATTAAGAAAAACGAAAAATTTGAATTTTCTTGACAAAACCATAATTGTGTAATATTTAAGGAACATGTCCGCGTAGGTTTTACTGTACTCATAACCATACTAATAAATATATTGTGGCAAATAGCTAAAATTTGCGATTTTGGCTTAAATAGCAACGCTCTTCTTGCCTAATAAGGCAAGCGAAAATTTGTGTATGCAATAATTTCGAAAAAAATCATTCTGAACGTAACGAGAAAAATATATTTCATTGTTCTTATTATTAAATTATTGTAAACTTATCTAAAATATATTTAGTTGGATTAGGCTAAACTAAATTGCGCTTGTTATAATAAGGTTAGGTAAGTTTTCTAAGGTTCTTTTCGGTACAAAATTATTATTTTTTACATTAACATTAATGAAAATATATATCTTGAAACGTATAAGAAAGTTTTAGAAAGGGCTTAATTTTAAATGAGTTCTTCCTAAATGACCATATATATAAATATATATATATATATATATATATATATATATATATATATATATATATATATATATATATATTAGTGTTGTGATGTAGTTCAGCTGGGCTTGTGAGGTCTCTGGGGAGACCTAATTTAACCAATTATATGGTCACACCTTGCCTTGGCAAACGTCTGTAGCCACGCCCACGTCTGAGGTCTTTTGTTCTTTACGGCGTCAGACCTAGGCGTCAGGTCGTACACGTGGTTGTGGAGGGTGCTTGGACCACCATAAAAGTCCAAGGAAGAGTTGAGTAGAGAGATTCGAGTGGAGCTGCTGCTGGGGTGCAGAGCTCCTGAGCAGAGACTTCGAGCGGAGCTGCTGCTGGGGTGCAGGGCTCGGGAGGAGATTCGAGCGGAGCTGCTGCTGGGGTGCAGAGCTCCTGAGCAGAGACTTCGAGCGGAGCTGCTGCTGGGGTGCAGGGCTCGGGAGAAGGCTGCTGAAGTCTCTGGAGGAGACTGTTGGAGGCATTGGGCAGAGTACTGGCTTGGCGCAGTACTCGTGCTGTGTAGGTCTTGGGACCTGTGGCTTAGTTCCTGTGATGAACTGCCCTCTGAACTACATTGTAAGTTATATTCTGTTTCGCCAAGTTGATTGTGTTCCTTGTCTCACTGCTTATACATACCATCCCATTTATCTAAACCACAATAATGTTCTCCTGTTCCCAAATATATTATTGTACAAGGACTTAATAATAAACTGTGTTTGAGTAGAATAGTAATATTCACTGCCCACCGTTATTTATTCTTTTTTCTTATATTTTATTATGTTTATATGAGTGAAGAATGGGCGAGGCATATGTTAGTGAGTAGTGTAGAGTTAATGAGTGTCGTGGTGGTCACCACTGACCTGTCATTACCTACCAACCTCCGCTAATCATCTCACTCCTACCACCTCGCCTGCCTCTCCCCTGCCTACATAAGCCCCTACTCCCATGTTCCCCACTTATATCCAATTCAATCATCACCCCCCTACATGACAGTGTGTGTGTGTGTGTGTGTGTGTGTGTGTGTGTGTGTGTGTATGTATGTGTGTGTGTGTGTGTGGGGAGGGGGTTGATGCTTGTGCGTTTGGTGCATGCCTGGTGTGGCAGTGTTGGTTAAGGCATAATACACGGAGGGTAGAGGCAGGCTCCACACATGGTTTTAAGACTAGGCATGACAAGGCCCACGAGGCTTACGAGTGTACCCGAGAAGCGGGATGTTAACAGACAGGACCAGGAGCTGAGACTCGACACTTTCAACCACAAAGTGGTGAATGCAAATGGGTGAATACACACGCATGCAGGAATACCAGAGTGCACGCACGCACGCATGCACACGCATACACACACACAAGATTCTGTATACCATTTACGTCAGGCCCATACTGGAGTATGCAGCACCAGTTTGGAATCCACACCTAGTCAAGCACGTCAAGAAATTAGAGAAAGTGCAAAGGTTTGCAACAAGACTAGTCCTAGAGCTAAGGGGATTGTCCTACAAAGAAAGGTTGAGGGAAATCGGCCTGACGACACTGGAGGACAGGAGGGTCAGGGGAGACATGATAACTACATAAAATACTGCGCGGAATAGACAAGGTGGACAAAGACGGGATGTTCCAGAGATGGGACACAGACACAAGAGGTCACAATTGGAAGTTGAAGACTCAGATGAATCAAAGGGATGTTAGGAAGTATTTCTTCAGTCATAGAATAGTCAGGCAGTGGAATAGCCTAGAAAGTGACGTAGTGGAGGCGGGAACCATACATAGTTTTAAGGCGAGGTATGATAAAGCTCATGGGGCAGGGAGAGAGAGGACCTAGTAGCAATCAGCGAAGAGGCGGGGCCAGGAGCTATGACTCGACCCCTGCAACCACAAATAGGCGAGTAGGTGAGTACACACACACACACGTACCTACAGGAAGTATTTCTTCTGTCAAAGAGTTATCAGGAAGTGGTTTATCGCCTCATAAGGAGGCGATAAAACCATAAAGGGTCATTCAGGGCCAAGGGAATGGAAGGCAATCAGGTTAGAGCCAAGAAAGGGGAGGGTAACTCCAGCTCCTCGGATCAGGAGCCCTTCATTACGATTAAGGTACTTCAAGAGAGTGCATTCAAACATTTCCACGTAATGTCATCTCTTCAACGTAAAAAATCCACTAAAGATTAATTCCTCCTCCTGTGTACTGCTTCCCTCAACACTTGTTGGTCACCCTCTTCCTCTTACACGTAACATTATCTCCAATCCCCTAGTCACTAATTAAACCTACTCTTCCTCCTCTTCCTCCTCCTCCTCAGCCTCCTCTTCCTCTTCTCATTCCTCCTTAAGAGCGTGGAAACGTACGACCTCTGGGATTTGCGGTGTCAGTGTTAAGCCAAGATAAGAGGGAGAAGCTCAAACTTACGGTACTTCTGCCTGGACAAATTGCTGCTCCCTGATAACAGCATTACGAGCCACGGTTCACGACTTGATAAAGCTCTACACAGAGCGAAACGTTGACCCAAATAAAACTGTTGTGTAATCTGCGTTTTTTATCCTTCACTTTTATCGGCAGTTAAACATTTCAATCAAGTTAGTCTATTCTTTTATTTTTTTTCCTGAAAGCCTTTTAAACTTTCTTTATCCAGGGATTCTGAATGCATCTTTCAAGAAGGTTGCGCTGAATGTTCCATTCACAGTGTTTTCTCAGTTTCTGTTTACAAGTCTGTCAGTCCTTTCTGTGCTGGGACCTTCAAGCTTTTCCAAGGGGTTTTCTACATGCCTTTCTATTCGGCCTTTTTTTTTTTTAATCCTAGGGCAGATAAGTTTTTTTTTCCGGGGTTTTCGAGCCTAGTCTATTATTATCTATAAAGATGTGGTCTCTTACCATCTTCAGTCTCTCAAGTGCCTGAATAAGCTTCCTTCTCCTTAAATATAACAGATGGTTTCCGGAATAATCAGTTTTCCTTGCTAGACGTCCTCCAGATTTCTTCCCTCCCCTGTACGAGCTACCAAACAATGCTCTGAACACACATACATACATAAAAACACACAACATACACAAACACATACACACACACACAAAACACACACACAACACACAACACACACAACACACACAACACACACACAACACACACACAACACACACACAACACACACACAACACACACACAACACACACACAACACAACAACACACACACACACAACACACAACACACACGTCCTAACAAGCAGAAAGGAATGAGCGAGACGACCAGACACACATTGCAGCCTAGCAGGTGTGACGCTGCATAAAGTTAAAAATCCGGAAGCATCGCTAAACACACAAGTAAAAGCACCTACGAGCGGCATAACTTGCGTGACACAGACAAAACTAGCTAACCTATGAACTATTTTCAAGAAATTAAAAAAAAAATATTGAAAACAGTAGTTCTTTTAAGTATGTCAACAAACTAGAAAAAACAAATGTTCACAACGAGACTGGTACTAGATCAGAGGGGAATGGATTATAAGGGGAGACTAATTGAAGAGAAAAGGACCAGGTGTGACATGATCATGATATACAAAATACTCAGAGGGATAGATAGGTGATAAAAGCCAAGTTGCTCGAGATTCGAGGAATGGGAGTTCTCTCCCTGGTACCTGTATTTTTCTTGTCATAGGACAGTAACTGAAACGCGCTAGACGAAGTCAACATCATAAGCAGTTTTAAGAGTGGACACGATCGGACCCTGAATGCCGGAAATAAGTAAAAACCGATGGATAAGAGATGATAGGCGGGACCCGGAGTTGGTTCGAATTGATAATAAAAAATAAATATCAATATCCAAAGCAGAATACAAGAATGTATCAAAAAGGAAGTATTAAATGCAACAACTACCGGGAACTTTATAAAGCTGTATGAGACAGTCAACACTGAGGAAGGAACACCACCAGCGCTACTCTGCTCCTTGTACTACTACAGCGAGGTAGTCACACACAAGCCTATGTTTGTTTAACACAGGGGTAACTAAGTTACTTCAGTCAGCCTCAGCATCCCTTAATCTGTCTCGCAGTCTAGCTAGTTCTCCTGTTTCTGGTCCTGCTTACTCTGTCTCTCTCTTGATCTGTCTTTCTCTCTTGCTCTCTCTCTCTTGCTCTGTCTCTCTCTCTTGCTCTGTCTCTCTCTCTTGCTCTGTCTCTCTCTCTTGCTCTGTCTCTCTCTCTTGCTCTGTCTCTCTCTCTTGCTCTGTCTCTCTCTCTTGCTCTGTCTCTCTCTCTTGCTCTGTCTCCTCTCTTGCTCTGTCTCTCCTCTTGCTCTGTCTCTCTCTCTGTCCTCTCTCCTCTCTGTCTCTCTCTCTTGCTCTGTCTTTCTCTCTCTCTTCTTGTCTTTCTCTCTCTCTTGCTCTGTCTTTTTCTCTCTCTTGTTCTGTCTTTCTCTCTCTCTTGCTCTGTCTTTTTCTCTCTTGCTCTGTCTTTCTCTCTCTCTTGCTCTGTCTTTCTCTCTCTCTTGCTCTGTCTTTCTCTCTCTCTTGCTCTCTTCTTCTCTCTTGCTCTGTCTTTCTCTCTCTCTGCTCTGTCTTTCTCTTCTCTCTTGCTCTGTCTTTCTCTCTCTTTGCTCTGTCTTTCTCTCTCTCTTGCTCTGTCTTTCTCTCTTGCTCTGTTCTTTCTCTCTCTCTTGCTCTGTCTTTCTCTCTCTTTTTTTTTTTTTTTTTTTTTTTTACACAGGGTTTGACAAGGTTAAGGATCCCTAAGCTTTATTGACAGCTATATTACAGGTTTAAGGATTCCTAACTTTATTGGCAAGCTAAGAGCTGTTACCTACATCAGCTCATTTGAAAGCATTTTTATTGTTATGAGACATACAAGTAGGGAACAGGATGAAGTTGGAGCCATCTGTGGGCCAGCATTTTCATTTGATCAACTGACTTTATCTCGTTGACATCATTATGCTGTACGAATGTGTTCCATACTCGAGTCATCCTGGGTATGTATGATCTCAGATGGAGTGTATGTTCTGGAGAAGGGTACAGCCAGAGTGAAGTTGCTGCTTTCTGCCCGTCTTGTGGCATAAAAGCTTGTTTCACGCTGTCCTCGAAGTGGATCCAAGTGTGGTATTTTGACAATATTGGCCTTGTACATAACAGTAAGGCCACCCACATCCCTCCTATGTTGAAGGCTCTACTGAAAAAACAGATCTATCCAGGATGGGTCCAGGCGAGAGATGAGACGTCTTGCTCTGTTCTCTACTCTTTCAAGCAGTCGCAGATGAGAGGGGGGGGCAGGCAAACCAAGAAAGTGGAGCATACTCAAGGTGTGAGCGTACTTGCGCCTCGTACAGGATCTTGCAATCCCTACTGTCAAGCAGATGCGAGATACGGCGAAGTGCTGTAAGCTTCCTGGCTGCCTTGTTTGCAAGATTTACAACATGGTTCTTCATGGTTAGTTTGGAGTCAAATTTCACCCCAAGGATATCAACTTCTTCTCCAGGTGCCAACACCCTCCCATTCATCCTTACTACTGCACCAGCATTACCATCATGGTGCCTAGAGACGATCATCATTTGCGTTTTCTCAGGTGCAAATGTTACTTGCCATCTATTTCCCCAAGCTGATATAGCTCTCAGCTGGTGATTGATGTAGCTTAGAGCAGGTGGCATTTCTTCTCTTGGATAAGTGAATGTCAGTGTACAGTCGTCTGCATATGCATGTGATTCTGGGATGAGATGAAGAAGGTCGTTGAAGTAGACATTCCATAACAATGGACCCAGCACGCTACCTTGTGGAACACTTACCCTAATAGGATGTCTTGCTGATTCCGTTCCATTGAGAACTACCCTTAGAGATCTACCATGAAGGTAATCACTGAGGAGACATAGCGTAGAGCCTGCAATTCCCAGTGCTTGAAGTTTTGCTAAGAGGCCCTGGTGCCACACCCGGTCGAAAGCGCCAGCAATGTCCAGTGCTACCACACAGCTGACTTTGGATTCATCCAGTGATTGGTGCCACTTAGTGGAGAGGTTTAACAACAGATCAGCAGCAGAGTAACCTTTCCTGAAGCCATATTGGCGATCACAAAGTAGTGAGTGGTAGTCAAAAAACTCTGTCATTTGTCTTGAGATTATTGTCTCAAGGATCTTACCAGTGATTGACAGGAGTGACACTGGTCTGTAGTTGCTGATTTCTGCTCTGCTCTTCTTTTTGTGAACAGGGACTACATTTGCCTCTTTCCATAGAGAGGGCCATTTACACTGTACTAGGCAGTGCTGAAAGATGCGAGTTAGAGGTGCTGCTAGCTGGTCTGCACATCTTCTCAACACTCTTGGGCTCAACTTGTCTGGGCCCACAGCCTTTTCTTGGTCAAGCGATTTAAGAAGGAAATGCACCTCCTCCTGCCTTGTCACCACTGACAGTTCTGACACAGTTCTTGCAGCTAGCCAAGGAGGGTCCCTTGCTGGATCAGGAACTTGCATTTTGGTAGCAAAGCGTTCAGCAAAGAGGTCCGCCTTCTCTTGACTACTAGTAGAGGTGGTCCCATCCTGTCGATTTAGAAGTGGAATGAGCTCATCAGGCATATAACCTTGTCTGTCCTTGACCATGGACCACCAGGTTTTGGAGCCTACCCTACCTGATGCTAGCTTTCTTTTAGTGTCCACCTCCCATTTAGCAATGGCCCACTTTTGAACGTCACCCATATGCCTACAGGCTTGCGTGTGCAAGTTCCTGTTATAGGTGGTAGGATGTCTCATATACCTTCGCCATGCTTTGTACTTAGCAGTAGCAGCCTCTCTACAACGAAAGCCAAACCAAGGCTGATCTGTAGGCTTTGTCACATATTGCCAGTGAGGAATGTGTTCTTGTTGTAGATTAAGGATGTGTCCAATGAAGGCTTTCACTTGGTTGTCAACATCCCCTTGTGAGTAGAGAAGCATTCCATCGGTGGCGGCGAGCTTCAGATGCGAAGGGCTGCCAATTACCTTTTCCCATACCAGGTTGTGCGTTGTGGACTCCTCACCTCGTTCTGTTGGGATCTTAAGTGTCGTAAAAACAGCCTTGTGGTCAGACGATCCAACGTAGCCGAGGGGTTGACAAGTGACTATGCCTTCTGCCAGATCACTCACTACTGGGTCAAGGGAGGAGCCAGAGATATGAGTAGGGAAATCAACAAAGTTTCTCATGTCAAACACTGCAAGAAGGTCATCAAAGTCTCTCTGTATAAGGTGCTGGTTGAGGTCAACAATTATAATATGTTGACAGTTGTGTTGTAGCAGAAGGGAGTCAATATTTTCCATTAGGAAGTTGATGGGGTCTGCATGTTGCCACTGAGGTCTGTACATTTCACATGCTAGTACAGAGGTACTAGTGTTTATACAGAGCTTGAAGAACATCATTTCAAGATGTGTAGGGTGGCAAACATCAATGTGCTGGGCATGAACACTTTTAGAGAAGCCACACAGCAACACCTCCACCTTGCCCTTGCCTGTCTCTTCTCATCCATGAGGTGTAGCCAGCAATTCTTGCAAAATTTTCTGGAGTCCTGTCATCCAAAAATGTTTCAACAACAGCTATCATGTCGGGATGTCGAGTGTTCACAAAACTATGTGTTAGCTCTCTCCAACATTAGTAATGAAACCTCTAATGTTGGCCGACAGGATGCTGATAGACTGGCTCCTCATGATGAAGTGGTCAGCTTGAGGTGGTGGGTGTGTAGGGAATGTAAGGTGCCTGCCCTTGAGAGAGGTAGGGTACTGAGGCAGCTGCAGGGATGTAGGTCTGTGGTCTTGTATAAGGCACAATACCACCTGCTGGGCTGGGATAGGAGTAGCTAAGTGGGTGACGTGTGAGGTGTTCACCAATTCAGGATCCTGCTGGTTTGTTCTGAGAACAGGTCTCTAAACAGGTGGCCCTGTCTGTCAAGTTCCTTTTTCTTCCGACACTGGTCCTCCTGATGTCCTTTCTTGTAGCAGTAATTACACCTGGTATCTCGCAGGCAGTTGTAGGCAGTGTGCCCCTTCCGGTGACAGCGAGAGCACAGCCTAGGTGCCTGGGAGGGTGGACTAGGATTTGTTGCACCTCCTGTGTTTTGCAGATTTGTCCTCAGATTCTGCCGCTGGAAATGTGTTAGTGGAGGGTGAGACGGCTGTAGATGTCTTCCTCCTCCACGTCCTCTTCCACGTCCTCTGCCCCGTCCTCTACCAGTTCTGACAGATGTGTCCCTGCTGTTCGTACTTTGGCGCAGTAGGTGATCAGGTGCAGTGATAGTTCCCTGATCATTAACTGCACCAATCTCTGGTGGAGAAACTCCTGGCTCAGAACTTGCTGATGAAGCACTGTTACCAGATTCTGGAATAGTGTCGGCAGGTGTGCTGACAGGTGTAGGATCAGAGATGGTATGTGCACTGTCAAGTGGACTGGCAGTGGCTGAAGCAGAGATGTCAGGTGTAGGAGAATTAACAGATCCAAGGCTTCCCTCGTTGCTGGGAAGAGGATTTGTTCCCTCTGTGGTGGTCAGAGGAATTGTGTTAGAATTCCCAAAGGTAGTGTTTTGAACTCTGTCAGTCTGTGGGACCTTAGCGATGACAGAATTCCACCAGTTATTTACCCCTGAGTTAAGCTCAGTGTGGGACTTCCAGTCTTTGTCAATAGTGTCACCATCAGCTGAGCAGTTTACGTCACTTGATGTAGGCTAGCACTGGCCTTCTACAATAGCTTGTAGGTTATCTAATGATTTGAGGAGCTCATGAAGTGCTTCCCTGTGATGGATTATCTTAGCTGCAACTTTACAACACAGCCCAAGAGGGCAGTCTTGATCTTTGGACAGGAGTCCCTGAGGTAGGACTTCTGAACCTTCCTCCTGTAGCTCCAGGCTTGTATCCACATATACCACAGGATTATGGATATCCTTCAATTTTCTGAAATTTTCAACCTGGCTGCAACAAAATTCTTCTTCTGGAATGCAATCTGTGTGGCAGTACTTGGATTATTATTATTATTATAATAAAAAAGAAGCGCTAAGCCACTAGGGCTATACAGCGGCAGTACTTGGAACAAATAGGTTCCTTACACCTAAGAAGAATTTTGTCCCTTGTGGTATACCCACAAACACTGCAGTAACTACTGGGACAATAGCCAGATAGCGTAGATATTCTTGCTATTTTGCGGTGTGAAGTCATCCCAGAGGAGGCTTGTAGGTTTGCAATGAAGTTCACAGGAGAGAGAGGGTGGGTGGTGGTATCGTGGGTGGGGTGGTGTATCGTGGGTGGGGGTGTTTATAGCAGGGTTGGTAGTGAGGGCGGCAGTGGGCCGACGAGCTGGAAGTGTTGCCTTCTCACTATCACTTAATAAACACTGTTTATGCTATCCACTTTTCCACTAAAGGAAGATGTTACACAAATCACTATGTTGCATTGTACCAGTCACGTTGTTATAAAGCACCAGATGCTAGTACATAGCACAAAACACATATAATATTAGATATTAGATGCTCACTCTGAAGGCAATAGTGACGTCACTCCTAAGGCCTGCCGCTGTCCCCTCACTCACACCATGTCTTCACCATACCACACTTAAATATCACTGATATGGTTTATATTCACTTCAGTGGAGGAGTTGGCTTACTTGTACTAATGTGTTGTAGGTAGTTCTTCGACACTGAGCAGTTTTTATCCTCACCAACCCTCGTATTTAAGTAATATTAAGAAAGTTTGTGGAGCACACTGTGACACGTCTTCACCCTCTCTCTGTCTCTCTCTCTTGCTCTGTCTCTCTCTCTGTTGCTTTGTCTCTCCCTCTCTCTCAGTAACTCTCTCGCTAACTCTCACCCTCGCTAACTCACTTTCTCCCTCTCTCGCGCCTTCTCGCTCACTCACAAAATGCACCAAATCCATCCGGGTTATAAAGCACAAGGCTGAAGGGGAGTTATCGACAAAGGGAAGTAGAGTAAAAGATCAAGTAATAAGCTCACCAGGAAATCCAGACTTTATTTAACAAATCTGTTTCAATCAGAACAACGTAGATATACACTGAAGGAAGGATTTTCCGGGGTACGACACCCCCCATCCGGGGGGCCACCGCCGGGTCGCCATCTGGAGAAGACCTGGACCGGAAGTACCGGCGAACCTACATGTGAATGAATGAACTTTCCGAGAGGCGAGCAGGCAAAGCAAGGGAGCCGGGTTCTCAAAAAAGACTGTACAAGTAGGTGCTCTTCGATAAAAGGTTCAGACGATACTTGTTCGACCATCAAAACCTGACAAGGTTCAGAGAGGCGCCGGGCACCTCTCAGTGTAACAGCTTTACGAGTCTTTTGTGGCAAACGCAGTCGCGCGAGAACAAATTCTCGAACGGGTCAGCTATGAAAACAGAAGTCGACTGTGACACGATCAGCAGGAGCTTGCTGTCCACTAACCTGGACTAGTGACACTGACATCGATGCCAAATACTATTGGGCCAAAACTGACAAATAGACTGAAGAGGGGAGATCCAGGAGAGAGACCAAACCAATGGTTGCTGAACCACGAGACTGTCAGTCCCTCAGACTCCAAGATGAGGAACTAACCACCTCAAATACTATTTTTCCAAGGGAGATGGACTGATTACATCATCAGAATTTCACAACCACACCTGCTGCCTCTGTATTTGACTGAAGAAGCCTACAATGTAGGTGAACATTCAACAAGATACCCATGTGTAGCACATGTCTTAAACATCAACTTGTAGGCATTTTATACCATTTTCAAAGCGTCTCTCTCTCTCCTCTCTCTCTCTCTCTCTCTCTCTCTCTCTCACTCTCTCCACACCATTCAGTCACACTAGCTGTATCTCTCTTTCTCGACGTCTCTTCCTTTTCACTTCTCTCTTTCCTTCCATCTTCAACTACTGATTCTTCGTTTATCATTTTTCCCATCCCTTCTCGCTTTCCCCCTAATTTCTTTTCCTAATACCCTATCATATTCTCCCCTTCCACTATCTTTTTCTTCGAAACTGTTCGCTTCATCCCACCATTTGCTATTTCTTTCCTGCTCATACGAGTTATTATAAAAATCGCATTTCCAATATCTTTGGAAATAAGAACATTTCCACATGACTTTGATACTCGAGACGGCACAGCAAAAGTTGAAAGTTTCTAAAGAACGTTGAAATTTCTAAAGAACGTTGAAAGTTTCTAAGACGTGAAAGTTCTAAAGACGACAGTTACAAATACACGAGTACAAAAACAAAAATTATTGAGATTATTTTATTTTTTCAATTGATTTTTTTTTTAGTCAAGGTTAAACCTGAATCTGCAATGGGCCATATAGGCCGGAATAGGAGGCGGGTTTGATCCAAAGGAAAAAAGTCTGACTTCACGTGAAATATACCTGGGGAAACTGGGTGGAAACAGTCCTATCGTGGCAGTGGACGAGGATCGAGCTAATTATCAATGTGGACCATGGGCTAATGGCATATTTCTTAAATCGATGATTTAAGAAGATATCTCTATACTTGCCTGGTCAACGGGAAATTATTACATATCACAACGTTCTGGGGAAACAAGACTAGCAGGTCATGTATAGGGAGGGGGAGCGCGACATTTGTGGATCGGATATCTTGATTACCACAAGGCGGCGGCTTTGAGGGTCACAGCATAAGAAATATGTTTTTTTCAGCATAACTTGCACCGTGTGTCAAATTACACACCGGCAGCACGACCCCCACCCTCCAGGGTAGTAACCATCGACCGCACTCCCGGGGTAGTACCTCGACGCACGCCCGAGGGTATACTCGACGCACCCGAGGGTTAGTACTCCCGACACGCACGGCCCGAGGTAGTGCCTCGAAGGCACGCACCGGTAGTTACCTCTGACCAACAGAGTGTAGTCTCGACCGAAGCCAGAGGTATGTTACTCGACCGCACGCCCGAGGGTTAGTTACCTCAACCGCACGTCGAGGGTAGACTCGACCGCACCCCGAGGGTCAGTACCTCGACGCACGCCCGAGGGGGAGGCCTCGACCGCATCGCCGAGGTAGTACCTCACCGCATCGCGAGGTTACCTCGACAGCACGCCGAGGGTTACCTCGACCGCTAGCCCGAGGGTATACTCGAACGAACCATCCGATGGTTGTTCCTCGAACCGCAACGCCGAGGGTAGTACCTACACACGCCCGAGGGTAGTACCTCGACCGCACGCCCGAGGGTAGTACCTCGACCGCACGCCCGAGGGTAGTGCCTCGACCGCACGCCCGAGGGTAGTACCTCGACCGCATGCCCCTCGGGTAGTACCTTGACCGCACGCCCGAGGGGTAGCCTTCGACGCACGCCCCTCGGGTAGTACCTTGACCGCACGCCCGAGGGCAGTACCTTGACAGCACGCCCCCGGGTGCCACCTCGGCAGCACGCCCCCGGGTACCACCTCGGCAGCACACCCCGGAGCAGTACCTCGGCAGCACGCCCTCTTTACACAACAAACCTTAGAGTGAAACACTCTAACAAAGTGTTTGCATATCTGGGTCTTTCTTTGTATACCTTCCCGTGTTATATTTAAATCCTTAAAAACAGATATCTTCAAATGCAGAGTCAGAACGGGTAAATGATGGATCAATCGGTCTCAGTGAGCCTATGAGACCCAGACCTGAATATATACGAACAAGTCAACAAGTTCACTGCCCGGCACAGTGGTATGACTAACGACTTGACGAATAACAGTGTCTGGTGAATGCGCTACACTGCCGATGCTGGATTGGCTGGACAATAGGAAGGGACGGATCAAAGCTGTGTGACACCTTTAACACTGTTTTTGGTCCTGCCCCTTAGCTCTCTTGCAGTACTCCTTTCCCTTTCCCTTAGACTTACCCCACTTTTACTACCACTCCATTACCACCACTACTACTACCACTCCGTTACCAACACTACTACTACCACTACTACTACCACTCCATTACCACCACTACTACTACCACTCCGTTACCACCACTACTACTACCACTACCACTCCATTACCACCACTACTACTACCACTCCGTTACCACCACTACTATTACCACTCCATTACCACCACTACTACTACCACTCCATTATTCCTACTCCTGCTATTGCTACTTCCACTGGTATTGCCTCCCTTCACACTGTACTCCCCCTGCTATCTCTTCTGCCACTAAAACTACTCCCTTTACTTTCTACTACCCCTACAATTTCTACTACCAGCAATACCACTACTTTTTTTCATCCTGTCTCGTCCTTGTCCCCATCGCCTAAACACATCTTGGCTCCCTCACTCTTTTCTGTCAGTATGACTTGTAAATGGTCGAAGTCGTACCGAAACGTTGTCGTTAGCTTGTCTCTCCTATGTGCGGGTTATTTGTGTACTCGAGGCATCACTATGCAGGACAGTAGCGAAAAGCATATACAAGTTCGCAGCAAATATACCAGCCTACGAGAGGCCTGGTCAAGGACTGAACCGCCTGGACACCCTCCAGGTAGACTCCAGTACTGCCCTGGAAAATCCAACTGGGGAAAAAAAAGGCAAGATGTCCCACTCAAGTGATGGGTTTGGATCCACTGGTATACACAGCAATTTCACCAATATGCTTTTCGAAATAACCCATGATTGTTTTTATGTGAAGTGCTAAACCCACGTGGATAACTTAGCGCCAGGAATGGTAAAGGCTTGATCCTCCGTCCTCTAACAGAGACAGAAATAGATACTTGCAGCCAGGTTTCATCTAAATTGAGTAGTTGCTTCTTGAATAAGAAATGTAAATAATTTTTTACCGTAAGTTCTTATCAATGGGGAACAGATTGAAGGGGAGTTATAAAGAAGAAAGTGACTTGCTAACGTTTGTGAGTAACTTTATAGATGAAAAGTAAAATACTTATCATGACTCACGAAATCCCGTTAGAAATGTATATTGAAAATAATAAAATTCATTTGGATCATTTCATGTATGGAGCAGTGGATGTTTGATCCTCAGTTCAATAATTATTATATATACACATTATACAGGCAGTTATGGGCTTCTGGCAGAATGAACGAAAACAAAACAGGCTTAAAGGTAGTCCTTAGTGGCAACCTTAATCTAGTTTAGAAAGAGAAGCTATGGAGGTTGAAAATTATAGTCTTCTGTACAGCCTAGCATAGGCAAGATCAATGATACAGTAAACAAAGTAAATTCGGTTTACAAACATAACGCTGGGTTTAGCGAGGTTGTGTGACGTCTCTACCGCAGTCACAGTTTCAGTGCCTTTGGCCGAGCGGGTAACAGGTCGCTGTCAACACATATTCGAGAAAACAAATTGATTGTGAGTCTTCAAGTAGCACACGAGTCTTCCATAGACCGTACGCTCTAGTTATCAATGGAGTTGAAAGGACGATGAGCCTGTATTGGGTGGCATCATAACAATATACCTATATTAGAAAGGGGGAACAATTACAGACTTCCATTTTAGGGGGAAGGGGGGAAATTTCTGGCCATATACGATTAAACAGGTATACGTGAAAGGTAAATCCAGAAATGAGAGAGATGCTGAAGGCAGGAAACACATCGTCGGTCTACGCCGGCAAAAGGCAACACTTAGGCTATTATGTTGAAACTGGTATAAAATGCCGACAAGTTGATTAGTAAGACATCTTCATTTCACTACTGTACCTGCTGCCTTTGTATTTGGCTGAAGAAGCCTACTGTGTAGGCGAATCGTTAAAACACTAAAAATACCTAACTGTTGTACTAAAAGTACCTAAAAATACCTAACTCATGTACTTATCCAACCTAAATTTGAAACTACCCAAAGTCCTAGCCTCAATAACCCAACTAGGTTGACTGTTCCACTCATCAACTACCCTATTTCCAACATTTAGAGTGTTGATATGAGATTCGAGAGTAAATGGTGCATTTCAAGGCTAACGACCATCAGGGAAAAAATCCTTGAGTGGATATAGTGTTTAAGGCTTAATATATTATGCTACTAGGGGTAAGAATAAACCAAAGAACACTAATTAGAATAAACTTTGAGTTAACTCAATTGAAAAAATAATAAAATTTGAGATTATTCGCTAACAAGTATTGGCCCAGAAGCAATGTTATATCAAAACAATTGGCTAACATTGTCAGCAACATCAAGAACACTGTCAGCAGTATCAAGGCAAGCTTCCACACCTTCATTTGCAATTCACAATAGGGAGTAGTTATCTGACTCTTCGAAATACAAGCATACCAGAAAGAGCATTTAGCTGTCTTAATAACGCGAAGTGCATGAGGTTTGGCCTCCTTAACAAGAATTACTGTCCCCAGGCGGCACACACGAGGTGTATAGCCCAAGCGCAATCGAGGGACCATTAAGGCCAACAAGAGGAAGCACTAAACGCACTCTTTCTCTTGGGAAATGGAAAGGCATATACAAGTACCTATTAGAATAGCAATTACGAGATCTAAAGGCATTATTGCACCATCTTCATCTTTATCCAGGTAGTAAAGTGCGTTTTGCTCCAACGTACGTTGCTGCAGGAACAACAGGCTCAATGTACAAACTCGTGGAGAGTCCACAAAAAATTCATAAGTTGGAAAATCAATTTTAGACAACATTTCCAGTCCATCGTTGATATTTATCAGACAAGAAGAAGTCAGGCTTCACTTGATGATGATCATGGACGAACCTAAACTACGTTCGAATTTTCCCTCAGTAGAGAGTTATTTGTGAATCATTCCCGTTATGGTGACGATGGTTTTACACTACATGGAGTAAGATTATGACGAGGCTATGTATGAATAACACTGAAGCAGCACTTAGTCTTTACGGCCGCGGCGTCCGTTGTCACCATGGCAGGAGAAGCACCAGGCGCTGTGCCTCCTGGCAGAAACACCAGACACTGCGCCTCATGGCAGGAGAAGTATCAGGCACTGCGTCTCACGGCATAAGCACCAGGCTCTGTTCCTCATGGCAGGAGAATTCTCAGGCACTGCGCATCATGGCAGAAGTCCCAGGCACTGCGCCTCATACGAAAATGTGTTTGCGCACAGATTCAGCAGAATCAACGAGTTCTCTCATACTCTCCTTGCTTTTGCAATAAAGCTGTATAAGTAGCTAGAGTGCCTCGTAAAGTGTCCCGTTATGGGTTGACAGCATGGGTTGACCGCACCGTGCCGGCTGTAACATCAAGTTAAAGGTTGACACCATGGGTTAACAGCACGGTGCCGGCTGTAACATCAAGTTAAAGGTTGACAGCATGGGTTAAATCCACTGTGAAGGCTGTAATATCAAGTTACAGACTGACAGCATGGGGAGGGGAGAGAAACGAGAAGTAAAGGGAGGGAATAAGTGAGGAGTGGTGGAAGGGAGATGAGAAATGAGGTAGTTGAGGGGAGGGGAGGGAGGAAAGATGAAGGTGGGAAGATGGGAGGGGAGGGAGGATAGGAAACGGAGGAAGGAGAAATAGAGGGGAGGAGAGGGAAGAGAGAAGATTGAAATGGGAGGGGGAGTTAGAGGAGGGGAGGGGAAGAGAGGGGAGGGGAAGAGAGGGGAGGGGAAGAGAGGGGAGGAAAAAATATATAGGAGGGGAGAGATGAAGGCTGTAGCATCAAGTTACAGGTCGACAGCAGGGGCTGTCAGCTCGTTTTTAGAGGCAGCAATAATACTATTCGCTGACTAACGAGCGTTAAGTGTCAACATTGCAGAGTAATTTTTTAATGGTCATCCGGCGTAGATTAAAAACAAGTTTAATGTCAGGCATTTGTGTAGTTTGGGGAGGATGTGTGCGTGCGTGTTGCATACATGCAAGTTGCATGCTTATGCATCCGTGTATGCGCTTCCGTGCGTGGTTGCATGAACGCATGCTTACGTACATTCGTGTGCGTGCATGCCTGATTGTGTTTACTCTCCTATATATACTCTATATGTGGATGGAGAGGTCGAGTCTTAGCCCCTGGCACAGCTTCCTCGCTGGCTACTACTGGGTTCACTCCTAGTTTAGCTTCACTCCTTGATCACCCTAAGGCTGAAGACACACTTTCTAGCATCCCTATGACTCGTTTGCAATTTCCAACTGTGCCCTCGTATATGAAGGTAGAACCACCACTACGGTGGTTCTGCCTTCAATTCTGGGACGCGTCTGTCTGTCTTGCACGTCACTCAGAGAGGAACCGGATGGATGAATATCGAAAGAATCTGTTTTCCTGGACAAATCAACCCCTAGGTTGATATTTTTTAATGGATGTCTGGTCATGAACCGGGCTGCGAGGGCACTGGCCCCCGGACCACCCTCCGGGTGTCTGTCGAAAAATCTGTCCGTCTGTAGGTATGTGTGTGTGTACAGGTAGTCACCGAGTTCTGTTTGCAGATAGAAAGTCAGCTCCTGGCCCCTCCTCCTGGAGTATTTTGATCGGCATCAATGAATTCTGGCCTCTTGGGTCGTATCATACCTGCTTTTTAAGCTGTGTAATGAGTTTGCCTCCACCACTGCCTCATCCAAACCGTTCATCCATTCCAACGTTCGTCGATTTTTCGAAGATCTTCACAGCCTTGAAGACGTGTCCTTCCATGCTGGAACCTCATACTCAGTGACTGGTCTAACATGTGTCGTATACATGGTTCTAAAGGCTTCTTTATTCAAGTTTCTGAATGTCATTTTGAGGTTTGCTAATCTTTCATATGTCACTGACGTTTCAGGGTTCGTGTGCAACTGGTAATATGCTTGTTGTTATATTTACCCCCTGGTCCACAGGTCCTTGTCACTACCTGATATCTTCTGCCTCTCTCCGTCCATGTTGTACTCTGAATCAGGTCTGCCTTCAACTTCTCTCATTCGCATGACCATGTATTCGTTAGGATTGACCTCAGGAAGTCATTGATTGACCACATCTGAAGTCTGTTGAGGATGTCAGAGTTCATCACTGTCCTCTCCTGTTCTTATTTTTCTTATTAGTTTACAGCATCCGTAATCAGTGGCACAAACCCTGGTAGGTCGTTTAATTATATTAGAACATAGTCGTAATAAACTGGAGCACTCTGCTTTGTAGTCCTGCTTGTACTTTAACTTCTGGACCAATTTTGGTACAGTACTGCAACAAACGTTTTCCATCAGTGGAAAGTGTAACTCACCCAGCTCTGTTTTTCTTGCTTTACGTCCGTATCTCTATCGAAGAACTCCAGAATTTTGTTTTGTTTTTCGACTGAAGAAGCCTGATGACCAAACAAAACCCCACTCCAGTAAAGATATTAAACTGCTGCATGTGTGTCTTGTATTATTAATTTGTGTTCGTGGGAGGCGATATTCGGCTCCTGGCACTGCCTGCTACACTACTACGATAAGTATTGCTGATTTGTCGCCTCTTGGGCCTTATCACATTTTAACATTGCGTCAGTAAAGCCATTCTCAACAAACCCGAGACTAAATAAATGTTCACTTACATCCCTAGTGGCTCATCTGTCTTCAGCTTTCAACTATGACTATCCTATTTTCAAAGTTTCAGTCTATCGAACGGTAGACAAAGTTGAAGGATTTCCTGACAACTGCAGTCAGAGAGAACTTTCTTAATTCTCAAAAATAAACTCTCGTCGTGCAATGTTGAAAAGAACAATTGGAAAGACGCGTTGCAAAACAAGTAACACGTTTAAGCTGAACTAAAGCTTAAACAGAGCTAACTGCTATGCAATAAATGCTTGTAGAGCATAGTGCTTTATATTCACTATATTCAGTTCACGTTATTTGGATCCACCTAATGTGAAGATCAGTTCTCCTGGTCCAAGACCTCACCGTCCCACACACTCACACAACGCTAAATTCTGAGAAATCAGAGTTTCTCTTGTTAATAAACCAGGTACAAAGTTATGATCCAGGGAGTTACTGCCATTCAGGGAGGTGCTGCCATCCAGGGAGGTGCTGCCATCCAGGGAGGTGCTACCATCCAGGGAGGTGCTACCATCCAGGGAGGTGCTACCATCCAGGGAGGTGCTACCATCCAGGGAGGTGCTACCATCCAGGGAGGTGCTACCATCCAGGGAGGTGCTACCATCCAGGGAGGTGCTACCATCCAGGGAGGTGCTACCATCCAGGGAGGTGCTACCATCCAGGGAGGCGCTACCATCCAGGGAGGTGCTACCATCCAGGGAGGTGCTACCATCCAGGGAGGTGCTACCATCCAGGGAGGCGCTGCCATCCAGGGAGGCGCTGCCATTCAGGGAGGCGCTGCCTTCCAGGGAGGCGCTTCCATCCAGTGAGACGCTTCCATCCAGTGAGACGCTGCCATCCAGTGAGACGCTGCCATCCAGTGAGACGCTGCCATCCGGTGAGGCGCTGCCATCCAGGGAGGCGCTGCCATCCAGGGAGGCGCTGCCATCCAGGGAGGCGCTGCCATCCAGGGAGGTGCTACCATCCAGGGAGGTGCTACCATCCAGGGAGGTGCTACCATCCAGGGAGGTGCTACCATCCAGGGAGGTGCTACCATCCAGGGAGGTGCTGCCATCCAGGGAGGTGCTACCATCCAGGGAGGTGCTGCCATCCAGGGAGGTGCTACCATCCAGGGAGGTGCTACCATCCAGGGAGGGCTACCATCCAGGGAGGGCTACCATCCAGGGAGGTGCTACCATCCAGGGAGTGCTACCATCCAGGGAGGCGCTGCCATCCAGGGAGGCGCTGCCATCCAGGAGGCGCTGCCATCCAGGGAGGTGCTACCATCCAGGGAGGTGCTACCATCCAGGGAGGTGCTACCATCCAGGGAGGTGCTACCATCCAGGGAGGTGCTGCCATCCAGGGAGGTGCTACCATCCAGGGAGGTGCTACCATCCAGGGAGGTGCTACCATCCAGGGAGGCGCTACCATCCAGGGAGGTGCTACCATCCAGGGAGGTGCTACCATCCAGGGAGGCGCTGCCATCCAGGGAGGCGCTGCCATCCAGGGAGGTGCTACCATCCAGGGAGGCGCTGCCATCCAGGGAGGCGCTGCCATCCAGGGAGGTGCTACCATCCAGGGAGGCGCTACCATCCAGGGAGGCGCTGCCATCCAGGGAGGTGCTACCATCCAGGGAGGCGCTGCCATCCAGGGAGGTGCTACCATCCAGGGAGGCGCTACCATCCAGGGAGGCGCTGCCATCCAGGGAGGTGCTACCATCCAGGGAGGCGCTGCCATCCAGGGAGGTGCTACCATCCAGGGAGGCGCTGCCATCCAGGGAGGCGCTGCCATCCAGGGAGGTGCTACCATCCAGGGAGGCGCTGCCATCCAGGGAGGTGCTACCATCCAGGGAGGCGCTGCCATCCAGGGAGGCGCTGCCATCCAGGGAGGTGCTACCATCCAGGGAGGCGCTACCATCCAGGGAGGCGCTGCCATCCAGGGAGGTGCTACCATCCAGGGAGGCGCTGCCATCCAGGGAGGCGCTGCCATCCAGGGAGGTGCTACCATCCAGGGAGGCGCTGCCATCCAGGGAGGTGCTGCCATCCAGGGAGGCGCTACCATCCAGGGAGGCGCTGCCATCCAGGGAGGTATTACCTTCCTCTAATGCATGTGTGATACTGAAATCTGATACATATTCCGCATGCTAAGCGTGCTGGCCTCTTCTTTGTGTCTAGAATATGTCAAGTACATCTTTCATATGTCTACTTACTCTGTCTACTTGCATATGTCTAACTGTATATGTCTAACTGCACATGTTTACTTACATATATCTACTTGCATTCAGCATAAGCTTTACTTTCCTACGAGTTTTTTTTAGCAAAACTCCAGTAAAACTTCCTCTCCAGTCTGGAAGACCCAACCTGAGGCCGGGCCCCGGGGGACTTATCCCCTGAACCATTACCAGATGAACAGATTTCCTAGTAATACCTGAAGATAATATGCCCCTCAAGGTGGGTAATAACAATTCTTCCTCTCCCAGCATCAGCAGTTCACGATGCTGCAGGTGCCAGAGATTAATTTACTAATAACAGTATTTTAAGGGTGTGGACGGTAAACCAGCAGAAGGCCTCAGTCAGTTGACCATAAGCTCCAGCGTCGGGTCGTCAAATGAATTAAGACCCGCGTCAAGAGTACTTGTCCTGTTTCCAGAGTAATCTTACCTAACCTAACCTGCCAAAGATTATAGTCGGGGATCTTCAAGGTTATGATCCTTCAAGAATTTTTATACACATATCGTGGATATATGAAAAAAAATGTATACCATTAAATGAGCTAACCATTTAATGGGCTAACCATTTATCACTTCTGTCTGGCGTGTAAATCATGATAATATTCATTGCCCCCTTAATTAAGTGGTTAATCTAATTTATTCTTTCATAAAGGCAAAATGTTTCAACAGTGCTCATTCATTTAGCTAACTCATTTAACCTCAATTACATAAGCCTCTGTGTTTTAACTGCTGTGTGAGAGAGCTTTAATATTACAGCTTCCTGTGTTCACTGCAGCGTCCAGGCAGCTCCATCATAATCCAGTCTATGTTTACTGCTGACTCATGTGATATTCACCATTGCCGGCTAATGCTAATTACCCCATATTATTGGATGGATGAATGGATGGTGGGCGTTGGTGGGATGGTAATTACGAACACAGGTATACATACGACCTGCACACCTGGCCGTAATGCGATTACCACTTGGGAACAAGCAAGACAGTGGAGAATAACTGAATTATATTTCCTTCACCAAAACAAGCTGGTATTTACAGTGTATTATAGACTATGTACAGTATTTACACTTTGTACAATGAGGAAAAAGCAAACAGAAGACACGTTGATCAATGAGACAAATGCAAGGACAAGACACACTGAACTGTGATCGACCAGCAGTGACCAAGTTTGCCAAAGGCGTTTCCATGAGTGTACCACATCGCTTCACAACTTTGGTGGGCTTCCTTGTGATTAGCTGATTGAACCAAAGTACTGGTATAAGCACGGGTCCCTTGATCGTTAGACCCTTACCATCTGGTTCAGTGGTCGGGAAACATGCATACATGAGTGTGCAACATACGCCGAATAAAATGTAACATACCCTTAGCATGCCACAGTGGTGGTTAACAGTGGTGGTTAGCTTCGTCAACGGCGGATGGTAGTGGTGGAGGTGAAGGCGGACGAGCCTGTGACAGTGGCGACGGCGGCGGTGGCGGCTTGCCTTATATTTGTTCGCTACCAGAGGCTGCAAGATTTTACCCGAGGCAAAAACTTACTTCGAGTATGCACCACTTTCCTGGATAGCCTGTCTCTGTTGCCATTTCGACTTCCGGACAAGAAAGGACTCCCAAACAAGGAAGGACTGCCAGACAAAGATTCCCAGACAAGGAAGGACCCCCCAAACAACGAAGGACCCCCCAGACAGGGAAGGACTCCCAGACAGGGCCCTTACCTTGGCCTCAGCTCAGCCTGGCTGGCTCCGTCCCTTGAACACATCCTTCAGTGCCGGGGAGAGATGGTGGGGCCCCTCACTACCCACTGGGATGACATGCGTGTACACACACATGTAGTACAAACATTTATTAGGACAACCATTTTTTCATTTTTTAGTTCCTTGAGAAACCTCTGATCGAAACGTTGCCCCAACAAAATGCAGTTCCGCTACATGTGTAAGACTACATTTCCTTCATGTTTTACCCAACATGTTGTCGGTAATTTTACCAAAAAATTTTCCACTTCATGGGCATCCAGTCTCTCCTTATTAACACCACAAGCCACGAACAGCCATCAGTACCCTGGATACACGTACCCATCTCGAGGACATTACTCCGTCAGCGATTATTAGCTCCTCGAATGACCTCGGTTGGAACACGTAGTCGGAACATATAGAAGTTACTTCGATAGATATTGACTAAAAGTTCTTGCTCACAGCCGCCCGTGTATGTTATTAAAATATTGTTTAAACCAATAAATTATCTGTAATTAAGCTGCTGCTGGGAAAGGTTTTGGTGAGCTGACGAAGATTAAGACATCTGCAACCGTTGGGAATCTTTTCTGACGAAACGTTTCACGTTTCTCCTAGACAGTAGGCTTCTTCAGTCATATACAAAGGGAGCAGTAGTAATGAAATAAAGATGTCATCAATCAACCCTGGAGAAAAAGTATTTGAGGTGATCAGTCCCACAGCCTGGAGAAGAGTTCCTGTTCCACGGAGCTCCATGGAGTAGTACTGAGGAAGGATAACCGACTTCTGTTAGCTCGTAAAAAAGCGAAACGTAGGAGCGAGAGCGAAAGAGAGAGGGGCAGCGAACGAGAATGAGTGAACGACAGCACGCTAGACCAAATGTGATAGCGAACGAGAATGAACACGACAGCGACAGAGCAAAGAAACGAGCAAGCCACAGGGAGGAGGAGGCCTGTGAAAATTACACTGTGCTACTGACCCCGCCCCCCCCCAGACGACAAAAAAAAAAGTTGTAGTTAACTAAATAAGCAGCAACTCCGCTGTCGGTAGAGATGAGAGGAACATTTTATATTCACACATGACACGCTCACGCGCAGAGAACCTCTATAAATTCCAAAAGGGAAATTAACTTACACGCTGCATGAACTCTCCGTAAAGTTTGTTAACTAATCCCTTTGTTTACAGCACACTCAGAGCCTAAGGAAGGAGAGAGAGAGAGAGAGAGAGAGAGAGAGAGAGAGAGAGGAGAGAGAGAAGAGAGAGAGAGAGAGAGAGAGAGAGAGAGAGAGAGAGAGAGAGAGAGAGAGAGAGAGAGAGAGAATGAATGAATTTCCTTTGGCCCTGAAATTCAATAGTACTGTACGACCAAGAAGATTCGTCTGGTCACTCCCGAGGCCGGCTACATTAGCGTAATAAATTTAAACCTTATGTGATGTATATCATTTAGTTGTGGGAACATGAAGGGGAAGCAACGTCATGTGCAGCGCATACCCAAGTTAACCCATGGATGAGGAAGTATATCTCCAGGACACCTCTGGTAGTACCCTCGTCTAACAAACGATAGTACCATGGGTTGAATCCGGAGAAAAGCGAGACGTATAGGTAATTTCCCTCACATCTGGTGTCCATGTTACCTAGCAGAAGATACAGAGAAGAGACATGAATAAGAAACATGCACAGTCAAGACTGCAGATGACTGTCAATCAATACGACTGATGAAGCCACAAGTGGCGGAACGTTTCCCCCTACCAAATGTTGGTTGTGCAGTAAAGTATGTTGAAGCTAATTCTTGAGAAGCTTTGTGAAAAAGTTGGACAAGTGGGTTGGTGGGAAATGTAGTTTAGAGAAGGATCTGCCTAGTTTGGACCAGTAGGTCTACTGCAGTGTTTCTTCATAATAGTATTCTTATTCCCATAATTTGTCGGTATTAACATAAAAGTACTTGAAGACGTAAGAACAGCTGCGAGTCATATCCTGTGGATTTTTTGTGTTGTCCCAAAAACAGTAATCGGCGTTATTCCAAAAATAATAACTGGCGTTATCTCAAAAACAAAAACTGGCGCTATCCCAAAAATAGTAATTGGTATGATTACCGTAGTGGCGTTAGCAGTTCTTACCTTGAACTTTATGCTTTTAACTACATGTACCGTTAATAATACTGAACTTTTAACAGTAAGATCGCTGGCTCAGTCCCAAACACTCTTTCTACAGTCTATCATTATCCCTTAGGTAACAGGACACATGTGGAACTAGCCTGACATTTTATATTGGCAACGTTTCTCTCTCCAGGAGCTTGACAAACCTCTTGGACATGATTCCTGTTGATTCCTGTTGAAAGAATACATCAAGATTGTAACACCTTACGTTCTCCTATAAAGTTCCTTGCATATTTTTTTGTAAATCCTATCAAGCAAACCACTTACTCCAACTGAATCACCATAATATTACCGAAGTGGAGATGTAATGGACCTGAAAACTTAGCCAGAACATCTACCATCTCATTACCCGTAACAGCAAAAGTCCCCGAGTCACCAGCAAAAAGTAAACAGAAAATAAATGGAGAAAATAAACAAAGTAAGAGGAGTACTGTGTATTTCAACTTTGTACCGAGTCTGAAGAGGGCTTCAATATGAGGCCGAAACATACATTGCTAATTTCAAGTTCTGTTCTTTTCATCTGTATTGACTCATTTGTACATCCTTAATTATTTTTGGAGTGGATGGATACTGTCTACTAAATTTAAGGCAACAGGATCCACGGAACATGCTGTTCAAGCCTTCAGTAAACTCAGACTAGCAGAAGATGTCAATCACTATGAAAGCTAACAAACTAGCAAGCAGCTCAACACTAAAAACTAATGACTCCTGTGGAAGTTTCACTCGGGAAAAAAACAGTGCAAAAACAGCAACATTCTGACGCATCCATCAAGATCTTGATACGTGTTTCATGACAACCATCATACCCAAGATCATTATGGCATTTCCGTAGCATCAAACTGACCGACTGTCTATTCCTTGTATAACGATAACTAATCTTTCCACTTAGGGGGGAAAAATAAACACCTGATGAGAGTGGCAAGGGCATCTTTCCTTCTCACATGGAAAAAAAAAACACGTGTGTAGATACCAGTCAAACACTTATTCCCTCGGTTGAAAATATGCCTAGTAAACAGGCTTACAAGCAGCACGTACGACACCAAATATGTATTTCAAACCAAATGAAACCAGGGCGTAGAGTCAGAGGTTCAACAGTCTACACAGGTGGTGGAAAATTTTCCGGATGATTAATCCTAAGTATAATATATATCTTACAGTAAAGAATGAATTTGTTTAGTTCGGGAGGACACACGTGTGTAAAATGAGAAACACACTGATGAACTTATGGTTGAGTAAACACACCGTTTATTATACTAATGTGTCTAATTTGCTTAACTTGTGTAAAAGGTTGGAGTTATTTGTGAAAAATAGAAGGGTAATTGTGAGAGTCCACAGTTTAACTGGATTTTATGTACATGTAACGTGGCTCATACGTCTTGTAAAAAGCTTTAAAATTTACTGACACTATCAAATAAGTTTAGTACGAATATTATATGTACCGTTAAGAGTGTGAACTTAGCCACCTCTAAGTAAATCATAGGAATTATGAAAGTTTAAATTGTAAGGGTAGAGCAAAATTGAGAAAATTAGTACCGAGCTGAGCATCTCCACTACGTTAGACTCTGTGAACTTTGTAATATAATTAAATGTGAAGTTTAGCCAGGAAATTGTGCATGCTGGCACATCTGTTAATAAGTACACAAACAGCTGGACAAGAGTGAAAGCCGTTTGACGTGTCCACAAGGCAAGGATGAGATGGAAGATACTATAACAATACAATGTTCCAAGATTTTAACTCAGGGAATTCGCGATCTCACTACAGTCGCTTTTAGGATCACTTCCCATGTTCCTTTATTACATATGTAAACCAAGTAAGAAGAGTATAGTATTTAGCCAAATATATATCGTAGCTTGGAGGGAGGCCTGACACGTCATTACTTTAAGAACCAGGGGAGCAAGATGGCATAGTAACCATTCCGATAAACTTAATATTTGAAGTGTCTTCTAACAGTAAGATATACATCAAAGTTCACATGTTCTAGAATAGTTTCAAGACCTTAAATCATACAGTCTAAGCTTAGATTTCATAAATTTAACTTGAAATGCTACTACAACAAACTAACCAACAATAATCTCCATATGTTTCAGCGCTAACGTTGTTGCATACACTTGTATTTGTACAAGTGATTCTCAATGTCGCTATAAAGGAGAAAACGACTCGCCCTCAAGTTTACCTTAAAACGTCTTGAGAATGCCAGGGTTTATGGCCAGATATCCGAGTTGCAAAACAAATCGGTCGATCGCTTGATATTCATGGAGTGATTTATATTCAGCGGCAGAAAGATGAAACAAACTGCCTGAAAGTCTTAAAGACCTCATCCTTGGAAGTCTTTCATTTATTAGGTTAAATGGGAAAATATTTTGCACAGGAAAGACTTAGTAATATAACGACCCACTCAGGTCACCTTCCATCATTTGATGGAATCCTTCCGCTGGAATACCGGTCCGCGCTAAAATACAAGTAACACGGATAACTCAGAGGCTCAATACCGTGACTGGAATAAACAAATAACCCGCGCGTAGGATAAAAAAAAAGTATATGACGACGTTTCGGTCCTACTTGGACCATTTACTAGTCACATTTTTTCCAAGTCGGAGTGAAATGTCGTCATATAGTTTATTTATTCTATATGAGGGTTATATACGTATATAAGTATGGCATGACGATGTACCGGGGGGTTCTTCATTCTGTCCCATAAGCGAAATATTCTAATGTTTCTCACAGCACTGAGGGTTGAGCAACTTATCCATATGTTTCTGCTCTCCCGGTTCATCCCCCTGGTGGAACGTACACTCAGGCTTCCTCCTCCCTCGGGGGAATTCAAGAGGAGACAATTTAACTTCCATCAACACTTTGCGGAACTATATGAGAGGGGATTCCTCACTGAATTCCTTTTGAAACTTGTGTTGAGGGTGATGCATCTTCCCCTGAAGGAGCTGAGGGCAACACTTCCTTCCCTCCCCTCCAGGAGCTAAGGGTAACACTTCCTCCCCTTAACGGACTGAGGGGGAATAACACTTTCTCCCCTCAAAGAAATGAAGGGTCACACTTCCTTCCCTCGAGGAACTGAGGTTAACATCACCACCTTCTACACTCTAGGAAATGAATTTCAGAGAACAAGCGCCTTCCGGCGGCACCCTTTAAAGCTTGCTGAAGCTCTCTCTTTCCCCTCCCCCATTCCATCCCCTCTTCTTACCCCCTACACACCAATTCTTTTCCGAAACCTGCGAGATACCGACAAGGTCACTGGAACAAGTGTTCTGTGACTAGAAAACTACGACGCTACAGTTTTCCGACAGAAACGTTCAAGACGATCACATCAGCACGGACGATCACATCAGTATGAGCGATCACATCAGTACGAGCGATCACATCAGCACGAGCGATCACATCAGTACGAGCGATCACATCAGCACGAACGATCACATCAGTACGAGCGATCACATCAGTACGAGCGATCACATCAGCACGAACGATCACATCAGTACGAGCGATCACATCAGCACGAACGATCACATCAGTATGAGCGATCACATCAGTACGAACGATCACAACAGCAGCACGAACGATCACAACAGCAGCACGAACGATCACAACAGCAGCACGAACGATCACAACAGCAGCACGAACTATCAGACTTCCAGCTTATCTATAAGGGCTTTTGTCTTAGGCTTCGGGCATCAAGAATAAAAACTCAGCATACAGTGGCAGGAACAATTCACAAATAACCCGCACTTAGGAGAGCAAACATATAACGGAGTTTCAGAGCGTAATGGACCACTGACAGGTCAGAGTTAAACCAGAAAACATAGAAAACCAGAAGACTGGCCGGGAAGAGAGCAGGAGAAGGTAGTAGTAATAGTAGTAGCAGTAATAGTAATAGCAGTAGTAGCAACAGCAACAATTATACTAGTTCTAGTAGATTCAAATATCTAAATTATTGTGAATAAAAATTCATTATTTTACAGTCAGAATTCTAAATCTCTTTTGATTTTATTGTACATTTAATATGATTTTTTTTTTAAAATACGTGAATTAAAAAAAAATAAGAAAAATGTGCTAAAATATTTTATTGCATATCTCGACATCTATCAGTATCGATCGTCAGATATTACAGAGGTCGATGGACAACGACAAGTATGCAGGATGAGCCCTTATAAAAATAAAGTATTTAACAAGAAGATCCATAGTATGAGATATACGGCTTTACAAAGGTAGTATTTGACGGGGCAAAGGTAATTTTTTTTTTTTTACAAGGAAAAGCTCGGAGTTACACAACAAATTTCCCTCTAAATAAGAATTATTCAAGTAATGACCTTGAAAAACCTCTTAGTGAGAGAAACGTTGTGTAAAGCTGGTCCTGCACACTTGTAGGGTCACCTGACGTTTCACCCATCTACCCTTTCATCCCCTCCATGGAAAAACACATCAATATAGATAGCTAACACAGCTTAAGAATTTGCTTAAGTTAGATTATCTAAGATGTTTTATGGTAATTAGATTTTATCAAGGTTAGGCTAGACTGGTATTTGCCTCTCACTGCAAGTTATTTATAGATGCAATGGTGTAGCAGGTGGCCCAGTATACTGCAGGTCGTCCAGCACACACACACACACACACACACACACACACACACAAAAAAAAAAAAAAAAAAAAAAAAAAAAAAAAAGGGTGTCCCTGTTCAATCGAACTACGAAGGGATCTGGACAGGCTGCAGACCTGGTCCAGCAATTGGCTCCTGGAGTTCAACCCCACCAAGTGCAGTCATGAAGATTCGGGAAGGGGAAAGAAGACCACAGACGGAGTACAGTCTAGGAGGCCAGAGACTACAAACCTCACTCAAGGAAAAAGATCTTGGGGTGAGTATAACACCAGGCACATCTGAGGCTAACATCAACCAAATAACTGCTGCAGCATATGGGCGCCTAGCAAACCTAAGAACAGCATTCCGCCATTTTAATAAGGAATCGTTCAGGACCCTGTACACTGTGTACGTTAGTCCCATATTGGAGTTTGCGGCACCAGTTTGGAACCCACACCTAGCCAAGCACGTAAAGAAACTAGAGAAAGTGCAAAGGTTTGCAACAAGATCTAGTCACAGAGTTAAGGGGTATGTCCTACGAGGAGAGGCTAAGGGAAATCGACATGACACTGGAGGACAGGAGAGATAGGGCGGACATGATAACGACATGTAAAATATAGAAAGGAATTGATAAGGTGGACAGAGACAGAATGTTCCAGAGATGGGACACAGCAACAAGGGGACACAATTTGAAGTTGAAGACTCAGATGAATCACAGGGATGTTAGGAAGTATTTCTTGAGTCACAGGGTAGTCAGGAAGTGGAGTAATTTGGGAAGCGATGTAGGGCAGGCAGGATCCATTCAAAGCTTTAAGCAGAGATATGATAAGTTCATAGAGCAGTGAGAGTGACCCAGTAGCGGCCAGTGAAGAGGCGGGGCCAGAAGTTATGACTCGACCCCTGCAACTACAACTAGGTGAGTACAACTAGATGAGTACAGGTCGTCCAACACATACAGGTCGTCTAGCGCACGCACACACACACACACAGGTTGTCCAGCGCGCGCTTATACACACACACACACACACACACACACACACACACACACACACACAGATGCCATAATGATCACTACTCAGAGCCAAAATAATTATTATCAGAAGTACCAGAATGATTATTACCTCTAATAAATGACCTGAACTGTATATGTCTTTTTCCGCATCTTCAGTCTAATGCAAAGAATGGATCGTAGGTGAAACATGTCAACAATGAAGATACCCAACTGGTGCATGTCTCTCTTACTCACCATCTTATCGGAATTTTACACCATATTCAACCTGGCATTCACGGCACCTATCCTGGCACCCATCCTATTTTCTTAATCAAACCCTGCGTGAAATTACTGCCCTGCCTGCAAGGTCGTAGACCAAAAAAAGTTACATAATGTACTTTATTAAAAAATTCAATTTGTGTTGAGCTGTATCAAGTTATGACTTTAAAATCTCCATAACGAGTGAAATGTTGTGTCAGTAAAGGCTTCCTCTGCAACTTTCCACTATCTTCGTATATCACATTCTTGTATCTAACTCAGAAAAGCTTCACCTGACTCATCTTCTAAACCAGGGGTACGAACCCTTGTCACGATTATAGATCCCCAGTATATTGCCCAATTCGTGCCCACACCCCCTTCCCCAGTCTGTGGACATCACCACCACCAGTGATGTTAGGTTCCAGTACGACTTCAAAAGATGTCAAATGACGTATATGGGTAACTAGGGACAGAACGGCTGATACTTTATTCTAATCTAACAAAGACTTTCCTTTAAAACTGTTCGGATATGGAGTCCCATATGGAGCCCCCCCCCCCCCCCCCGCAGCCCCTGTTCTAAGAACTACCTTTTACTCCCTCCTTTTTCTTCTTGCTAAACAATAATAGGGAAAAAGGCAAGCATAATTTTTTTCATCCTATAAAAGCAAAAATCACTTTTGCCTTTATTGGAGCACATTTTTTTTTTTTTTTTACAGAATTCCAAAAGCATCCGTTGACAGCAATTTTGAAATGCAGTTGACAAACATCCAAATAAATTCGTTTCATTTGCATTAGTATTCATATTATGTTAATAAAAATAAATGGACTCACGACTGTTGAACTGTCAATATTGTGTTTTAATATACTATCAACCGGAATACATGCGGCGGCATACTGTGAGTCAGCAGCATACTGCTGAAGAAGCTGTGTATAAACATACAGCAGGAGAGGCTATGTATAAACTGCTGTTTCGTGTATGTATCACGAGAGGTTATGTACGCAACCCTAATAATGTACACGACACTGTAGGAGCATGTATACAGCACTGCTATGTATATAGCACTGCAATTATGTAATGCAGTGAACACTAAGTTCCACACAATACTTTGGGTTTTACAAAGGAGAGAGAGAGAGAGAGAGAGAGAGAGAGAGAGAGAGAGAGAGAGAGAGAGAGAGAGAGAGAGAGAGAGAGAGAGAGAGAGAGAGAGAGAGAGAGAGAAAGAGAGAGAGAGAGAATTATATTATAAACCTATCATGAACCATATCGGGTCACATGGCTCTGGGTTCGTGTCAGCATAACTGAGGACACTGGAATTAGTGATTAGAAAAACCGCAAAATAGTTGGTGCGATATATTTATGTCAATTAAGCCAAAAGTTTACACTAAAGTCTTTCGACGAGGGCAGTTAGTGTGTGTGTGTGTGTGTGTGTGTGTGTGTGTGTGTGTGTGTGTGTGTGTGTGTGTGTGTGTGTGTGTTGGTGTGTGTGTGTTTGGGGTGTGTGTGGGGGGGGTGTGGTGTGTGTGTGTGTGTGTGTGTGTGTGTGTGTGTTTTGGGTGTGTGGGTGTGTGTGTGTTTGTGTGTTTGGGGTGTGTGTTTGGTGTGTTTGTGTTTGATGTGTGTGTGGGGGGTGTGGGGTGTGTGTGTGTGTATTTGTTTGTGTGTGTGTGTTTAGGGTGTGTGTGGGGGTGTGGGGGGTGTGGGTGTGTGTGGGAGGTGTGTGGGAGGTGTGTGGGAGGTGTGTTGGAGGGGTGCGGGGGGTGTGGGGTGTGTGGGAGGTGTGTGTGGCGTGTGTGTGTGTGTGTGTGGTGTGTGTGTGTGTGTGTGTGTGTGTGTGTGTGTGTGTGTGTGTGTGTGTGTGTGTGTGTGTGTGTGTGTTGCGTATGGGGCGCCGGTTACCTTCCCCTGGTATACAGTAATGCTTGAAAGACTACACCCAGGAACCTAACTGTGATTTGACGGAGACCAATTTGTTTCGCTTTAACCCGAGCCACTACTATTGCTAGCGATTTCGTGGTCGAGCGATTATTGGAAAATCATCCGAGAAATGAACACTTAGCCTGAGATTGGTAGATCATTAACGGTGGACCAAGCAGTTTGGTCTGCATGATGGTTACCCTGAATGCCTATGTCCAGAAAATCAGCAAAAGTACGATTTATGTATGTTACTAGAAATTCGGTGTAATTATATTTCGTATAGAGTATTATGGGACGTGGGCAGTCAAATTTTTAAATAGCTTACAAGGCATTTTAGTTGTCTGAAACAATAACATCTGAAGGGGATGACATAGTTCCCATGTGTATGATAATGGAAAATATTGCATATAACTTCCGTGAAACTGCTGGTAGACCAGTTAGTGTACTAGTTAGTGTACATTGCCTCAGCTAGTGTGTTTCGAGGAAACTGAAGAGCTACTTCGTAGCAGGTATACAAGCCTTCGGGTCTGGAAGGGTAGAGGAACAAACCTGAATCATTAAGACTTCCCCAGGTGGCAGGATAATATATGGGTGTACGTATAGGAGAGGTAATGAAACGAGATGTTACCAGAGTTCGAATAAATGGGGTCGATTAATGAAAATAAACTTGGTAATATTTGTGAGTATTATGTGCATAAGAGAATCGAGAAAGTAGTCAAATGAAAACGAAAACAAAGGTAATGGGCTTCACCTAGATATTGTAAAGTGGTGTTTGCCTGTGCATGCAGAGGCGCTCCACTGGGAAAGACCAAAAAGCTCCCAGACATGAACGTAAACCCTGATGAACGGCATAAAGTTTATTATCAAGAGTAGCCGACGAAGTTGCAGAATATATTTGGTCTCCGTAATCTAGTATTGAGAAGATCAGGGCTAAATGAGGGCGAAAAATGTTTTGTCTGTTAGCTCCATGAAAAGTCGGCAAAATTTTTGGGTAGATTCAGCCGACAAAGACAGGTAGCTGCTAGGAAGGTGATGATAAGCTTGCACGACATTCATCAGGGAGAACAAGGAATTTAACCGTATCAAGCACTGGAAAAAGGAAGCCATGCAGGTGCAAGCTAGGCTGTGGGATGATTCACTACCACGTTATATTTGTTTCAGCAACAGAAAACTTTAAACCATTTGAAGTGGCCCAAGTACTAACAAGATATACAGCTCACTGTAGAATGAGCTATCGATCTTGTTATAAGTCGACAGTCAGTGATGAAGTCAACACATAATTCTTCTGGGAAAAATTGAGGCAAGACCGTTAATAGCTGAGGAAGCAGCCTTACGGAACGTTGTCGTGTTGACCAAAAAGAGGAAAACTTATTTTAACAAAGTCTCACTCTCTGGTAGAAAAATTTGAGAAAGTGATATACCTCGTAGGCCTAAGGAATAACCCTTAGGTAAAATATTTACAGTTAGAACAACCTGGGGAAAACAATGACAGGTTACATTTGCTTCTGAGAAAACGTAATGATGGCTTGTAGACATCATTAAGATAATTCTGGAGTTGTGGTTATAATAATGAATATTGGAGTGCAGGGACGAGATGGATATACTGGAAGTGAAAATTTATACTAGATTGTCTATGAAAAACCAAGTGATGAATCTTGCAAGCAAAGGCAGCCGAAAAGTAAACAGCACTAAGGGGCATTTCGTACCTGTCTGACAGCAAGTGTGCTCTCACCTTGAGTATACTCCACTTCCTTGGATTTTCTGTCTCGTCTTCTGTGGCTTCAGGACAGGACAGAAAACAGTGAAAGGCAATTTCTCTCATTCATCTAGATCCAGTTTCGTCAAATTTCTCGTCTCAGAAGATATGACAGATTTAACGAAACTGGAAGGGGGGTGGGGGGTTCTGTGGCCTTACTCATGGTCAGATAAACCAGCATTTATTCCAAACGATAGGAGGTAAACGGTACACAAACTCTGGCTGTACCCTTTACAACAACAACATTATCTGCGATAGTCTGTCCTAGATTGACTAACATGGAACATATTCAGACATTTATGAAATCAACTGAGCAAATGCAATCTTTGGTCCACATCCGGTTGTTACTTCATCGTCTTCCCTATGTTTCATAAATATAAATATTGTATTATTCACAAGCAGAATATAATTGTATTAGTAAATAACTTCTGGCTATGATGATCGGAAATGCCTAACCTCGGCATGTATTTATTAGCAACAATTGTGTTAAAATCTGCCTCTCAGTTCTCTGATTTCTTTCACTTTGAATGCTGAAAACTATATATTCGTCACTGGAAGAAATTATATTAAGTTTTTATATGTAATATGAAAACTCCTACAAATATACATATAACCTTGTTAGGGATAGCTTTTAAATGGGCTGAGGTAGGTAGCAGTTCTTATAAAACAAGAGAGTAGACCTCATCCTAACACTGAAATATCACTGTGTGGAAAAAAGACGGCAATAACTGCATGATAATCTATAAAAGTGATCCCGAATATGCATGGAGATGTACTACAGCAAAGGTCTTTCTTACACCATACTGATGAGGGAGGAGGAGGAGGAGTTCCAGGTCTTTGAGTACAACACGAGTCGTGTCTTACCTAGGCAGCACTCTGACAATTCACAAACAACGTTGAGAAGATCGAGGATTCCATGATGCAAAGCGTCTTGGATCGAAGCTCCTGGCTTTCGAAAAGGGAAGACTCCGGTAATTTTCATTGCAGGGTAAAGCACCTTCGGACTATGTATGGTTTAAAAGTTGCATTAAGACGACTTTTGTTGTTGGGTGTGAATGTTAAAGCACAAGAACGTTATTATCTGACACAAATTCTGAGAGTTGGCACTCAGTGTTTATGGAAATTATCGAAGCGTGAAAGGAACATGTAGATTTGATTAACAAGCCAAAGTACTTTGAGAGGCCTCCTAGTCAGGTTTAACCTGAAGAAAAGTGGGTATAGATGCAGTCCTTGGGAAACGCGAATGAAGTATCTTACGAGATCTGCTACATTTTTTCAGGAAAAGTACGGGAAGGGCTTGGTTAGGTGTGTACTTGCCAGCTAATATTCTCGGTTTTTTCTCACTTGTTTTCATCTACTGAGTAATCAAACTGACGTAACTCCACGTCGATCTGCAGATCGATGTGGAGTTATGTCAGTTTGATTACTCAGTTCCGAAGAACTGGAGATATCCTTCCCTTCCTTGGATCGAGTGTCATTACTTCTCATTCCCCAGGCGATACACACACAGCCCGCACATGGGAGAGAGGAGCTAACGACGACGTTTCGGTCCAACTTGTACTATTTACAAAGTCATACAACAAAAAAGAGTTTAAGTTAGATAAGGTTTGTCAGGAAACAGGATAAATACTTCCTGACGCGGGTCTTGGTAAAGAGTGACGTAACCAGTATATATTTCGTGCTAAATAGGTAAAACTGGCCAATTAGCAAGAACTCTTCCAAAATTAAGTTCTTCCTAAAAAAATTTTTACACATTTCAAGATTTTTTTTCTACATGTTTATATAAAAATTAATAATTTTGTAACAAAAGAACCTTAGGAAACTTGCATAACCTTATCATAACAAGCGCCATTTAATTTAGCCTAATCCAGCTAAACATATTTTAGATAAGTTTACAATAATTTAGTAATAAACAAACATAATGAAATATATTTTTTCGTAAGGTTAGAATGATTTTTGCAAAATTTTTGCATACACAAATTTTCACTTGCCTCATTCGGCAAGAAAAGCGTTGCTATTTAAGTCAAACTCGCAAGTTTTACCAATTCGGCACATATATAGGGGAGAACAAGACAGGGAGAAGTAGAGGTAGTGGCTACCTCACTCTTTTCTGGTAGTGTGACTTTGTAAATGATCAAAATCGGCCCGAAACTTTGTCCTTAGCACCTCTCTATGTGCGGGTTATTTGTGTATTGTTTCAGTTACGGTATTGTGCAGTTTTGTCCTTTCTTCCCATGCGAGTTATAACTAGCACGAGTTTGTCGCTTCACCGTGAATATTATAATTCAATATTGATACTCACGAACCCTGCTGCAAATATGATTAATTTTACTGTTGTGGCTTGGTTGATAGCATCCTCAACACGCACACTGAGGCTCCGGGAATCGATCCCGGCACGGGTGAAACGTTGGGCATGTTTCCTTATACCTGTTGTCCCTGTTCACCTAAAGAGTAAGTAGGTACCCGAGTGTTAGACGACTATTGTTGGTCGCATCCTGGGAAACATGATTAACCTAAGTTGTCTGCATTGCTCTGCATAACCAGGGACTTCCTACATAGTATGCCAGTGGTGGCAGCTACGTCTGTAAACGTTGTATTACGTATTTGTAGAAATGAAGATGATTATTAACATGCGGGTCTGAGATAAATTATCGGCGAGGTTTCTGTCCATCATTAACCATTATCTCGCGGGACGGACCGAAACATTGTTTAGTTTCGCCTACAGTTTGTGGAAAAGCTGTGAACTGTTCCAGCTACGGCAGTGTGACTTATTCTTCCAGCTATAAAAGTTAGAAATATGACTATTTCTTCCAGCTATAAAAGTTAGAAATATGATTATTTCTTCCAGCTATGAAAGTTAGAAATGTGACTTTCTTTCAGTTATAAAAGCTAGAAAAGATCGGCTAGAAACTCTTCAAAGTTCTTGATGAGCAGATTCATGTGTCACTATCAGATTGATGTCCGTCACCGATGTCAGTCTGTCCTCAGTGTGAGCACCGCTGAGGCACTCGGCTGAAAGGTAGGCAGGTATGTGTGTGACAGTTACCGAGCGGAGGATCGAGCCGCCACCGGTACACTCGCCGAGTGAAAAACTGAATTAAAACAAGTATTCTTAAGAGATTTCCAACGTCAATTCCGAACGCCCTCTGCAGGTTTTGGAAAAATAACTGAATTATTTTATAGCATGTTAGGCCAAGTTACATGCAGTGCAAAAGCATGTTATAATTATTATAAATCATAACTACGCGCTAAACTCGCAACATGTTTAACCAAAACAGATCAGATGGTTGCAACACGCCTGGCAACGCTGTGTAAGGGGAAAGCAAGTTCTCAAAATTAAACTTCAGTTGTACCAATTAGAGTCTAGTGGCTAGAAAAAAAGAAAGCTTAAAACACTCGTGCAGAGCTATCTGTGGTTATCAGTCTTCCTTCTTCAAAGTCACCGTCTGCACACGGCTATCCGTGGCTATCAGTCTTCCTTCTTCAAAGTCACAGACTGCACACAGTTATCCGTAGCTATCAGTCTTCCTTCTTCAAAGTCACCGTCTGGACAGCTATCTGTGGCTATAAGTCTGATCAAGTCATGTATACAACACATTCGCTCTGGTTTTCATTAGTATTCGGATTGGTGTCGACATCGGCCTTCTCACCAGCAGCGGGTGAGCGCACACCCCCGACGTCATCGATCTTAACTAGGGTGAGCTTGACTGATATACGTGACAGGTGAAAACGAGAAAGTTTTAACTCCAGTATCACCGCATCGGAGCGCTCACACACGTTCCCCTTTCTCAGATTAAATTTATTGACTGCTATATATATTATGCCTTTTGATAAATTATCAGAAAAAGAAAAAAATAGGTACAATACTGTGACTGGAACAATACACAAATAACCCGCACATTGGAGAGAGGAGCTTATGACGACGTTACTGTGACTTGCGGGTTGTGTGTTGTTATTATTGTAGGATAATGGCTTAAAGCTGAAAAAAAACTAGTCGAAAGACGCACAGAAAAGAACCTTTGTGTAATTTATTCCACATATCTGTTCTTGCAAGATCAAAATCTTGAATTAGCACACTTTCCAACCCCGAAAGAAAAATGTCAATGAATCGCCTTCTAATCACATTCCAATTTTTCTAATAGCCTTCTAATCACATTCCAATCGCCTAATTACATTCTAATCATTCTAACAGCCTTCTAATTCCACATCACTTAGTGGAATCAGGAACATCTTATTTACCAAGAAAACGACAAGACCAAACAGAAGCGCATCGAGGCTGACACTGTACGCTTCACAGACACCATAGAGCAAAACAGGGGGATGTGCACTTTATTAAAAAAAAAAAAAATACTGCATATACCTTGGAAGGGGTGGGAATCGAACTCGTGGCAAGAGAGACCTACAAGCTTCCATTTCTGTTATAGCAATTTCGTGAGCATTCATAAGGATTTCGTGAGTCCAAACACAGATATCTGTGACCTAACCTCACCTAACCTCACCTGACCTCACATGACTTCACGCTGACCTTGCCTTACCTCATCCTGACCACACCCCACCTCACTCTGACCTTACAAGACCTCACCCTGACCTTACCTAACCTCACCCTGACCTTACCTGACCTCACCCTGACCTTACCTGACCTCACCTTCGCTCGGTATCAGTTGACCTGCACCTGACTTCATAATTCTATATGCTGCTGATTTTGCGTATTTATTTTTCTATATAAATTCACAGAGGGAGCAACTTAACATTTAATAAAACCAACAGTGGATAAAACCTGGTACTTGATCCCACCTCAGTGTGTGGAACCTGGTACTTGATCCCACCTCAGTGTGTGGAACCTGGTACTTGATCCCACCTCAGTGTGTGGAACCTGGTACTTGATCCCACCTCAGTGTGTGGAACCTGGTACTTGATCCCACCTCAGTGTGTGGAACGTGGTACTTGATCCCACCTCAGTGTGTGGAACCTGGTACTTGATCACACCCCAGTGTGTGGAACCTGGTATATGATCACACCCCAGTGTGTGGAACTTGGTACCTGATCACACCTCAGTGTGTGGAACCTGGTACATGATCACACCCCAGTGCGTGGAACCTTGTGTTTGATTACACCCCAGTGTGTGGAACCTGGTACATGATCACACCCCAGTGTGTGGAACCTGGTACATGATCCCACCCCAGTGTGTGGAACCTGGTACATGATCACACCCCAGTGTGTTGAACCTTGTGTTTGATTACACCCCAGTGTGTGGAACCTGGTACATGATCACACCCCAGTGTGTGGAACCTGGTACATGATCACACCCCAGTGCGTGGAACCTTGTGTTTGATTACACCCCAGTGTGTGGAACCTGGTACATGATCACACCCCAGTGTGTGGAACCTGGTACATGATCCCACCCCAGTGTGTGGAACCTGGTACATGATCACACCCCAGTGTGTTGAACCTTGTGTTTGATTACACCCCAGTGTGTGGAACCTGGTACATGATCCCACCCCAGTGTGTGGAACCTGGTACATGATCACACCCCAGTGTGTTGAACCTTGTGTTTGATTACACCCCAGTGTGTGGAACCTGGTACATGATCACACCCCAGTGTGTGGAACCTGGTACATGATCCCACCCCAGTGTGTGGAACCTGGTACATGATCACACCCCAGTGTGTTGAACCTTGTGTTTGATTACACCCCAGTGTGTGGAACCTGGTACATGATCACACCCCAGTGTGTGGAACCTGGAACATGATCACACCCCAGTGCGTGGAACCTGGTACATGATCACACCTCAGTGTGTGGAACCTGGTACATGATCACACCCCAGTGTGTGGAACCTGGTACATGATCACACCCCAGTGTGTGGAACCTGGTACATGATCACACCCCAGTGTGTGGAACCTGGTACATGACCACACCCCAGTGTGAGGAACCTGGTACATGATCACACCCCAGTGTGTGGAACCTGGTACATGATCACACCCCAGTGTGCGGAACCTGGTACATGATCACACCCCAGTGTGTGGAACCTGGTGTTTGATCACACCCCAGTATGTGGAACCTGGTACTTGATCACCCCCCAGGGTGTGGAACCTGGTACATAATCGCACCCCAGTGTGTGGAACCTGGTGTTTGATCACACCCCAGTGTGTGGAACCTGGTACATGATCACACCCCAGTGTGTGGAACCTGGTACATGATCACACCCCAGTGTGTGGAACCTGGTACATGATCACACCTCAGTGTGTGGAACCTGGTACATGATCACACCCCAGTGTGTGGAACCTGGTACATGATCACACCTTAGTGTGTGGAACCTGGTACATGATCACACCCCAGTGTGTGGAACCTGGTACATGATCACACCCCAGTGTGTGGAACCTGGTACATGATCACACCTCAGTGTGCGGAACCTGGTACACGATCACACCTCAGTGTGTGGAACCTGGTACATGATCACACCTCAGTGTGTGGAACCTGGTACATGATCACACCCCAGTGTATGGAACCTGGTACATGATCACACCCCAGTGTGTGGAACCTGGTACATGATCACACCGCAGCGTGTGGAACCTGGTACATGATCTCACCCCAGCGTGTGTAACCTGGCACATGATCACACCCCAGTGTGTGGAACTTGGTACATGATCACACCCCAGTGTATGAAACCTGGTACATGATAACACCCCAGTGTGTGGAACCTGGTACATGATCACACCCCAGTGTGTGGAACCTGGTACATGATCACACCCCAGTGTGTGGAACCTGGTACATGATCACACCCCAGCGTGTGGAACCTGGTACATGATCACACCCCAGTGTGTGGAACCTGGTACATGATCACACCCCAGTGTGTGGAACCTGGTACATGATCACACCCCAGTGTGTGGAACCTGGTACATGATCACGCCCCAGTGTATGGAACCTGGTACATGATCACACCCCAGTGTGTGGAACCTGGTACATGATCACATCCCAGCGTGTGGAACCTGGTGTTTGATCACACCCCAGTGTGTGGAACCTGGTGTTTGATCACACCCCAGTGTGTGGAACCTGGTGTTTGATCACACCCCAGTGCGTGGAACCTGGTGTTTGATCACACCCCAGTGTGTGGAACCTGGTGTTTGATCACACCCCAGTGTGTGGAACCTGGTGTTTGATCACACCCCAGTGTGTGGAACCTGGTGTTTGATCACACCCCAGTGTGTGGAACCTGGTGTTTGATCACACCCCAGTGTGTGGAACCTGGTGTTTGATCACACCCCAGTGTGTGGAACCTGGTACATAATCACACCCCAGTGTATGGAACCTGGTACATAATCACACCCCAGTGTATGGAACCTGGTACATGATCACACCCCAGTGTGTGGAACCTGGTACATGATCACACCCCAGCGTGTGGAACCTGGTACATGATCACACCCCAGCGTGTGGAACCTGGTACATGATCACACCCCAGTGTATGGAACCTGGTAGATGATCACACCCCAGTGTGTGGAACCTGCTACATGATCACACCCCAGCGTGTGGAACCTGGTACATGATCACACCCCAGTGTGTGGAACCTGGTACATGATCACACCCCAGTGTGTGGAACCTGGTACATGATCACACCCCAGTGTGTGGAACCTGGTACATGATCACACCCCAGTGTGTGGAACCTGGTACATGATCACATCCCAGCGTGTGGAACCTGGTACATGATCACACCCCATCGTGTGGAACCTGGTGTTTGATTACACTCCAGCTTGTGGAACCTGGTACATTATCACACCCCAGTGTGTGGAACCTGGTACATGATCACACCCCAGTGTGTGGAACCTGGTACATGATCACACCCCAGTGTGTGGAACCTGGTACATGATCACACCCCAGTGTGTGGAACCTGGTACATGATCACACCCCAGTGTGTGGAACCTGGTACATGATCACACCCCAGTGTGTGGAACCTGGTACATGATCACACCCCAGTGTGTGGAACCTGGTACATGATCACACCCCAGTGTGTGGAACCTGGTACATGATCACACCCAGTGTGTGGAACCTGGTACATGATCACACCCCAGTGTGTGGAACCTGGTACATGATCACACCCCAGTGTGTAGAACCTGGTACATGATCACACCCCAGTGTGTGGAACCTGGTACATGATCACACCCCAGTGTGTGGAACCTGGTACATGATCACACCCCAGTGTGTGGAACCTGGTACTTGATCCCACCTCAGTGTGTGGAACCTGGTACTTGATCCCACCTCAGTGTGTGGAACCTGGTACTTGATCCCACCTCAGTGTTTGGAACCTGGTACTTGATCCCACCCCAGTGTGTGGAACCTGGTACTTGATCCCACCTCAGTGTTTGGAACCTGGTACTTGATCCCACCCCAGTGTGTGGAACCTGGTACTTGATCCCACCTCAGTGTTTGGAACCTGGTACTTGATCCCACCTCAGTGTTTGGAACCTGGTACTTGATCCCACCCCGGTGTGTGGAACCTGGTACTTGATCCCACCTCAGTGTTTGGAACCTGGTACTTGATCACACCCCGGTGTGTGGAACCTGGTACTTGATCCCACCCCAGTGTTTGGAACCTGGTACTTGATCCCACCTCAGTGTGTGGAACCTGGTACTTGATCACACCCAGGTGTGTGGAACCTGGTATTTGATCCCACCCCAGTGAGTGGAACCTGGTACTTGATCCCACCTAAGTGTTTGGAACCTGGTACTTGATCCCACCTCAGTGTGAGGAACCTGGTACTTGATCACACCCCGGTGTGTGGAACCTGGTACATGATCACACCCCAGTGTGTGGAACCTGGTACTTGATCACACCCCAGTGTGTGGAACCTGGTACTTGATCACACCCCAGTGTGTGGAACCTGGTACATGATCACACCCCAGTGTGTGGAACCTGGTACTTGATCACACCCCAGTGTGTGGAACCTGGTACTTGATCACACCCCAGTGTGTGGAACCTGGTACATGATCACACCCCAGTGTATGGAACCTGGTACATGATCACACCCCAGTGTGTGGAACCTGGTACATGATCACACCCCAGCGTGTGGAACCTGGTACATGATCACACCCCAGTGTGTGGAACCTGGTACATGATCACACCCCAGTGTGTGGAACCTGGTACATGATCACACCCCAGTGTGTGGAACCTGGTACATGATCACACCCCAGTGCGTGGAACCTTGTGTTTGATTACACCCCAGTGTGTGGAACCTGGTACATGATCACACCCCAGTGTGTGGAACCTGGTACATGATCCCACCCCAGTGTGTGGAACCTGTTACATGATCACACCCCAGTGTGTTGAACCTTGTGTTTGATTACACCCCAGTGTGTGGAACCTGGTACATGATCACACCCCAGTGTGTGGAACCTGGAACATGATCACACCCCAGTGCGTGGAACCTGGTACATGATCACACCTCAGTGTGTGGAACCTGGTACATGATCACACCCCCGTGTGTGGAACCTGGTACACATCATCACACCCCAGTGTGTGGAACGTGGTACATGATCACACCCCAGTGTGTGGAACCTGGTACATGATCACACCCCAGTGTGTGGAACCTGGTACATGATCACACCCCAGTGTGTGGAACCTGGTACATGACCACACCCCAGTGTGAGGAACCTGGTACATGATCACACCCCAGTGTGTGGAACCTGGTACATGATCACACCCCAGTGTGCGGAACCTGGTACATGATCACACCCCAGTGTGTGGAACCTGGTGTTTGATCACACCCCAGTGTGTGGAACCTGGTACATGATCACACCCCAGTGTGTGGAACCTGGTACATAATCGCACCCCAGTGTGTGGAACCTGGTGTTTGATCACACCCCAGTGTGTGGAACCTGGTACATGATCACACCCCAGTGTGTGGAACCTGGTACATGATCACACCCCAGTGTGTGGAACCTGTTACATGATCACACCTTAGTGTGTGGAACCTGGTACATGATCACACCCCAGTGTGTGGAACCTGGTACATGATCACACCCCAGTGTGTGGAACCTGGTACATGATCACACCTCAGTGTGCGGAACCTGGTACACGATCACACCTCAGTGTGTGGAACCTGGTACATGATCACACCTCAGTGTGTGGAACCTGGTACATGATCACACCCCAGTGTATGGAACCTGGTACATGATCACACCCCAGTGTGTGGAACCTGGTACATGATCACACCGCAACGTGTGGAACCTGGTACATGATCTCACCCCAGCGTGTGTAACCTGGCACATGATCACACCCCAGTGTGTGGAACCTGGTACATGATCACACCCCAGTGTATGGAACCTGGTACATGATCACACCCAGTGTGTGGAACCTGGTACATGATCACACCGCAACGTGTGGAACCTGGTACATGATCTCACCCCAGCGTGTGTAACCTGGCACATGATCACACCCCAGTGTGTGGAACCTGGTACATGATCACACCCCAGTGTATGGAACCTGGTACATGATAACACCCCAGTGTGTGGAACCTGGTACATGATCACACCCCAGTGTGTGGAACCTGGTACATGATCACACCCCAGTGTGTGGAACCTGGTACATGATCACACCCCAGCGTGTGGAACCTGGTACATGATCACACCCCAGTGTGTGGAACCTGGTACATGATCACACCCCAGTGTGTGGAACCTGGTACATGATCACGCCCCAGTGTATGGAACCTGGTACATGATCACACCCCAGTGTGTGGAACCTGGTACATGATCACACCTTAGTGTGTGGAACCTGGTACATGATCACACCCCAGTGTGTGGAACCTGGTACATGATCACACCCCAGTGTGTGGAACCTTGTACATGATCACAACTCAGTGTGCGGAACCTGGTACACGATCACACCTCAGTGTGTGGAACCTGGTACATGATCACACCTCAATGTGTGGAACCTGGTACATGATCACACCCCAGTGTATGGAACCTGGTACATGATCACACCCCAGTGTGTGGAACCTGGTACATGATCACACCGCAACGTGTGGAACCTGGTACATGATCTCACCCCAGCGTGTGTAACCTGGCACATGATCACACCCCAGTGTGTGGAACCTGGTACATGATCACACCCCAGTGTATGGAACCTGGTACATGATCACACCCCAGTGTGTGGAACCTGGTACATGATCACACCCCAGTGTGTGGAACCTGGTACATGATCACACCCCAGTGTGTGGAACCTGGTACATGATCACACCCCAGCGTGTGGAACCTGGTACATGATCACACCCCAGTGTGTGGAACCTGGTACATGATCACACCCCAGTGTGTGGAACCTGGTACATGATCACGCCCCAGTGTATGGAACCTGGTACATGATCACACCCCAGTGTGTGGAACCTGGTACATGATCACACCCCAGTGTGTGGAACCTGGTACATGATCACACCCCAGTGTGTGGAACCTGGTACATGATCACACCCCAGCGTGTGGAACCTGGTACATGATCACACCCCAGTGTGTGGAACCTGGTACATGATCGCACCCCAGTGTGTGGAACCTGGTACATGATCACGCCCCAGTGTATGGAACCTGGTACATGATCACACCCCAGTGTGTGGAACCTGGTACATGATCACATCCCAGCGTGTGGAACCTGGTGTTTGATCACACCCCAGTGTGTGGAACCTGGTGTTTGATCACACCCCAGTGTGTGGAACCTGTGTTTTGATCACACCCCAGTGCGTGGAACCTGGTGTTTGATCACACCCCTGTGTGTGGAACCTGGTGTTTGATCACACCCCAGTGTGTGGAACCTGGTGTTTGATCACACCCCAGTGTGTGGAACCTGGTGTTTGATCACACCCCAGTGTGTGGAACCTGGTGTTTGATCACACCCCAGTGTGTGGAACCTGGTGTTTGATCACACCCCAGTGCGTGGAACCTGGTGTTTGATCACACCCCAGTGTGTGGAACCTGGTGTTTGATCACACCCCAGTGTGTGGAACCTGGTGTTTGATCACACCCCAGTGTGTGGAACCTGGTGTTTGATCACACCCCAGTGTGTGGAACCTGGTGTTTGATCGCACCCCAGTGTGTGGAACCTGGTGTTTGATCACACCCCAGTGTGTGGAACCTGGTGTTTGATCACACCCCAGTGTGGGGAACCTGGTACATAATCACACCGCAGTGTATGGAACCTGGTACATAATCACACCCCAGTGTATGGAACCTGGTACATGATCACACCCCAGCGTGTGGAACCTGGTACATGATCACACCCCAGCGTGTGGAACCTGGTACATGATCACACCCCAGTGTATGGAACCTGGTACATGATCACACCCCAGTGTGTGGAACCTGCTACATGATCACACCCCAGCGTGTGGAACCTGGTACATGATCACACCCCAGTGTGTGGAACCTGGTACATGATCACACCCCAGTGTGTGGAACCTGGTACATGATCACATCCCAGCGTGTGGAACCTGGTACATGATCACACCCCATCGTGTGGAACCTGGTGTTTGATTACACTCCAGCTTGTGGAACCTGGTACATTATCACACCCCAGTGTGTGGAACCTGGTACATGATCACACCCCAGTGTGTGGAACCTTGTACATGATCACACCCCAGTGTGTGGAACCTGGTACATGATCGCACCCCAGTGTGTGGAACCTGGTACATGATCACGCCCCAGTGTATGGAACCTGGTACATGATCACACCCCAGTGTGTGGAACCTGGTACATGATCACATCCCAGCGTGTGGAACCTGGTGTTTGATCACACCCCAGTGTGTGGAACCTGGTGTTTGATCACACCCCAGTGTGTGGAACCTGGTGTTTGATCACACCCCAGTGCGTGGAACCTGGTGTTTGATCACACCCCTGTGTGTGGAACCTGGTGTTTGATCACACCCCAGTGTGTGGAACCTGGTGTTTGATCACACCCCAGTGTGTGGAACCTGGTGTTTGATCACACCCCAGTGTGTGGAACCTGGTGTTTGATCACACCCCAGTGTGTGGAACCTGGTTTTGATCACACCCCAGTGCGTGGAACCTGGTGTTTGATCACACCCCAGTGTGTGGAACCTGGTGTTTGATCACACCCCAGTGTGTGGAACCTGGTGTTTGATCACACCCCAGTGTGTGGAACCTGGTGTTTGATCACACCCCAGTGTGTGGAACCTGGTGTTTGATCGCACCCCAGTGTGTGGAACCTGGTGTTTGATCACACCCCAGTGTGTGGAACCTGGTGTTTGATCACACCCCAGTGTGGGGAACCTGGTACATAATCACACCGCAGTGTATGGAACCTGGTACATAATCACACCCCAGTGTATGGAACCTGGTACATGATCACACCCCAGCGTGTGGAACCTGGTACATGATCACACCCCAGCGTGTGGAACCTGGTACATGATCACACCCCAGTGTAATGGAACCTGGTACATGATCACACCCCAGTGTGTGGAACCTGCTACATGATCACACCCCAGCGTGTGGAACCTGGTACATGATCACACCCCAGTGTGTGGAACCTGGTACATGATCACACCCCAGTGTGTGGAACCTGGTACATGATCACATCCCAGCGTGTGGAACCTGGTACATGATCACACCCCATCGTGTGGAACCTGGTGTTTGATTACACTCCAGCTTGTGGAACCTGGTACATTATCACACCCCAGTGTGTGGAACCTGGTACATGATCACACCCCAGTGTGTGGAACCTTGTACATGATCACACCCCAGTGTGTGGAACCTGGTACATGATCACACCCCAGTGTGTGGAACCTGGTACATGATCACACCCCAGTGTGTGGAACCTGGTACATGATCACACCCCAGTGTGTGGAACCTGGTACATGATCACACCCCAGTGTGTGGAACTTGGTACATGATCACACCTCAGTGTGTGGAACCTGGTACATGATAACACCTCAGTGTGTGGAACCTGGTACATGATCACACCCCAGCGTGTGGAACCTGGTACATGATCACACCCCAGTGTGTGGAACCTGGTACATGATCACACCCCAGTGTGTGGAACCTGGTACATGATCACACCCCAGTGTGTGGAACCTGGTACATGATCACACCCCAGTGTGTGTGGAACCTGGTACATGATCACACCCCAGTGTGTGGAACCTGGTACATGATCACACCCCAGTGTGTGGAACCTGGTACATGATCACACCCCAGTGTGTGGAACCTGGTACATGATCACACCCCAGTTGATAAAACCCCGTACTGTGAAACCCTCAGTGTACAAAGCTTTACACTGAATAAGACCTCCCGATGCCTAAACTTATTCTAATTAAAAGGTTCTTATTAATACTAATTTAAAATACATTATATCGAGCTCTGATCCCGTTTAGTTCCCTCAGCGCAAGGCGTATTGGAGACTCGAACCTCCGTTCCTTAACCGCCATTCAGCTTTTGCAGCCAAGCTTCCCAGCTGAATTTGATTTATATATTACAAACTGTATTTTTCATAGTTTCATAAGCACAGCTCAAAATAACAACTTGAAAATCAAGATTCCAACTTTTTTTACGACAGGTTTTAGAATAGATAGTGACAGCAAAGTAAATCATGAGTAATGAAATTTGAAGTGAATAAATGCCATATAATGGGGGAAAATGGGCGGAACAATATTCAGAAAAAAAGTCATGTGTTTCCCGGGTATATAATTAGTTAATGAATTTAAAAATTACTTAAATGTATTAGAAACAAATGCTACATTTGCTAATGTTAAAACATTTTTTAAAGTGCGTGAATGACGAATTTAAATTTTTTTGAGGTATGTTTTAAGGCGTGTCCACCATACTGGAGTAAAAATAAGAAGAAAGATCAAAGTCAAGCGGCAACATAGATTCTAGAATTAATAAAACTGAGTTGTTCAAAATAAGACTAAAGCCGCTAAAATATCCATCAAAATACTCATGCAAACCTGACTCACCACCCCAGGAAGTAACAACAGTTTACCTGACTCACCACCCCAGGAAGTAACAACAGTTTACCTGACTCACCACCCCAGGAAGTAACAGCAGTCTACCTGACTCACCACCCCAGGAAGTAACAGCAGTCTACCTGACTCACCACCCCAGGAAGTAACAGCAGTCTACCTGACTCACCACCCCAGGAAGTAACAGCAGTCTACCTGACTCACCACCCCAGGAAGTAACAACAGTTTACCTGACTCACCACCCCAGGAAGTAACAACAGTTTACCTGACTCACCACCCCAGGAAGTAACAGCAGTCTACCTGACTCACCACCCCAGGAAGTAAACAGCAGTCTACCTGACTCACCACCCCAGGAAGTAACAGCAGTCTACCTGACTCACCACCCCAGGAAGTAACAGCAGTCTACCTGACTCACCACCCCAGGAAGTAACAGCAGTCTACCTGACTCACCACCCCAGGAAGTAACAATAGTTTACCTGACTCACCACCCCAGGAAGTAACAACAGTTTACCTGACTCACCACCCCAGGAAGTAACAGCAGTCTACCTGACTCACCACCCCAGGAAGTAACAGCAGTCTACCTGACTCACCACCCAGGAAGTAACAACAGTAATACCTGACATCACCACCCCAGGAAGTAACAACAGTCTACCTGACTCACCACCCCAGGAAGTAACAACAGTTTACCTGACTCACCACCCCAGGAAGTAACAACAGTTTACATGACTCACCACCCCAGGAAGTAACAACAGTCTACCTGACTCACCACCCCAGGAAGTAACAACAGTTTACCTGACTCACCACCCCAGGAAGTAACAACAGTCTACCTGACTCACCACCCCAGGAAATAACAGTCTACCTGACTCACCACCCCAGGAAGTAACAACAGTCTACCTGACTCACCTCCCCAGGAAGTAACAGCAGTCTACCTGACTCACCACCCCAGGAAGTAACAACAGTCTACCTGACTCACCACCCCAGGAAGTAACAACAGTCTACCTGACTCACCACCCCAGGAAGTAACAACAGTCTACCTGACTCACCACCCCAGGAAGTAACAGCAGTCTACCTGACTCACCACCCCAGGAAGTAACAACAGTCTACCTGACTCACCACCCCAGGAAGTAACAACAGTCTACCTGACTCACACCCCAGGAAGTAACAACAGTCTACCTGACTCACCACCCCAGGAAGTAACAACAGTCTACCTGACTCACCACCCCAGGAAGTAACAACAGTTTACCTGACTCACCACCCCAGGAAGTAACAACAGTCTACCTGACTCACCACCCCAGGAAGTAACAACAGTTTACCTGACTCACCACCCCAGGAAGTAACAACAGTCTACCTGACTCACCACCCCAGGAAGTAACAACAGTCTACCTGACTCACCACCCCAGGAAGTAACAACAGTCTACCTGACTCACCACCCCAGGAAGTAACAACAGTCTACCTGACTCACCACCCAGGAAGTAACAACAGTTTACCTGACTCACCACCCCAGGAAGTAACAGCAGTCTACCTGACTCACCACCCCAGGAAGTAACAGTCTACCTGACTCACCACCCCAGGAAGTAACAACAGTCTACCTGACTCACCACCCCAGGAAGTAACAACAGTCTACCTGACTCACCACCCCAGAAGTAACAACAGTCTACCTGACTCACCACCCCAGGAAGTAACAACAGTCTACCTGACTCACCACCCCAGGAAGTAACAACAGTCTACCTGACTCACCACCCCAGGAAGTAACAACAGTCTACCTGACTCACCACCCCAGGAAGTAACAACAGTCTACCTGACTCACCACCCCAGGAAGTAACAACAGTCTACCTGACTCACCACCACAGGAAGTAACAACAGACTACCTGACTCACCACCCCAGGAAGTAACAACAGTCTACCTGACTCACCACCCCAGGAAGTAACAACAGTTTACCTGACTCACCACCCCAGAAGTAACAACAGTCTACCTGACTCACCACCCCAGGAAGTAACAACAGTTTACCTGACTCACCACCCCAGGAAGTAACAACAGTCTACCTGACTCACCACCCCAGGAAGTAACAACAGTCTACCTGACTCACCACCCCAGGAAGTAACAACAGTCTACCTGACTCACCACCCCAGGAAGTAACAACAGTCTACCTGACTCACCACCCAGGAAGTAACAACAGTTTACCTGACTCACCACCCCAGGAAGTAACAGCAGTCTACCTGACTCACCACCCCAGGAAGTAACAACAGTCTACCTTACTCACCCCCCCCCCCCCCAGGAAGTAACAGCAGTCTACCTGACTCGCCACCCCAGGAAGTAACAACAGTCTACCTGACTCACCACCCCAGGAAGTAACAGCAGTCTACCTGACTCACCACCACAGGAAGTAACAGCAGTCTACCTGACTCAACCACCCCAGAAAGTAACACAGTCTACCTGACTCACCACCCCAGGAAGTAACAGCATCTACCTGACTCACCACCCCAGGAAGTAACAGCAGTCTACCTGACTCACCACCCCAGGAAGTAACAGCAGTCTACCTGACTCACCACCCCAGGAAGTAACAGCAGTCTACCTGACTCACCACCCCAGGAAGTAATAGCAGTCTACCTGACTCACCACCACAGGAAGTAACAGCAGTCTACCTGACTCACCACCACAGGAAGTAACAGCAGTCTACCTGACTCACCACCACAGGAAGTAATAGCAGTCTACCTGACTCACCACCACAGGAAGTAACAGCAGTCTACCTGACTCACCACCACAGGAAGTAACAGCAGTCTACCTGACTCAACCACCACAGGAAGTAACAGCAGTCTACCTGACTCACCACCACAGGAAGTAACAGCAGTCTACCTGACTCACCACCACAGGAAGTAACAGCAGTCTACCTGACTCACCACCTCAGGAAGTAACAACAGTCTACCTGACTCACCACCACAGGAAGTAACAGCAGCCTACCTGACTCACCACCACAGGAATTAACAACAGTCTACCTGACTCACCACCCCAGGAAGTAACAGCAGTCTACCTGACTCACCACCACAGGAAGTAACAGCAGTCTACCTGACTCACCACCACAGGAAGTAACAGCAGTCTACCTGACTCACCACCCTAGGAAGTAAAAACAGCCTACCTGACTCACCACGCCAGGAAGTAACAACAGCCTACCTGACTCACCACCCCAGGAAGTAACAGCAGTCTACCTGACTCACCACCACAGGAAGTAACAACAGTCTACCTGACTCACCACCACAGGAAGTAACAACAGTCTACCTGACTCACCACCCCAGGAAGTAACAGCAGTCTACCTGACTCACCACCACAGGAAGTAACAGCAGTCTACCTGACTCGCCACCACACGAAGTAACAGCAGTCTACCTGACTCGCCACCACACGAAGTAACAGCAGTCTACCCGACTCACCACCACAGGAAGTAACAGCAGTCTACCTGACTCAACACCACAGGAAGTAACAGCAGTCTACCTGACTCACCACCACAGGAAGTAACAGCAGTCTACCTGACTCACCACCACAGGAAGTAACAACAGTCTACCTGACTCACCACCACAGGAAGTAACAACAGTCTACCTGACTCACCACCACAGGAAGTAACAACAGTCTACCTGACTCACCAGACAGGAAGTAACAGCAGTCTACCTGACTCACCACCACAGGAAGTAACTGCAGTCTACCTGACTCACCACCAGAGGAAGTAAGAGCAGTCTACCTGACTCACCACCCCAGGAAGTAACAGCAGTCTACCTGACTCACCACCACAAGAAGTAACAGCAGTCTACCTGACTCACCACCCGAGGAAGTAACAGCAGTCTACCTGACTCACCACCAAAGGAAGTAACAGCAGTCTACCTGACTCACCACCCCAGGAAGTAACAACAGCCTACCTGACTCGCCAGCCCAGGAAGTAACAACAGCCTACCTGACTCATCACCCCAGGAAGTAACAACAGTCTACCTGACTCACCACCCCAGGAAGTAACAACAGCCTACCTGACTCACCACCCCAGGAAGTAACAACAGTCTACCTGACTCACCACCCGAGGAGGTAACAACAGCCTACCTGACTTACCAACCCAAGAAGTAACAACAGCCTACCTGACTCACCACCCCAGGAAGTAACAACAGCCTACCTGACTCACCACCTCAGGAAGTAACAACAGCCTACCTGACTCACCACTCCAGGAAGTAACAACAGCCTACCTGACTCACCACCCCAGGAAGTAACAACAGTCTACCTGACTCACCACCTCAGGAAGTAACAACAGTTTACCTGACTCACCACCTCAGGAAGTAACAACAGTTTACCTGACTCACCACCCCAGGAAGTAACAACAGCCTACCTGACTCACCACCCCAGGAAGTAACAAGAGCCTACCTGACTCACCACCCCAGGAAGAAACAGCAGTCTACCTGACTCACCGCCCCAGGAAGTAACAACAGCCTACCTGACTCACCACCCCAGGAAGTAACAACAGCCTACCTAACTCGCCTCCCCAGGAAGTAACAACAGTCTACCTGACTCACCAACCGAGGAAGTAACAACAGCCTACCTGACTTACCAACCCAAGAGGTAACAACAGCCTACCTGACTCACCACCCCTGGAAGTAACAACAGCCTACCTGACTCACCACCCCAGGAAGTAACAACAGCCTACCTGACTCACCACCCCAGGAAGTAACAACAGCCTACCTGACTCACCACCCCAGGAAGTAACAACAGTTTACCTGACTCACCACCTCGGGAAGTAACAACAGTTTACCTGACTCACCACCACAGGCAGTAACACAGCTTACCTGACTCATCACCACAGGCAGTAACACAGCTTACCTGACTCACCACCACAGGCAGTAACACAGCTTACCTGACTCACCACTACAGGCAATAATACAGCTTACCTGACTCACCACCACAGGCAGTAACACAGCTTACCTGACTCACACTACAGGCAATAATACAGCTTACCTGACTCACCACCACGGGCAGTAACACAGCTTACCTGACTCACCACCACAGGCAGTAACACAGCTTACCTGACTCACCACTACAGGCAATAATACAGCTTACCTGACTCACCACCACAGGCAGTAACACAGCTTACCTGACTCACCACTACAGGCAATAATACAGCTTACCTGACTCACCACCACAGGCAGTAACACAGCTTACCTGACTCATCACCACAGGCAGTAACACAGCTTACCTGACTCACCACCACAGGCAGTAACACAGCTTACCTGACTCACCACCACAGGCAGTAACACAGCTTACCTGACTCATCACCACAGGCAGTAACACAGCTTACCTGACTCACCACCACAGGCAGTAACACAGCTTACCTGACTCACCACCACAGGCAGTAACACAGCTTACCTGACTCATCACCACAGGCAGTAACACGGCTTACCTGACTCATCACCACAGGCAGTAACACAGCTTACCTGACTCATCACCACAGGCAGTAACACAGCTTACCTGACTCATCACCACAGGCAGTAACACGGCTTACCTGACTCATCACCACAGGCAGTATCACGGCTTACCTGACTCATCACCACAGGCAGTAACACAGCTTACCTGACTCATCACCACTGGCAGTAACACAGCTTACCTGACTCACCGCCACAGGAAGTAACAAGAGCCTACCCGACTCACCACCTTGTAACGCCCACAGAATTCCTAAGGATAGTCTGCTTAAAGGAATCTGCAGGAAATAGCTGCCTGAATAGCCTTACATTTTGGAAAGTTGCTTTTGCTGAGAATGTATATTACTTTATGGGTTAGCTTGTCCGGTTAAGAGTCTACTGCCGCCAGGCACCTTCCTTACCAAGTGCTTGTGCCTGTGTGTGTGTGTGTGTGTGTGTGTGTGTGTGTGTGTGTGTGTGTGTGTGTGTGTGTGTGCCTGTGTGTGTGTGTACCTGTGCGTGTGTGTGTGTGTGTGTGTCTGTGTGTCTGCCTGTGTGTGTACCTGCGTGTGAGTGTGTGTACTCACCTATTTGTACTCACCTATTTGTGGTTGCAGGGGTCGAGTCCTAGCTCCTGGCCCCGCCTCTTCACCGGTTGCTACTAGGCTCTCTCTCTCCCCTCTCCATGAGCTTTATCAAACCTCGTCTTAAAACTGTGTATGGTTCCTGCCTCCACTACGTCATTTTCTAGGCTATTCCACTGCCTTACAACTCTATGACTGAAGAAATACTTCCTACTATCTCTCTGACTCATTTGTGTCTTCAACTTCCAATTGTGGCCTCTTGTTTCTGTGTCCCCTCCCTGGAACATCCTGTCTTTGTCCACCTTGTCTATTCCACGCAGTATTTTATATGTCGTTATCATGTCTCCCCTGACCCTCCTGTCCTCCAGTGTCGTCAGGCCGATTTCCCTTAATCTTTCTTCATAGGACATTCCCCTTAGCTCTGGAACTAACCTTGTCGCAAACCTTTGTACTTTCTCTAGTTTCTTGACGTGCTTTATCAAGTGCGGGTTTCCAAACAGGTGCTGCATACTCCAGTATGGGCCTGACATACACGGTGTACAGTGTCTTGAATGATTCCTTACTAAGGTATCGGAATGCTGTTCTCAGGTTTGCCAGGCGCCCATATGCTGCAGCAGTTATCTGATTGATGTGTGTGTGTGTGTGTGTGTGTGTGTGTGTGTGTGGTGTGTGTGTGTGTGTGTGTGTGTGTGCGTGTGTGTGTGCCTGTGTGTGTGTGCGTGTGTGTGTGTGTGTGCCTGTGTGTGTGTGTGCCTGTGTGTGTGTGTGCCTGTGCGTGTGTGTGCCTGTGCGTGTGTGTGCCTGTGCGTGCGTGTGTGTGTGTGTGTGTGTGTGTGTGTGTGTGTGTGTGTGTGTCTGTGTGTGCCTGTGTGTGTGCGCCTGCGTGTGTGTGTGTGTGTGTGTGCCTGTGTGTGTACTCACCTATTTGTACTCACCTATTTGTGGTTGCAGGGGTCGATTCACATCTCCTGGCCCCGCCTCTTCGCTGATTGCTACTAGGTCCTCTCTCTCCCTGCTCCATGAGCTCTATCATACCTCGCCTTAAAACTATGTATGGTTCCCGCCTCCACTACGTCACTTTCTAGGCTATTCCACGGCCTGACTACTCTATGACTGAAGAAATACTTCCTAACATCCCTTTGATTCATCTGAGTCTTCAACTTCCAATTGTGACCTCTTGTGTCTGTGTCCCTTCTCTGGAACATCCCGTCTTTGTCCACCTTGTCAATTCCGCGCAGTATTTTATATGTCGTTATCATGTCTCCCCTGACCCTCCTGTCCTCCAGTGTCGTCAGGCCGATTTCCCTCAACCTTTCTTCGTAGGACAATCCCCGTAGCTCTGGACTAGTCTTGTTGCAAACCTTTCCACTTTCTCTAATTTCTTGACGTGCTTGACTAGGTGTGGATTCCAAACTGGTGCTGCATACTCCAGTATGGGCCTGACATAAATGGTATACAGAGTCTTAAACGAATCCTTACTGAGGTATCGGAACGCTATCCGTAGGTTTGCCAGGCGCCCGTATGCTGCAGCAGTTATCTGATTGATGTGCGCCTCGGGAGATATGCTCGGTGTTATACTCACCCCCAGGTCTTTTTCCTTGAGTGAGGTTTGCAGTCTTTGGCCATCTAAACTATATTGTGTCTGCGGTCTTCTTTGCCCTTCCCCAATCTTCATGACTTTGCATTTGGCAGGGTTAAATTCAAGGAGCCAGTTGCTGGACCAGGCTTGTAGCCTGTCCAGGTCTCTTTGTAGTCCTGCCTGATCCTCATCCGATTTGATTCTTCTCATTAACTTCGCATCATCTGCAAACAAGGACACTTCTGAGTCTATCCCTTCAGTTATGTCGTTCACATATACCAAGAACAGCACAGGTCCTAGGACTGACCCCTGTGGAACCCCGCTTGTCACAGGCGCCCACTCTGACACCTCGTCGCGTACCATGACTCGTTGTTGCCTCCCTGACAGGTATTCTCTGATCCATTGCAGTGCCTTTCCTGTTATGTGTGCCTGATCCTCTAGCTTTTGCAGTAACCTCTTGTGAGGAACTGTGTCGAAGGCCTTCTTGCAGTCCAAAAATATGCAGTCGATCCACCCCTCTCTCTCTTGTCTTACTTCTGTCACCTTGTCATAAAACTCTAGTAGGTTTGTGACACAGGATTTTCCTTCCCTGAAACCGTGCTGGTTGTCAATTATACACTTGTTTCTTTCCAGGTGCCCCACCACTCTCCTCCTGATGATCTTCTCCATGACCTTGCATACTATACACGTTAGTGATACAGGTCTGTAGTTTAGTGCCTCATGTCTGTCTCCCTTTTTAAAAATTGGGACTACATTTGCCATTTTCCATACCTCAGGGAGTTGCCCAGTTTCAAGTGATGTGTTGAAGATCTTTGTTAATGGCTCACACAATATCTCTGCTCCCTCTTTAAGGACCCATGGAGAGATGTTGTCTGGTCCCACCGCCTTTGAGGTGTCAAGTTCGCATAGCAGCTTCTTCACCTCCTCCTTGGTTATATGTACCTCATCCACACTTGGGGGTGTGCCCCCCTGTTCTGATTTCCTGGAGTCCTACTGGGTTCCACTGTAAATACCTCTTTAAATCTTGTGTTGAGCTCCTGACATACCTCTTGGTCGTTTCTTGTGAATTCCCCATCACCCTTCCTCAGTCTGATTACCTGGTCTTTGACTGTTGTTTTCCTCCTGATGTGGCTGTACAACAGCTTCGGGTCAGTCTTTACTTTTGATGCTATGTCATTTTCATATTGTCTCTGAGCCTCCTTCTTATCTGTGCATATTCGCTCCTGGCTCTTCGCTGATTTCTTTATTTTCCTGAGTTCTCTGTCTTCTGTACCTTTTCCATTCTCTAGTACACCTAGTTTTTGCCTCCCTACACCCTTTGGGTGAACCAAGGACTCGTTCTGTCCTTCCCATTATTTCTGTTTCCCTTGGGAACAAACCTCTCCTCTGCCTCCTTGCATTTTGTTGCTACATAGTCCATCATTTCTTGTACTGGTTTTCCTGTCAGTTCCCTCTCCCACTGAATGTCTTGAAGGAAGTTCCTCATGCCTGAGTAATTCCCCCTTTTGTAGTTTGGTTTTTCCCAGCCTATTCCTGCTACTCTCTCCACTTGGAGCTCAACTATGTAGTCGAAGCACAGAACCACATGATCACTAGCTCCCAGAGGCCTTTCATACATGATACCCTCGATGTCCGAACTACTCATGGTGAATACAAGGTCCAGTCTTGCTGGTTCATCCTCTCCTCTCTCTCTGGTAGTGTCTCTAACATGTTGATGCATGAGGTTTTCCAGTACCACATCCATCATCTTGGCTCTCCATGTTTCGGGACCCCCATGGGGCTCCAGGTTTTCCCAGTCAATCTCCTTGTGATTGAAATCACCCATAACTAGTAACTTTGCTCCTCCCATGTGTGCTCTCCTGGCCACCTCGGCTAGTGTGTCGATCATTGCACTGTTGCTCTCATCATATTCTTCTCTTGGCCTCCTGCAGTTCTGTGGTGGGTTGTACATTACTGCAATTATCACCTTATGTCCCTCAGACTGGACTGTTCCTACTAAGTAGTCCCTTTCGCCCATGCCATCCATGTGTGTGTGTGTGTGTGTGTGTGTGCGCGCGTGCGTGCGTGTGCGTGCGTGAAATCACGAACCTAAACTTGATTTGTCTCCAACAAATCAATTTATAATTTGTGCCAAATCATTAGCCAAAGTTACAGTAAACTTACAGGAGTAAAAATGCCGTCTATGTAGAAGAAGATACCGTGGGCCACCCTGCAGGCAGTGGGCCACCCTGCAGGCAGTGGGCCACCCTGCAGGCAGTGGGCCACCCTGCAGGCAGTGGGCCACCCTGCAGGCAGTGGGCCACCCTGCAGGCAGTGGACCACCCTGCAGGCAGTGGGCCACCCTGGAGACAGTGGGCCACCCTGCAGGCAGTCGGCCACCCTGCAGGCAGTGGGCCATCCTGCAGGCAGTGGGCCACCCTGCAGGCAGTGGGCCATCCTGCAGGCAGTGGGCCATCATGCAGGCAGTGGGCCACCCTGCAGGCAGTGGGCCATCCTGCAGGCGGTGAGCCACCCTGCAGGCGGTGAGCCACCCTGCAGGCAGTGGACCACCCTGCAGGCTGTGGGCCACCCTGGAGACAGTGGGCCACCCTGCAGGCTGTGGGCCACCCTGGAGACAGTGGGCCACCCTGCAGGCAGTGGGCCACCCTGCAGGCAGTGGGCCATCCTGCAGGCGGTGAGCCACCCTGCAGGCGGTGAGCCACCCTGCAGGCAGTGGACCACCCTGCAGGCAGTGGGCCATCCTGCAGGCAGTGGGCCATCCTGCAGGCAGTGGGCCACCCTGCAGGCAGTGGGCCATCCTACAGGCGGTGAGCCACCCTGCAGGCAGTGGGCCATCCTACAGGCGGTGAGCCACCCTGCAGGCGGTGAGCCACTCTGCAGGCGGTGAGCCACCCTGCAGGCGGTGAGCCACCCTGCAGGCGGTGAGCCACCATGCAGGCGGTGAGCCACCCTGCAGGCAGTGGGCCACCCTGGAGACAGTGGTCCACCCTGCATGCAGTGGGCCATCCTGCAGGCAGTGGGCCACCCTGCAGGCAGTGGACCACCCTGCAGCCGGCGAGCCACCCTGCAGCCGGTGAGCCACCCTGCAGGCGGTGAGCCACCCTGCAGGCGGTGAGTCACCCTGCAGGCAGTGGACCACCCTGCAGGCAATGGACCACCCTGCAGGCAGTGGGCCACCCTGCAGGCGGTGAGCCACACTGCAGGCAGTGGGCCACCCTGCCGGCAGTCGGCCACGCTGCCGGCAGTGGGCCACAATGTAGGCATTGGGCCACCCTGCAGGCAGTGGACCACCCTGCAGGCATTGGGCCACCCTGCAGGCAGTGGGCCACCCTGCAGGCAGTGGGCCACCCTGCAGGCAGTGGACCAACCTGCAGGCAGTGGACCATCCTGCAGGCAGTGGACCACCCTGCAGGCAGTGGGCCACCCTGCAGGCAGTGGACCACCCTGCAGGCAGTGGGCCACCCTGCAGGCAGTGGACCACCCTGCAGGCAGTGGGCCACCCTGCAGGCGGTGAGCCACCTTGCAGGTAGGGGACCACCCTGCAGGCAGTGGACCACCCTGCAGGCAGTGGACCACCCTGCAGGCAGTGGACCACCCTGCAGGCAGTGGGCCACTCTGCAGGCAGTGGACCATCCTGCAGGCAGTGGACCATCCTGCAGGCAGTGGACCATCCTGCAGGCAGTGGACCACCCTGCAGGCAGGGGGCCACTCTGCAGGCAGTGGGCCACCCTGCAGGCGGTGAGCCACCCTGCAGGTAGGGGACCACCCTGCAGGCAGTGGACTACCCTGCAGGCCGTGAGCCACCCTGCAGGCAGTGGACCACCTTGCAGGCAGTGGATCACCCTGCAGGCAGTGGATCACCCTGCAGGCAGTGGGCCACCCTGCAGGCGGTGGGCCACCCTGCAGGCGGTGAGCCACCCTGTAGGCAGTGAGCCACCCTGCAGGCGGTGAGCCACCCTGTAGGCAGTGGGCCACCCTGCAGGCAGTGGGTTACCCTGCAGGCAGTGGGTTACCCTGCCGACAGTGAGCCACCCTGCCGGCAGTAAGCCACCCTGCCGGCAGTAAGCCACCCTGCAGGCAGTAAGCCACCCTGCAGGCAGTGAGCCACCCTGTAGGCAGTAAGCCACCCTGCAGGCAGTGAGCCACCCTGCAGGCAGTGGGCCATCCTGCAGGCAGTGGGCCACCCTGCAGGCAGTGGACCACCCTGCAGCCGGCGAGCCACCCTGCAGCCGGTGAGCCACCCTGCAGGCGGTGAGCCACCCTGCAGGCGGTGAGTCACCCTGCAGGCAGTGGACCACCCTGCAGGCAATGGACCACCCTGCAGGCAGTGGGCCACCCTGCAGGCGGTGAGCCACACTGCAGGCAGTGGGCCACCCTGCCGGCAGTCGGCCACGCTGCCGGCAGTGGGCCACAATGTAGGCATTGGGCCACCCTGCAGGCAGTGGACCACCCTGCAGGCATTGGGCCACCCTGCAGGCAGTGGGCCACCCTGCAGGCAGTGGGCCACCCTGCAGGCAGTGGACCAACCTGCAGGCAGTGGACCATCCTGCAGGCAGTGGACCACCCTGCAGGCAGTGGGCCACCCTGCAGGCAGTGGACCACCCTGCAGGCAGTGGGCCACCCTGCAGGCAGTGGACCACCCTGCAGGCAGTGGGCCACCCTGCAGGCGGTGAGCCACCTTGCAGGTAGGGGACCACCCTGCCGGCAGTGGACCACCCTGCAGGCAGTGGACCACCCTGCAGGCAGTGGACCACCCTGCAGGCAGTGGGCCACTCTGCAGGCAGTGGACCATCCTACAGGCAGTGGACCATCCTGCAGGCAGTGGACCATCCTGCAGGCAGTGGACCACCCTGCAGGCAGGGGACCACCCTGCAGGCAGTGGGCCACCCTGCAGGCTGTGAGCCACCCTGCAGGTAGGGACCACCCTGCAGGCAGTGGACTACCCTGCAGGCCGTGAGCCACCCTGCAGGCAGTGGACCACCTTGCAGGCAGTGGATCACCCTGCAGGCAGTGGATCACCCTGCAGGCAGTGGGCCACCCTGCAGGCGGTGGGCCACCCTGCAGGCGGTGAGCCACCCTGTAGGCAGTGAGCCACCCTGCAGGCGGTGAGCCACCCTGTAGGCAGTGGGCCACCCTGCAGGCAGTGGGTTACCCTGCAGGCAGTGGGTTACCCTGCCGACAGTGAGCCACCCTGCCGGCAGTAAGCCACCCTGCCGGCAGTAAGCCACCCTGCAGGCAGTAAGCCACCCTGCAGGCAGTGAGCCACCCTGTAGGCAGTAAGCCACCCTGCAGGCAGTGAGCCACCCTGCAGGCAGTGGGTTACCCTGCAGGCAGTGGGTTACCCTGCAGGCAGTGGGTTACCCCTGAAGGCAGTGGGTTACCCTTCCGGCAGTGGGTTACCCTTCCGGCAGTGGGTTACCCTGCAGGCAGTGGGTTACCCTGCAGGCAGTGGGTTACCCTGCAGGCAGTGGGTTACCCTGCAGGCAGTGAGCCATTCTGCAGGCAGCGAGCCACCCTGCAAGCAGCGAGCCACCCTGCAGGCAGCGGACCACCCTGCAGGCAGCGGACCACCCTCCAGGCAGCGGACCACCCTCCAGGCAGCGGACCACCCTGCAGGCAGCGGGCCACCCTGCAGGCAGCGGGCCACCCTGCAGGCAGTGGGTTACCCTGTAGGCAGCGGGCCACCCAGCAGGTAGCGGGTCATCCTTCCCGCAGCGGACCACCCTGCAGGCAGTGAGCCACCTTGCCCGCAGCGGACCACCCTGCAGGCAGCGGGCCACCATGCAAGCAGTGGGCCACCCTGCAGGCAGTGGGCCACCTGCAAGCAGCGGGCCACCCTTCAGGCAGCGGACCACCCTGCAGACAGCGGGCCACCCTGCAGGCAGCGGGCCACCCTGCAGGCAGCGAGCCACCCTGCAGGCAGCGGGCCACCCTGCAGGCAGCGGGCCACCCTGCAGACAGCGGACCACCCTGCAGACAGCGGACCACTCTGCAGGCAGTGGGCCACCCTGCAGGCAGTGGGCCACCCTGCAGGCGGTGAGACACCTTGCAGGCAGGGGACCACCCTGCAGGCAGTGGACCACCCTGCAGGCAGTGGACCACCCTGCAGGCAGTGGACCACCCCGCAGGCAGTGGACCACCCCGCAGGCAGTGGACCACCCTGCAGGCAGCGGACCACCCTGCAGACAGCGGGCCACCCTGCAGGCAGCGGGCCACCCTGCAGGCAGCGGGCCACCCTGCAGGCAGCGAGCCACCCTGCAGGCAGCGGGCCACCCTGCAGGCAGCGGGTCATCCTGCCAGCAGCGGACCACCCTGCAGGCAGTGAGCCACCCTGCCCGCAGCGGACCACTCTGCAGGCAGCGGGCCACCCTGTAGGCAGCGGGCCACCCTGCAGGCAGCGGGCCACCCTGCAGGCAGCGGGCCACCCTGCAGGCAGTGGGCCACCTGCAGGCAGCGGACCACCCTGCAGGCAGCGGGCCACCCTGCAGGCAGCGGGCCACCCTGCAGGCAGCGGGCCACCCTGCAGGCAGCGGGCCACCCTGCAGACAGCGGGCCACCCTGCAGGCAGTGGGCCACCTGCAGGCAGCGGGCCACCCTGCAGGCAGCGGACCACCCTGCAGGCAGCGGGCCACCCTGCAGGCAGCGGGCCACCCTGCAGGCAGCGGGCCACACCTTAAAGAGAAGTGTGACCTCTAATGGCCGGCAACAAACTTCATCTCATGGTGTTCTTTCCAATGAAGCGCTAAACTTGTGTGGGTCATTCAGCAGACAGAGTGATGGAGACTCGAGCCCTCTCTGATAATCATGGCTCGAGGTATGACCAGTCAGGCTGTTAGTGTACCATCTCTGAGCCACAAGCTCAAGGTGACCCCGAGTCAGTGGCTAGCATTGATTTTCTCGGTTTTTCTTTGCTCACTTATCAGTACCGATGGTTTTATCCCAGTCTTCATTTCTTCCATAAGCTGTACCCTCCTAAAAGGCCATCAGTCCGGGTGCTCCTCTTTTCCAGTCCTTTTTACTCTCTACTTTTATCTGTTAAGTCATCTATGTTCATGTATAAACTTTATGGTAGTTCTTTCCTGACTGCTTGATGCATTAGTTTTTTTTTCTGGTTTCCTTATTGTTGAACGTGACGTGAGTCGTGTTTGTGGTGGTGTTGTGCTGGTGAGTCATGACAGGTGGGTGGTGCTATAGCTTGGTGCTGGCTCTTGGTGTGGTGCTGGCGAGTCATGACAGGCAGCACCACAGGCTGCAGGCACCACAGGCTGAAGCCAGCACCAAGCTATAGCTTGGTGCTGGCTCTTTGCGTGAGAGTTGGAGGTGTTGTATCATTAATTTAAATGTTATGCAACAGTGACACGAAACTGAATAAGTCATTTGCAACAGTTTGTTATCTTTATTGCAGAGACGTCTAGCTTGTTCCAAGGTTTGCTTATTCAAAATTCAGGAGGAGGTAACAGACGTAGTGAAGATTTAGATAGGTAATCAGTCTTAAATACGAAGCCTGAGGTGGTCAGTCCCTCAGTCTTGGCGTGTTTCCATCTTCATAACTTCGATAACTGTGATTGAAGCTATGGAGCTGAATACACGCCGAGAGACAGACTGACCACTTCAGGCTTCATATTTACGACTAAGGGACTGATCACCTAAGTAACCTTAGGTGGTCAGTCTCTCAAACTTGCCGTGTCCTCTACTCTATAGCTTATCGAAATTATAGAGATGAACACAAATTAAGACTGAGGGACTGATCCCCTCACATTTACATCTCCACGACTTCTGTTACCTCCCCTGTATTTCAACTGAAGAAGCGTGCTAAACAAGCGAAAAATCTCGGTAATAAAAATACGAAGCTGTGAGATGGGCTGTCGAGGAGCGAAGGTTTCACCAACAATAGTTCTGGAAAGGGGTATTTTCTTCCATTTTAAATAAAGATATACACTCGCAGTGTGTACCTACCCTATTCTATATGATAATTCCATATGTGGGAACAAAATCAAGGTATTTTTCTCGTCTAATCCATCACACAGGAATGGTAGCAAGTACAGAGCGATGACATCTGTCAACCTGAGCTGAACGACTTCAACAGAGCAATGAGGATATTGTCAAGTGTTCCATTATGAGCTTTTGAAAGTTTTAAAAAGTTTCATTTCCATAAAGCTGGAATTACTTCCCCACGGTGCTTGGTGGTAGTGATGTAAGGGGAGGGATGAAACTACACTGGTGCTAGTGGTTTATAGTGGAATAAGGTATGTAAGCAGTTTGTGGGAGGTGGTGGTGGTGTATAAACCTTGGTAATAGATACCGACAAATTGGTTTAGAAAAAAGTTTCGGTCCTGGGACCTTGATGAAGGTCACAGGATCGAAACGTTTTCTAATATGTCCTAGTGTTTGCTCACGTGTCTTTCAAAACTGTTGTGCTTGTGGTAAGGTGATCATTGCCCTGAAGCAGGTGGAGCAGTGGGTGAGAGCATGGAAAGTGATCATTGCCCTGAAGTAGGTGGAGCAGTGGGTGAGAGCAAGGAAAGTTATCATTGCCCTGGAGCAGGTGGAGCAGTGGGTGAGAGCATGGAAAGTGATCATTGCCCTGGAGCAGGTGGATCAGTGGGTGAGAGCAAGGAAAGTGATCATTGCCCTGGAGCAGGTGGAGCAGTGGGTGAGAGCATGGAAAGTGATCATTGCCTTGGAGCAGGTGGATCAGTGGGCGAGAGCATGGAAAATGATCATTGCCCTGGAGCAGGGAGAGCAATGGGTGAGAGCAAGGAAAGTGATCATTGCCCTGAAGTAGGTGGAGCAGTGGGTGAGAGCATGGAAAGTGATCATTGCCTTGGAGCAGGTAGATCAGTGGGTGAGAGCATGGAAAGTGATCATTGCCCTGGAGTAGGTGGAGCAGTGGGTGAGAGCATGGAAAGTGATCATTGCCCTGGAGTAGGTGGAGCAGTGGGTGAGAGCATGGAAAGTGATCATTGCCCTGGAGTAGGTGCATCAGTGGGTGAGAGCATGGAAAGTGATCATTGCCCTGAAGCAGGTGGAGCAGTGGGTGAGAGCATAGAAAGTGATCATTGCCCTGGAGTAGGTGGAGCAGTGTGAGAGAGAGCATGGAAAGTGATCATTGCCCTGGCGCAGGTGGAGCAGTGAGTGAGAGCATGGAAAGTGATCATTCCCTGCAGTGGGTGAGAGCATGGAAAGTGATCATTGCCCTGGAGCAGGTGGATCAGTGGGTGAGAGCATGGAAAGTGATCGTTGCCCTGGAGTAGGTGGAGCAGTGGGTGAGAGCAAGGAAAGTGATCATTTCCCTGAAGCAGGTGGAGCAGTGGGTGAGAGCATGGAAAGTGATCATTGCCCTGGCGCAGGTGGAGCAGTGGGTGAGAGCATGGAAAGTGATCATTGCCCTGGAGCAGGTGGAGCAGTGGGTGAGAGCATGGAAAGTGATCATTGCCCTGGAGCAGGTGGATCAGTCGGTGAGAGCATGGAAAGTGATCACTGCCCTGGAGCAAGTGGAGCAGTGGGTGAGAGCAAGGAAAGTGATCACTGCCCTGGAGTAGGTGGAGCAGTGGGTGAGAACATGGAAAGTAATCATTGCCTTGGAGCAGGTGGAACAGTGGGAGAGAGCATGGAAAGTGATCTTTGCCCTGGAGCAGGTGGAGTAGTGGGTGAGAGCAAGGAAAGTAATCATTGCCCTGGAGTAGGTGGAGCAGTGGGTGAGAGCATGAAACGTGACCATAGCCCTGGAGTAGGAGGATCAGTAGGTGAGAGCATGGAAAGTGATCATTGCCCTGGAGCAGGTGGAGTAGTGGGTGAGAGCAAGGAAAGTGATCATTGCCTGGAGCAGGTGGATCAGTGGGTGAAAGCAAGGAAAGTGATCATTGCCCTGGAGCAGGTGGATCAGTGGGTGAGAGCATGGAAAGTGATCATTGCCCTGGAGTAGGTGGAGCAGTGGGTGAGAGCAAGGGAAGTGATCATTGCCCTGGAGCAGGTGGATCAGTGGGTGAGAGCATGGAAAGTGATCATTGCCCTGGAGCAAGTGGAGCAGTGGGTGAGAGCATGGAAAGTGATCACTGCCCTGGAGCAGGTGGATCAGTGGGTGAGAGCATGGAAAGTGATCATTGCCCTGGAGCAGGTGGATCAGTGGGTGAGAGCAAGGAAAGTGATCATTGCCCTGGAGCAGGTGGAGCAGTGGGTGAGAGCATGGAAAGTGATCATTGCCTTGGAGCAGGTGGATCAGTGGGCGAGAGCATGGAAAGTGATCATTGCCCTGGAGCAGGTGGAGCAATGGGTGAGAGCATGGAAAGTGAACATTGCCCTGGAGTAGGTGGAGCAGTGGGTGAGAGCATGGAAAGTGATCATTGCCTTGGAGCAGGTGGATCAGTGGGTGAGAGCATGGAAAGTGATCATTGCCCTGGAGTAGGTGGAGCAGTGGGTGAGAGCATGGAAAGTGATCATTGCCCTGAAGCAGGTGGAGCAGTGGGTGAGAGCATGGAAAGTGATCATTGCCCTAGAATAGGTGGATCAGTGGGTGAGAGCATGGAAAGTGATCATTGCCCTGAAGCAGGTGGAGCAGTGGGTGAGAGCATGGAAAGTGATCATTGCCCTGGCGCAGGTGGAGCAGTGGGTGAGAGCATGGAAAGTGATCATTGCCCTGGAGCAGGTGGAGCAGTGGGTGAGAGCATGGAAAGTGATCATTGCCCTGGAGCAGGTGGATCAGTCGGTGAGAGCATGGAAAGTGATCATTGCCCTGGAGCAAGTGGAGCAGTGGGTGAGAGCAAGGAAAGTGATCACTGCCCTGGAGTAGGTGGAGCAGTGGGTGAGAGCATGGAAAGTAATCATTGCCTTGGAGCAGGTGGAACAGTGGGTGAGAGCATGGAAAGTGATCTTTGCCCTGGAGCAGGTGGAGCAGTGGGTGAGAGCATGGAAAGTGATCATTGCCCTGGAGCAGGTGGATCAGTGGGTGAAAGCAAGGAAAGTGATCATTGCCCTGGAGCAGGTGGATCAGTGGGTGAGAGCATGGAAAGTGATCATTTCCCTGGAGTAGGTGGAGCAGTGGGTGAGAGCAAGGGAAGTGATCATTGCCCTGGAGCAGGTGGATCAGTGGGTGAGAGCATGGAAATTGATCATTGCCCTGGAGCAAGTGGAGCAGTGGGTGAGAGCATGGAAAGTGATCACTGCCCTGGAGCAGGTGGATCAGTGGGTGAGAGCATGGAAAGTGATCATTGCCCTGGAGCAGGTGGAGCAATGGGTGAGAGCAAGGAAAGTGATCACTGCCCTGGAGTAGGTGGAGCAGTGGGTGAGAGCATGGAAAGTGATCATTGCTCTGGAGCAGGTGGAGCAGTGGGTGAGAGCATGGAAAGTGATCATTGCCCTGGAGCAGGTGGAGCAGTGGGTGAGAGCATGGAAAGTGATCATTGCTCTGGAGCAGGTGGAGCAGTGGGTGAGAGCATGGAAAGTGATCATTGCCCTGGAGCAGGTGGAGCAGTGGGTGAGAGCATGGAAAGTGATCATTGCCTTGGAGTAGGTGGAGCAGTGGGTGAGAGCATGGAAAGTGATCATTGCTCTGGAGCAGGTGGAGTAGTGTGTGAGAGCAAGGAAAGTAATCATTGCCCTGGAGTAGGTGGAGCAGTGGGTGAGAGCATGGAAAGTGACCATTGCCCTGGAGTAGGTGGATCAGTAGGTGAGAGCATGTAAAGTGATCATTGCCCTGTAGCAGGTGGATCAGTGGGTGAAAGCAAGGAAAGTGATCATTGCCCTGGAGCAGGTGGATTAGTGGATGAGAGCATGGAAAGTGACCATTGCCCTCGAGTAGGTGGAGCAGTGGGTGAGCATGGAAAGTGATCATTGCCCTGGAGCAGGTGGATCAGTGGGTGAAAGCATGGAAAGTAATCATTGCCCTGGAGTAGGTGGAGCAGTGGGTGAGAGCATGGAAAGTGATCATTGCCCTGGAGTAGGTGGTGCAGTGGGTGAGAGCAAGGAAAGTGATCATTGCCCTGGTGCTGGTGGATCAGTGGGTGAAAGCAAGGAAAGTGATCATTGCCCTGGTGCAGGTGGAGCAGTGGGTGAGAACATGGAAAGTGATCATTGCCCTGGTGCAGGTGGAGCAGTGGGTGAGAGCATGGAAAGTGATCATTGCCCTGGAGCAGGTGGAGCAGTGGGTGAGAGCATGGAAAGTGATCATTGCCCTGGAGCAGGTGGAGCAGTGGGTGAGAGCATGGAAAGTGATCATTGCCCTGGAGCAGGTGGATCAGTCGGTGAGAGCATGGAAAGTGATCATTGCCCTGGCGCAGGTGGAGCAGTGGTGAGAGCATGGAAAGTGATCATTGCCCTGGAGCAGGTGGAGCAGTGGGTGAGAGCATGGAAAGTGATCATTGCCCTGGAGCAGGTGGAGCAGTGGGTGAGAACATGGAAAGTGATCATTGCCCTGGTGCAGGTGGAGCAGTGGGTGAAAGCATGGAAAGTGATCATTGCCCTGGAGCAGGTGGAGCAGTGGGTGAGAGCATGGAAAGTGATCATTGCCCTGGAGCAGGTGGAGCAGTGGGTGAGAGCATGGAAAGTGATCATTGCCCTGGAGCAGGTGGAGCAGTGGGTGAGAGCATGGAAAGTGATCATTGCCCTGGAGCAGGTGGAGCAGTGGGTGAGAGCATGGAAAGTGATCATTGCCCTGGTGCAGGTGGAGCAGTGGGTGAGAGCATGGAAAGTGATCATTGCCCTGAAGTAGGTGGAGCAGTGGGTGAGAGCAAGGAAAGTTATCATTGCCCTGGAGCAGGTGGAGCAGTGGGTGAGAGCATGGAAAGTGATCATTGCCCTGGAGCAGGTGGATCAGTGGGTGAGAGCAAGGAAAGTGATCATTGCCCTGGAGCAGGTGGAGCAGTGGGTGAGAGCATGGAAAGTGATCATTGCCTTGGAGCAGGTGGATCAGTGGGCGAGAGCATGGAAAATGATCATTGCCCTGGAGCAGGGAGAGCAATGGGTGAGAGCAAGGAAAGTGATCATTGCCCTGAAGTAGGTGGAGCAGTGGGTGAGAGCATGGAAAGTGATCATTGCCTTGGAGCAGGTAGATCAGTGGGTGAGAGCATGGAAAGTGATCATTGCCCTGGAGTAGGTGGAGCAGTGGGTGAGAGCATGGAAAGTGATCATTGCCCTGGAGTAGGTGGAGCAGTGGGTGAGAGCATGGAAAGTGATCATTGCCCTGGAGTAGGTGCATCAGTGGGTGAGAGCATGGAAAGTGATCATTGCCCTGAAGCAGGTGGAGCAGTGGGTGAGAGCATAGAAAGTGATCATTGCCCTGGAGTAGGTGGAGCAGTGTGAGAGAGAGCATGGAAAGTGATCATTGCCCTGGCGCAGGTGGAGCAGTGAGTGAGAGCATGGAAAGTGATCATTCCCTGCAGTGGGTGAGAGCATGGAAAGTGATCATTGCCCTGGAGCAGGTGGATCAGTGGGTGAGAGCATGGAAAGTGATCGTTGCCCTGGAGTAGGTGGAGCAGTGGGTGAGAGCAAGGAAAGTGATCATTTCCCTGAAGCAGGTGGAGCAGTGGGTGAGAGCATGGAAAGTGATCATTGCCCTGGCGCAGGTGGAGCAGTGGGTGAGAGCATGGAAAGTGATCATTGCCCTGGAGCAGGTGGAGCAGTGGGTGAGAGCATGGAAAGTGATCATTGCCCTGGAGCAGGTGGATCAGTCGGTGAGAGCATGGAAAGTGATCACTGCCCTGGAGCAAGTGGAGCAGTGGGTGAGAGCAAGGAAAGTGATCACTGCCCTGGAGTAGGTGGAGCAGTGGGTGAGAACATGGAAAGTAATCATTGCCTTGGAGCAGGTGGAACAGTGGGAGAGAGCATGGAAAGTGATCTTTGCCCTGGAGCAGGTGGAGTAGTGGGTGAGAGCAAGGAAAGTAATCATTGCCCTGGAGTAGGTGGAGCAGTGGGTGAGAGCATGAAACGTGACCATAGCCCTGGAGTAGGAGGATCAGTAGGTGAGAGCATGGAAAGTGATCATTGCCCTGGAGCAGGTGGAGTAGTGGGTGAGAGCAAGGAAAGTGATCATTGCCTGGAGCAGGTGGATCAGTGGGTGAAAGCAAGGAAAGTGATCATTGCCCTGGAGCAGGTGGATCAGTGGGTGAGAGCATGGAAAGTGATCATTGCCCTGGAGTAGGTGGAGCAGTGGGTGAGAGCAAGGGAAGTGATCATTGCCCTGGAGCAGGTGGATCAGTGGGTGAGAGCATGGAAAGTGATCATTGCCCTGGAGCAAGTGGAGCAGTGGGTGAGAGCATGGAAAGTGATCACTGCCCTGGAGCAGGTGGATCAGTGGGTGAGAGCATGGAAAGTGATCATTGCCCTGGAGCAGGTGGATCAGTGGGTGAGAGCAAGGAAAGTGATCATTGCCCTGGAGCAGGTGGAGCAGTGGGTGAGAGCATGGAAAGTGATCATTGCCTTGGAGCAGGTGGATCAGTGGGCGAGAGCATGGAAAGTGATCATTGCCCTGGAGCAGGTGGAGCAATGGGTGAGAGCATGGAAAGTGAACATTGCCCTGGAGTAGGTGGAGCAGTGGGTGAGAGCATGGAAAGTGATCATTGCCTTGGAGCAGGTGGATCAGTGGGTGAGAGCATGGAAAGTGATCATTGCCCTGGAGTAGGTGGAGCAGTGGGTGAGAGCATGGAAAGTGATCATTGCCCTGAAGCAGGTGGAGCAGTGGGTGAGAGCATGGAAAGTGATCATTGCCCTAGAATAGGTGGATCAGTGGGTGAGAGCATGGAAAGTGATCATTGCCCTGAAGCAGGTGGAGCAGTGGGTGAGAGCATGGAAAGTGATCATTGCCCTGGCGCAGGTGGAGCAGTGGGTGAGAGCATGGAAAGTGATCATTGCCCTGGAGCAGGTGGAGCAGTGGGTGAGAGCATGGAAAGTGATCATTGCCCTGGAGCAGGTGGATCAGTCGGTGAGAGCATGGAAAGTGATCATTGCCCTGGAGCAAGTGGAGCAGTGGGTGAGAGCAAGGAAAGTGATCACTGCCCTGGAGTAGGTGGAGCAGTGGGTGAGAGCATGGAAAGTAATCATTGCCTTGGAGCAGGTGGAACAGTGGGTGAGAGCATGGAAAGTGATCTTTGCCCTGGAGCAGGTGGAGCAGTGGGTGAGAGCATGGAAAGTGATCATTGCCCTGGAGCAGGTGGATCAGTGGGTGAAAGCAAGGAAAGTGATCATTGCCCTGGAGCAGGTGGATCAGTGGGTGAGAGCATGGAAAGTGATCATTTCCCTGGAGTAGGTGGAGCAGTGGGTGAGAGCAAGGGAAGTGATCATTGCCCTGGAGCAGGTGGATCAGTGGGTGAGAGCATGGAAATTGATCATTGCCCTGGAGCAAGTGGAGCAGTGGGTGAGAGCATGGAAAGTGATCACTGCCCTGGAGCAGGTGGATCAGTGGGTGAGAGCATGGAAAGTGATCATTGCCCTGGAGCAGGTGGAGCAATGGGTGAGAGCAAGGAAAGTGATCACTGCCCTGGAGTAGGTGGAGCAGTGGGTGAGAGCATGGAAAGTGATCATTGCTCTGGAGCAGGTGGAGCAGTGGGTGAGAGCATGGAAAGTGATCATTGCCCTGGAGCAGGTGGAGCAGTGGGTGAGAGCATGGAAAGTGATCATTGCTCTGGAGCAGGTGGAGCAGTGGGTGAGAGCATGGAAAGTGATCATTGCCCTGGAGCAGGTGGAGCAGTGGGTGAGAGCATGGAAAGTGATCATTGCCTTGGAGTAGGTGGAGCAGTGGGTGAGAGCATGGAAAGTGATCATTGCTCTGGAGCAGGTGGAGTAGTGTGTGAGAGCAAGGAAAGTAATCATTGCCCTGGAGTAGGTGGAGCAGTGGGTGAGAGCATGGAAAGTGACCATTGCCCTGGAGTAGGTGGATCAGTAGGTGAGAGCATGTAAAGTGATCATTGCCCTGTAGCAGGTGGATCAGTGGGTGAAAGCAAGGAAAGTGATCATTGCCCTGGAGCAGGTGGATTAGTGGATGAGAGCATGGAAAGTGACCATTGCCCTCGAGTAGGTGGAGCAGTGGGTGAGCATGGAAAGTGATCATTGCCCTGGAGCAGGTGGATCAGTGGGTGAAAGCATGGAAAGTAATCATTGCCCTGGAGTAGGTGGAGCAGTGGGTGAGAGCATGGAAAGTGATCATTGCCCTGGAGTAGGTGGTGCAGTGGGTGAGAGCAAGGAAAGTGATCATTGCCCTGGTGCTGGTGGATCAGTGGGTGAAAGCAAGGAAAGTGATCATTGCCCTGGTGCAGGTGGAGCAGTGGGTGAGAACATGGAAAGTGATCATTGCCCTGGTGCAGGTGGAGCAGTGGGTGAGAGCATGGAAAGTGATCATTGCCCTGGAGCAGGTGGAGCAGTGGGTGAGAGCATGGAAAGTGATCATTGCCCTGGAGCAGGTGGAGCAGTGGGTGAGAGCATGGAAAGTGATCATTGCCCTGGAGCAGGTGGATCAGTCGGTGAGAGCATGGAAAGTGATCATTGCCCTGGCGCAGGTGGAGCAGTGGGTGAGAGCATGGAAAGTGATCATTGCCCTGGAGCAGGTGGAGCAGTGGGTGAGAGCATGGAAAGTGATCATTGCCCTGGAGCAGGTGGAGCAGTGGGTGAGAACATGGAAAGTGATCATTGCCCTGGTGCAGGTGGAGCAGTGGGTGAAAGCATGGAAAGTGATCATTGCCCTGGAGCAGGTGGAGCAGTGGGTGAGAGCATGGAAAGTGATCATTGCCCTGGAGCAGGTGGAGCAGTGGGTGAGAGCATGGAAAGTGATCATTGCCCTGGAGCAGGTGGAGCAGTGGGTGAGAGCATGGAAAGTGATCATTGCCCTGGAGCAGGTGGAGCAGTGGGTGAGAGCATGGAAAGTGATCATTGCCCTGGTGCAGGTGGAGCAGTGGGTGAGAGCATGGAAAGTGATCATTGCCCTGGAGCAGGTGGAGCAGTGGGTGAGAGCATGGAAAGTGATCATTGCCCTGGAGCAGGTGGAGCAGTGGGTGAGAGCATGGAAAGTGATCATTGCCCTGGAGCAGGTGGAGCAGTGGGTGAGAGCATGGAAAGTGATCATTGCCCTGGAGCAGGTGGAGCAGTGGGTGAGAGCATGGAAAGTGATCATTGCCCTGGTGCTGGTGGATCAGTGGGTGAAAGCAAGGAAAGTGATCATTGCCCTGGAGCAGGTGGAGCAGTGGGTGAGAGCATGGAAAGTGATCATTGCCCTGGAGCAGGTGGAGCAGTGGGTGAGAGCATGGAAAGTGATCATTGCCCTGGAGCAGGTGGAGCAGTGGGTGAGAGCATGGAAAGTGATCATTGCCCTGGAGCAGGTGGAGCAGTGGGTGAGAGCATGGAAAGTGATCATTGCCCTGGTGCTGGTGGATCAGTGGGTGAAAGCAAGGAAAGTGATCATTGCCCTGGAGTAGGTGGAACAGTGGGTGAGAGCATGGAAAGTGATCATTGCCCTGGAGCAGGTGGAACAGTGGGTGAGAGCAAGGAAAGTGATCATTGCCCTGGAGCAGGTGGATCAGTGGGTGAGAGCAAGGAAAGTGATCATTGCCCTGGAGCAGGTGGATCAGTGGGTGAGAGCATGGACAGGGAGGTGTACCTCATGCACTTCTTATTCATTCAAAAAGCATTAATAGTATTACAAGTTTAATTTAAGCTAGCAATAAACTTAAATTTTCTCGCTTGGCGGAGTCTCTGGCACTTCTTTAGGTAGCCATAATCATACCTCACAGGTGTCCCAGGAAAGACTTGAATGAGAAAATGTCCCGCAATTCCATTTGGTTCTTTTCACGGTAGCTTTGATGCCATTCACCAGTCACCGCCAAGGTCGCTGGTTACCCAAGATTATGAGTTTTTCCTCTTCAACTGGCCCGCCAGACCTTGCTACACAATATTAAAATTTCCACAAACGAAAGCAAAATTGGATGGCAGGCAAGAATCGGGTGGAATATAATCTTTAGTCAAGAGGCGCTTGGGGAACGGGGATGATTGAGGGCATTCTTGGTATACCTCAGACATCAATGCTTCAGTATATTATATTAATGTGAAAACACTGTACCAGTAGGGGAGTCTCACAGCCACTGGGGAATGGAAGGCAATCATGGTTGATCCCATGTAGCTCACCAACTTATTAACCAACGCCTTTTTATTTCATTATACGCCAAAGGCCTGTGAAATAAATTTGTGGGAAGGTTTTTTTTCATGTCATTCATTTCCCTGGTGTTTAACAAAGAATTATTTTCACTATTTTTTCCCCGTCTGTACTGCCATATGCATGAAGAGTTGAATATTATTGGATGCATTAAATTTCCTAGACAGTGTGCAGAAACCATTAATGTTGCGAGAATGAGGCAGTTTATAATTTGGAGGTAAATACTTGTATATATAAACAATCTTTACTGAGATTGTCATGAGTATTTATCAGTAATTACAGACATGTTATAATTATTTTGTTTCTCTGAATTTTTCTGTTATATACCGTATTCCCAAAGATGTTACCACATGTGGGTCTTTCCAGGATATATAAAATGTGTTATAATAAGAATTGATTGAAGAAACTGGTTATTATGTGACCAGTTATGTTCCCCAGTGAGGGGGATACATCACAATTTTTATTGAATATTACATTAACATACTGTAATATAGTTACAGACTTGTTACAAATGGAGCTGAAGGAGCCATCTATGGTGCTTTAAGAAATAAAGTATGTACATAGCGTGATTTATATATTTTGAATATAGAATATTACTGGTTTATTGACATCTGGGTAAATCAGCTGTTTCGTACCATAATAGTGTTTACGGTCAGGTGATACAATGACTAAAATAATATCTGCTGTAGAATGTAGTCGAAAAATAATATACATTGTGTAGTTATTAAATAGTTGTATGTAGGATATTTATTTATTTATTTTTGCTAGGGCTTTGAGAAGCGATTTTGAGAGATTCTCGATCTTGCATTCTAAGGTGTGAGCAGGAGGCGAGGGGTACCCTTATGGGCCAACCTGTTGAAGGGAGACGATAGGGACACTGTAATATCAATATTTCAAGGTCCTCGAGCTGCTGGAACAGCGGAGAGGCAAGACTGGAAAGCAATATTGAGGAGTGCATGTAGTCCGGCCGAGATGGTCACCTGTGTAGAGCGTGTAGCTATACTGACATGCCAGGTCTGTACCAAACCAGATTCCTGCTTAAGAAAATGGTTACAAAGTCAACATTACAATAAAACCTGGTTAGAAAACTTTTGTCGGCAAAAGCTCCTGGAACAAGTTCTAACATGACTGTTAAGTCAGACCAATATTTGTGATGAAAGGGTGAATTGTGTAGGCGTGTGTAGGTATATAGTTCGTGTGTGTGTGTGTGTGTGTGTGTGTGTGTGTGTGTGTGTGTATGTATGCTTGATATAAGTGTTTGTTTGACAGCTTAAGTTTACAACTATGTTATTTTACTATATTAGTTCCCCTTATTAATATTTCATACTTTTTCACATTTATATTTACATTCGAAACTACTTTCATCCATATTTTATGTTCCCATAGTGATTATAATTAAAGGTCATGGTCTTATTTTCACTGGGGTCCTTATGTTCTCACTCAGAGGGTGCGATCTGCAGCGGTTACCTAACACCTAGGTACCTAATTCAAAGTGAATAACTGCAACTGGTAAGGAAACATTTCCATCCAACGTTCCTATTCGACCGAGGATCGAACCCCAATCAAACTGTTGGTTGAGACCGATACGAAATGTGCCACGGGCACAAGCAGGCCTAAGAATAAATAATACAGACATGAAAACTACAGAATGCATTTCCACACTGATTTTTTTATTTTGCCACCGAAATGGCTAATATATTGTGCACCCATATCCATCCTGTGGACGGTAGTGAAAGAGCATATTGATACACAAAAGGCTTAAGAAGAATATACGAGATGGACATTATAATCGGGTAGTATAACAGCAGAGAGCTGCCTAGTTGACCAAGAAAGACGCGCGACAGACGCCAGATTGGCAGACGCTTCCTGGTCCTTCATTTCCAGGGTGGACAGCAATACAGGCACATTAGTTTTTTCTCCCTACGCGAGATGAGAAGAGCAGTGTGTAAAATGTCGTAAAAGCAGACAGTCTGGGACAGAAACGACCCATCACCAGCGATATGCTCCATGTAATGGCTCGATTCCCGCGGCGTCACTTGGGAGAGCTTGTGAGCCCCGGGAAGCACTTACACAGTCAGCAGCATGGGGATCGTTAAGAACCTTACACAGTCAGCATCATAGGGTTCACGAAGAACCTTACAGTCTGCATCTAAGGGTCATTAAAACCCTCTTAATCCAGGCTAGCTTCGGGAACGCTGAAAGTCTGCACCATAGTGTGAGTTAAGAATTATTTGTCACATACTCTAAGATCTGAATGTCAAATGCTTTACAGACGATGTTACCAGGCGAATGTATGGAGAACAAACCCTGCGGGCACTTTTAATTGCTAAGTAAGAGTGGATGGAGATGTATTTAAATGTCGGAAAATCAATTTGCAAAAAAAAAAAAAAAAAAAAAAAATCCCCATCAAAGTACACAGTAATTTAGTCCCACTACCAAACTCCAGATAATAGGTATTGACTCCTAGCGGAAACTAAGCAGTGTATCCCATACTCAGGAGCGAGAACGTGCTACATGACCAAGGGGTCAATATGACTTGTTTCCTTTCTGCTAAGTGACGGTATAAGGAGAAATTACAGCTCTTACCCACCATGTGATGAGTACCAGCAGTCACAATATTAGGAAATGAGACCCACCTGTCGTTAAAATTTCAGAAATTTTGATGAGTATGAATTTCAGTGACTGGTATTCTGACGCATCGAGTGATTATTGAGTGGTCTCCTCTGACAGTCATTTGACAACATTCACCCAGGGCATTGTTGGTGGTTTATAGGCAGGGTCTTCGAATGGCTGAAGCGACATTCTATGGTCTTGCACTAAACAATATACATCAGTGTCTCCCGCGACGTGAGCACCAGGGAGCCGAATTAATATTCACTGGTCTCTCTAATTTGACTTGTGTTCCAAACGTCTGTTCAGTGATGTGTGTGGAAGACTCATCCAAGTGTTATTAGTGAACTTTCCGGACTTATTATTATTATAATCAAGGGGAAGCGCTAAACCCATAGGATTATACAGCATCTGTGCGGGGGGGATGTGGAAGGCATTAAGGGAACTAGAGCACAAATCCAATTCCCTAGATCAAGAGCCCCTCACCAGCATCAAGGAACCTTCATTGAGGGGTTTCCGGACTTAGCCAGGGTCCACATTCTTGTAAGTGAACTGTGGCTTCGAGGAAATTGCGGAGAATCAGCTATAATGAGTGACGACTCTCGTATATGACGACCGCTCAGCATCCTGCCCTGACCTCAACACGAGGTCAGGGCAGGAGAGGACAAATGCCTCCTTCACGGGTCTATCATATAGATGGCCCGTCAGCGAGTAGTCCACCCTCGGGGAGAACTACATCTGAGGAGTCTGGTGAAAGTCTTCTCCTTACCTTATCCATTAAGCCGATTGCACTCCATAATCTTGTGTAAGGCAGGCAGGGCCCTGACTGACATACAGTTGGTACAGGACAAGTAAGGTGAATAACCTCTAAAGTTACGTCAACACGTCGTTTATCTACCCTCATCCTGGCCTAAGCTTCATTAAAGAACAAAAGACACAATACCGTGACTGGTACAATACACAAATAACCCGCACTTGATTTCCGCTGTTAATTAATTTTGAGTCTATTCACCTAGAGGCCACCAACCTCTCGAGGTGCTCTATCAAGCAAATGGTGAACACCTCCACAGGTGGCTGTCAAAGCCACACCTAGGTGTACAATTACCAGTTTGATGTATCTGATAACACCTGGTTCCTGCTGTATTATTCGGCTGAATGTTCCAGCGTAATTGGTCACTGAATGAGGCTTAGTACACAAATAACCCGCACATACGAGAAAGAAGCTTGTGACGTTTTGGTCCGACTTGGACTACTGATAAGCACACAGACCCACTAAGGGGAGGGTACCAGTATATATACTCCCGGTCCTCTCCTATATGTGCTGGCTCCCTCTCCGTCAGTCAGTGTGACCTGTCAACAGTTCAAGCCGGATCGAAACGTCGTCATAAGCTTCTTTCTCCTATATGCGGGCTATTTGTGTACTAAGCTTCATTCAGTGACAAGTTACGCTGGAACATTCAGCCAGGTAATGAAGCAGGAACCAGGTGTCACCAGAGACATCAAACTGGTAAGTAAGCACCTAGGTGCGGTTATGACAGCCACCTGTTGTGTTCACCATTTGCTTGATAGAGCGCCTGGAGAGGCTGGTGGCCTAGGTGAATAGGCTGACATTAATTAACAGAGGAAGTCAAGTGTATACACACACTTCCACACACCCCTCCCCCGGACACACGCTTCTCTCATTCACCTTCCTCACGGACACGTCACACACACCTACCTCACAAACGTACGTCACACACACACACACACACACACACACACACACACACACACACCAAATGACACACGTCTCTCACACACTTCCTTCTGGCCTCGCTCAAATATTTTCCATCTGATTTGCCCTCCGTCTTCTGTGGCTCCCACACGGAGGGCGGAGAAGGATCGGGAGGAAAGAGAAAAATGGAAGGGAGGGAAGAAATTGACGGAAGAGGAAGAGGAGTGAGCGTAGGCAGCGGACATTAAACGTTTCTCATACATTCCTTGTTAAACTCGCTGGAGTCTTAGAAACCGAGGTTTACCTCTCAGGAAGGGCCTTGACGCTGGTGAGGGACTCTTTACCCAAGGAAACAAACCTATCCTCCTCTTCCTTGGATCGAACCCGGATGCCTCCCAGTAGACACGAGCTGTATGGCCTCCTTCGGGGGCTTGTGGCTCTTGCGGGACAAAAGTAGTCTTATCAGAAGACACCCAAGAAAGACTATGAAGCACGAGAAACTACACAGTATAAAACACTACACACAAATATATTACCGGACGTGAAAAGAAATAATTTTGTGAAACAACTCGGTGTGTTAAGCGGATCACTGCACACAGCTGCGTGCTGGTCTGGAAAATACGAAGCAACGAAATTACCAGTGGTAAGGAACATTAATATGATGCTGCAATCTCGCTCTAAATTACATTGTTAATAAACAGAGAAGGAAAAAATGTGGATTACATTATAGAAGGAATACAATACACAAATAACCTGTACATAGGAGAGAGAGAGAAGCTTATGACGACGTTTCGGTCCGACTTGGACCATTTACAAGTCACACAGCGTGACCTGTAAATGATCCAAGTCGGACCGAAACGTCGTCATAAGCTTCTCTCTCCTGTGTATCGTTCCAGTCACGGTACTGTGCCTTCTTTATAAAAAGAACATTCATTGTGTGTTAAACATTATTTTGAAGCGTACTGATCGGGAATTTCTAGAAAAATGTTTATATGCCTTATTTTCTAGGTGAGCAGCAGTGCTCATACCAACCGCCCACCTCATAGTGAGGTCCCAATAGTAATTATTATTATAATCAACGGGAAGCGCTAAACCCGGAGGATTATACAGCGCGTGGGGGGGGATGTGGAAGGCATTCAGGCTTAATTCGGGGAACTGGAGCACAGATCCAATTTCCTAAATCAAGAGCCCCTCACCAACATCAAGGAACCTTCCTTGAGGGATATCACAGTAAACTACATTTATAATGGTAATAATTTGCTCTAGCGGTACGGTAGTATTTAGTGTACAAAACTAAGTATGTCATATACAACAATTTTCACTTTATTTTTTTTTTTTACAAATTAGCGAGCCCAAGCTTTGATCATACGAAGCGATTATAAAAATGTTTTCCAATACATAAAAATGTTTCTGCTAACAAATATAATTACACACGGCTCCAGCTTTTAAACGAGAGGATGTGAGAAGTGATTAACGAAATCGTAATAACAAGATTGTAAAACAAGCCTCGGTACAGGTGGGTTTTGAATCCCAGGGTTCAAAACCTGGAGTTTTATGACTCACTTGCCATGGGTTCTAACCCCACCAGTACCGTAATTTGAGAACTGTTTGTTAGTACATAAAAGATAGTGTTAGTGCGGGTACTCACCACCCTCAGCGCCGCCTGTCACGTCTACTTCTCTTGCTCTTAACGAGAGGTTTCACTCCATGCACTCGTAATATAAACACAATTATATAACTAAGTAGTTAATTATTAAATGCTAGTGTTTTTCGTAAATACGCAAAATTGGGAATTCCATACTGAATCAACTGATAAACAGCGTTACCTCTGACCTTCACGTTGCTCACGTGTTTCATCACTAGAATCTTCTTTAACGTTTACACTGAAAAGTTGTATAGAAAAACTGTAGTTAATCTTAGAGGCGGCGACACACTTGTTAACAACAGGGCTTCAGACACACCTGTCAACACACGGCTTCAGACACACCTGTCAACACCAAGGCGTCAGACACTCTGTCAACACCAGGGCTTCAGACACATCTGTCAACACCAGGGCTTCAGACACACCTGTCAACACACGGCTTCAGACACACCTGTCAACACCAAGGCGTCAGACACTCTGTCAACACCAGGGCTTCAGACACACCTGTCAACACCAAGGCGTCAGACACTCTGTCAACACCAGGGCTTCAGACACATCTGTCAACACCAGGGCTTCAGACACACCTGTCAACACACGGCTTCAGACACACCTGTCAACACCAAGGCGTCAGACACTCTGTCAACACCAGGGCTTCAGACACACCTGTCAACGCCAGGGCGTCAGACACAAATCTTGTGAAGGGTAACTTCAGTGGTTGTCGGTTAATTATTGGGTTTAAAGGCTATCGACTACACAAAGGGTTGTTAAGGTTGCGTGTAACCAGTTCACCACCAGTCAAGAATACTTTAACCCCTAGTACAGACACTAAAACGATATCCAAATGTACACACTCTAAGATATACACATCTGCAATCTTACACACATTAATACTCTCAGCGCATGCTCACCAAGAGACAGACTCCTCAGAAAATATACAAAATCGCCATTGCTTATGAGAAAATGCTCACAGTGACAATTTATTCCTATATTTTGGCACAAGAAAACTCATACTATACGATGTCAACAAAAATCTAAATTAATTCATTATTTTACAGGGAAATTATTGCCAATTACAGTCTATGGTTATTACATAGCACGTCATCAGCTAGTGACGCTAGTGAGGGGGAAATTGGAACTAACCGCCCTGTCCTCAGATCAAACCTCATTACCCCACCAACCCTTCCATTCCATAAGTGTTTGTAAGACCGTTACGGATTTAGAGCGTTTTTATCTGATTATACAACAACTGGAGTTTTATAAGTGTGATAAAATATATAACCTGGTCGATTACATCTTGTCATTACGAGTCAAGAATTAGGAATTGGTCATTAGGAATTTTGGTATGTTCATTTCCAGAGTATAAGTGATAATTGTGACAAAAATTGAATAGAAGCAATAAAGAGAGACCGATATTTGTAGGATTTAATAATAATAAATAAAAATCAATACATAATAAAGAATAACTTTTAATAGTATATTATTATTATTATTTAGTAGATGAGTGACTCACCAATTCTGGAAGCAATATGCTTGATATATTAAGTGTTATCGTATGATGGTGTTGTTGTTTAATGGTGAATATGATGAAGCTATGGATAATATAATTCTTTTATGGTGAAGATGATGGCGCTATGGAGAATATTACGGTAATATAGTGAATGTTATGATGATATAGTGAATATGATGGCACAACAGGGAATATTTCTGATGTTATGGCGAGTGTTTTAAATCCAAAAGAAAGTTGTAATGAACGACTATCGGTGAACGAGTAGACTAATGACTAGACTCAAACTGTAGTTCTTGCTTGTAGCAACACCAATACTATAACCATTCAACAGGTGAGTGTAATTGTGTTATGAGTATGAGAGCGTTATAGTGAACGTGATACTATGGTGATTATGAGTGTTATGGTATGATAAAGTTATGGTGGCTATGATAGTGTTATGGTGACTATGATACTGTTATAGTATGACAGTGTTATGGTGACTATGATAATGTTATAGTATGACAGTGTTATGGTGACTACGATGTTATAGTATGACAGTGTTATGGTGACTATGATAGTGTTATAGTATGACAGTGTTATGGTGACTACGATGTTATAGTATGACAGTGTTATGGTGACTATGATAGTGTTATAGTATGACAGTGTTATGGTGACTACGATGTTATAGTATGACAGTGTTATGGTGACTATGATAGTGTTATAGTATGACAGTGTTATGGTGACTACGATGTTATAGTATGACAGTGTTATGGTGACTATGATAGTGTTATAGTATGACAGTGTTATGGTGACTACGATGTTATAGTATGACAGTGTTATGGTGACTATGATAGTGTTATAGTATGACAGTGTTATGGTGACTACGATGTTATAGTATGACAGTGTTATGGTGACTATGATAGTGTTATAGTATGACAGTGTTATGGTGACTACGATGTTATAGTATGACAGTGTTATGGTGACTATGATAGTGTTATAGTATGACAGTGTTATGGTGACTACGATGTTATAGTATGACAGTGTTATGGTGAGTATAATAGTGTTATGGTGACTATGATAGTGTTATTGTGACTATGAGAGTGTTATAGTATGATAGTGTTATCGTGACTATGATAGTGTTATAGTATGACAGTGTTATGGTGATTATGAGAGTGTTATAGTATGACAGTGCTATGGTGACTATGATAGTGTTAAGACGGTGTTATAGTGACCATGATAGTCTTATGGTGTTAAAGTGACTATAATAGTGTTGTGTTAGTGTTATAGTGGCTTTGAGAGTCTTATGATGGTGTTACAGTGACTATGATAGTGTTATGATGGTGTTATAGTGAGTATGATGGAGTTATAGTGAATATGATAGCGTTATGATGGTGTTATAGTGACTATGATAGTGTTATGATGGTGTTATAGTGACTATGATAGTGTTATGATGGTGTTATAGTGACTATGATAGTGTTATGTTTGTGTTATAATACTTGATAGTGTTATGATGGTTTTAAATAGTGACTATGATAGTGTTATGATGGTGTTATAGTTACTATAATTTATTGGTTTAATTGATGTGTATGTTTTTACAGTGACAAAGATAGTGTTATGATGGTGTTATAGTGACTATGAGAGTGTTATGATGGTGTTATAGTGACTATGATAGTGTTATAATGGTGTTATAATGACTATGATAGTGTTATGATGGTGTTTAATCACTATGATAGTGCTATGATGGTGTTATAGTGACTATGATAGTGTTATGATGGTGTTATAGTGACTATAATAGTGTTATGATGGTGTTATATTGACTATGATAGTGTTATGATGGTGTTATAGTGATTATGATCGCGTTATGATGGTGTTATAGTGACTATGATAGTGTTATAATGATGTTTTAGTGACTATGATAGTGTTATGGTGTTATAGTGACTATAATAGTGCTATGATGGTTTTACAGTGACTATGATAGTGTTATGATGGTGTTATAGTGACTATGATAGTGTTATGATGGTGTTATAGTGACTATGATAGTGTTATGATGGTGTTATAGTGACTATGATAGTGTTATGATGGTGTTATAGTGACTATGATAGTGTTATGATGGTGTTATAGTGACTATGATAGTGTTATGATTTTGTTATTGTGAGTATGATAGTGTTATAGTGAGTATGATGGTGTTATGATGGTGTTATAGTGACTATGATAGTGTTATGATGGTGTTATAGTGACTATGATAGTGTTATGTGTTATAGTGACTATAATAGTGTTATGATGGACTATAGTGACTATGAAGTGTTATTGGGTTAAGTATTAGGATCGCTTATGATGGTGTTATAGTGACTATGATAGTGTTATGATGATGTTATAGTGATTATGATAGTGTTATGGTGTTGTAGTGACTATAATAGTGCTATGATGGTTTTACAGTGACTATGATAGTGTTATGATGGTGTTATAGTGACTATGATAGTGTTATGTTGGTGCTATAGTGGCTATGATAGTGTTATGATGGTGTTATAGTGACTATGATAGTGTTATGATGGTGTTATAGTGACTATGATAGTGTTATGTTGGTGTTATAGTGACTATGACAGTGTTATGATTTTGTTATTGTGAGTATGATAGTGTTATAGTGAGTATGATGGTGTTATGATGGTGTTATAGTGACTATGATAGTGTTATGATGGTGTTATAGTGACTATGATAGTTTTTGATGAGTAATAGTGACTATGATAGTGTTATGATGGTGTTATAGTGACTATGGTAGTAGTGTTATGTTGGTGTTTTTTAAGTGACTATGATAGGGGTTATGTGTTATAGGACTATGAATTATGAGGGTGTTAGTGACTATGATAGTGTTATGATGGTGTTATAGTGACTATGATAGTGTTATGATGGTGTTATAGTGACTATGATAGTGTTATGATGGTGTTATAGTGACTATGATAGTGTTATGATGGTGTACTCGTGATAACCAGAGCTCCTGTACTCATAACGTCGTTTTCTATTTTACAACAACAACAAAAAAGTTGCTCAGTTCTGATTGTATTCAAATTCACTAATTAAAAAATTCCGCTAACATATTTTGTATTGATTCCTTCCCTCATTAACTAATTAACCCAGGTTTATTAATATTATGTTTTGATATTTTATGCTTCAATAAATGTCACCAGTGGAGAGCCATCGAATGGTCAGCACACACACACACACACACTCACACACACACACACACACATACACTCACACTCACACACACACATACACTTACACTCACACACACACACACACACACTTACACTCACACACATACACACACACACTTACACTCACACACAACACACACACACACACACTCACACACACACACACACACACACTTAACACACACACACACACACACACACACACACACTCAGTCTCACACACACACACACATACACACTCACACACACACACACACACACACACACACAACCTCACACTCACACACACACACACACACACATTGACACTCACACACACACACACACTCACACTCACACTCACACACACACACACACAACACACACACACACACACACACACACACACACACACACACAACAGTGGGCACCTGTGACGAGCGGGGTCCCCCCAGGGGTCGGTCCTAGGACCAGTGCTATTTTTGGTATATGTAACGACATGACGGAAGGGTTAGAAATCAGAAGTGTCCCTGTTTGCAGATGATGTGAAGTTAATGAGGAAATTAAATCTGATGAGGACCAGGGAGGGCTTCAAGAGACCTGGACAGACGGACACCTGGTCCACAAATGGCTTCTCGAATTTAATCCTGCCAAATGCAAAGTCAGAAGATAGGGGAAGGGCACAGAAGACCCCAGACAGAGTATAGGCTAGGTGGCCAAAACTGCAAACCTCACTCAAGGAGAAAAGATCTTGGGGTGAGTATAACACCGAGCATGTCCCCCGGAAGCACACATCAATCAGATAACTGCTTTCAGCATATGGGGCCTGGCAAACCTGAGAACAGCATTCCGACACCTTAGTAAGGAATCATTCAAGACACTGTACACCGTGTATGTCAGGCCCATACTGGAGTATGCAGCACCTGTTTGGAACCCGCACTTGATAAAGCACGTCAAGAAACTAGAGAAAGTAAAAAAGGGTTTGCAAACAAGGTTAGTTCCAGAGCTAAGGGGAAATGTCCTATGAAGAAAGTTTAAAGGGGAAAATCGGCCTGACGACACTGGAGGACAGGAGGTCAGGGGAGACATGATAACGACATAAAAATACTGCGTGGAATAGACAAGGAGGACAAGGACAGGATGTTCCGGGGAGGGACACGGGAAACAAGAGGCCACAATTGGAAGTTGAAGACCAAAAAGAGTCAGAAGATAGTAGGAAATATTTCTTCATCATAGAGTTGTAAGGCAGTGGAATAGCCTAGAAAATGACGTAGTGGAGGCAGGAACCATACACAGTTTTAAGACGAGGTTTGATAAAGCTCATGGAGCGGGGAGAGAGAGGGTCTAGTAGCAACCGGTGAAGAGGCGGGGCCAGGAGCTAGGACTCGACCCCTGCAACCACAAATAGGTGATACAAATAGGGAGTACACACACACACACTCACACACTAACACACAAAAAACACACACTCACACACAACACACACACACACACACTCACACTGACAAATCACCACCCCACACACACCACACACACACTCACACACCACACACTGACACTCACACACACACACACACCCACACACACTCACATGCACCCACACACACACACCCCACACACACACACAACACACCCCAAAAAACACACACAAACACAAAAAGGACCCTCACCCACAAAACACACACCCCACACCTCACACACACACACTCAAAACACACACACACAAAACACGCACTAACACACACACTCACAAAACCACACACACCCCACACTCAGAAACCCACACACACACAAACACACACACATTTCCCCCAACACCCCTCACACACACCACACTCTCACACACAAAATCAGAACCCCGCATGGGGGAAAGAGGAAAAAAAAGGCAAAAGGAGCAGGAAAAGAAAAAAGGGAGGGAAACCAGCAGAGGTCATTTCAGGCAGAACAAACGAAAGGGGAAAGCACAAACAACTATTTCAAAACCATAAAACCCCAAATCACACCACCCCCCAAAACACCTAAAAACCATACCCACAGCCCCCCCCCAAAACACCGAGCTATAGAATCCCACAGAAATCCCCACCAGGTCCCCCCAAACCCTCACGGGCCCCCCCAAAACCCACGGGTTTTGGAAAAGGGAAATGAAGGTTATGGTACACAAACGCTATGGAAAAACCCAAATAATTGGGAGGAGTGGCATAAAAGAGTCAAAGAAGCATCACCGGAATCATAGCTCTCACAAAAACCCAAGTTTACGGTATGATAACAGTTTGCCATTTTTCCAACGGGATCCCAAAGCCCTGGGGAAAAACAGGGGGGAACCGGGGGGGGTTGGCCCGGAGTGGGTTGCTGATCAAAAATCGCTGGAATTTTGATGAGTGGAGAGGGAGACAGCGGAGAAAAAAAAGGGTTTACATAGTGGGAACATTTCCCCTTTGGAGGTCCCATGGTGGAAATAGCAGTGTGTTAACCCACCACAGAACAGCAGGGGGCCCAAGGCAAGAGTACGACAAAGAGAAAATAGGGGGAAAAATTTTTTGACAAAAACCTGGCTAAGTGGCCAAAAAGACTCATGCATGCAGGGAAAAAAGTCCTGACTTTGGGTGACTTTAACCAAAGGGGAATCGATTGGGGAATTTGGGCCCCACAGGGGGGCCAAGATACTTGGGGGAAAAAGATAAAAGGAGGTGGTACGGGAAAAATTTTTGGGCCCAAAACACGTAAGGGAAACTACAAGAGAGGGGAGGGGAAGAACCGCAAGGCTGTTTTTTAGTTTTCCCCTTGAGTAGGGGGCAGATATCGAGGACATCCATATGAAAACCCCGGGGGCCCAAAGGGGACCAGGTGGTTTTAAGCTTCGAATACACATTTAAGACCTACAAGGGGGGGGAGAAGCAGGAAGGCCAGGACGAATGAAGAAAAAATTTCAAGAAAGGGGAAACACAGGAAGGGGAAGGAACACCTGAACGGGGTTCAGTGGGACAGAAACTGGCGGGAAGCCAGTTAATGAATGATGGAATATGTGGGAAAACAAAATGCAAGGAGGCTGAGGAGGGGTTTGCCCGGGGGTAACAGGATTAATGAAAAAGCCGGATTGCCCCTTTGGTTTTTACCCAAAGGGGGAGGGAGGGAAAAACCAATGTGCTAGGGGAAAGGAAGAAATATAGAAGGCCAAAAGGGCCCGGGGAAAAAGGAGAAAAAGTGTTTTGAGCCAAAAAAAAACGAATATGCCCCAGAAAGGGAAAGGAACCCAAAAAACCCCAAAATGAAAAAACATAGCAAACGAAAAACCAAAATTTACCCGAAACTGTTTTACAGCCACATCAGGGGGAAAACAACAGTCAAGGCCAGGAATCGGTAAGGAAGGAAGGAAGAGGGGCAACAAGAAATGACCCCTGAAGTATTGAAGAACTCAACAAGGATTCAAAGAAAATGTTCACAGAGGGACAGAAGGGGGTCCAGGGAAAAAAAGGAAAAGGTGGGGGAAAACCACCAAAATGCTGGGCACAGTGCACACAACCCGGGGAAAAAGTGAAGAGGCTTTGAGTGGCTAGATACCCCAAAGGCAATGGGGCCAGATAACATCCCCCAAAGGGTATTTTGGGGAGGGGGAGAGGCCCCTATGTTTTTACCCCTAACAACAAAATTCCCAAAACATTTTATCGAAAAAGGGGGATTGCCTGAGGCTGGAAAAACAGCCAAAAGTAGTCCCAAAACTTTAAAAAAAGGGGGGAAAAGGGCATGATGCCCTTAAACTAAGGGCCGTTTTCACTGCATGTTTTAGTATTTCAAAAAACATGGAAAAGATTATCAGGAGAAGGTGGTGGAACACCTTGAAGGAATGTTTTCATAACGCAGCCAACATGGGTTTTAGGGACGGGGAAAACCGGGGTCACAAACCCCACTGGAGTTTTATGAAATGGGGACGCAGTAAGACAAGAGAGGAGGGGGGGTGGATTTCATTTTCTTGGGGTGCAAAAAGGGTTAAGGGGGGGGGGGGGAAAAGGTTTCCCCACAAGAGATTGGTGCAAAAAAATGGAGGACCAACAGGGATAACAGGGAAAAGGGACTCAAGGGTCAGGGAATAACCCGGGGGGGAAGCAGCAGCGAGGCGGTTTCGTTGCAGGTTTTCAAGTGAAACACCCGTGAAACCCCGGGGTCCCACCGGGGTTGGGAGTCCTTGGACCCGGCTGTTTCAGGTGTTTGGGGGAAAAGACATGACGGAAGGAAAATAGGGCCTGAGGTGTCCCTGGTTTTCAGATGAAGTGAAGTTGATGAGAAAAATTCCCCCTCGATCGAAAACCAGGGGAGAACTACAAAGGGGTCGGGCAAAAGGGTGCAGACCCCCGGGCCAGCAATTGGGTTTCCCGGAGTTCAATCCCACCAAAAGGGGAAAAATGAAGAAATTTTGGGAAGGGGAAAGAAGACCCCAGACGGAAATAAAAGTCTAGGGGCCAGAGACTCCAAAACCCCACTCAAGGAAAAAAATTTTTGGGGGGGGTAAAAACACCGGAACATCTCCCCAAACGCAATCAAAACCCAAAAAACTGCCCGCAGCATATGGGGGGCCCCAAACCAAAACCCCAGAACACATTCCGAAAATCTTAAAGGGGAAACTTCAGGGGGCCCTGTACACCCTGTACTAGGCCCCAAAATTTGGGGTTTGCGGCACCCGTTTGGAACCCACCCTAGCCAACCACTAAAGAAATAGAGAAAGTGAAAAGGTTTGCAACAAGAAGCCCCCAGAGCTAAGGGGTATGTCCTCGAGGAGACTTTAAAGGAAAATCAACCTGACGCACGGGGGGACAGGAGAGATAGGGGGGACAGATAGCGACATCAAAATACTGAGGGGAATTGACAAGGTGGACAAAGAAGGATGTTCCAGAGATTGGACCGTAACAAAGGGGACAAGTTGGAAGTTTAAGCCCAGAGAACACGGGAGTTAGGAAGATTTCTTCGCCACAAATAGTCAGTAAGTGGGAAAAGTTTGGGAACGATGTAGTGGAGGCAGGGTTCCCTAATAGCTTTAAGCAGAGGTATGATAAAGCTCACGGGTTTAGGGGAGGAAACCCAGTAGCGATCATGAAGAGGCGGGGGCCGGAGCTCGGATCGACTCCTGCAATTCAATAGGTGAGTAATAGGTGGTACACACACACACACACAAAACACACCACACACCACACACACCCCCACACAAACAACACACACACTCCACACAACACACGCTCCTGTTAGTCATGTTAGATACTGGGGCACCACTCCTCAGCTATTCCCGAAATTTGAGCGGAATAGCTAGAAAGGGGAAGATAGGGTTGACTAGCGAGGAGAGCAAGCGAGGGGGGAAACCTAGTGAGGGTCAGACATCCCAGAAGCCAGACAAAATAAATTTTACAACCCAATTACTTGTGTTTTTAAGTGAAGTGAAAGTCTAGAATCAC
>NC_069405.1:66390773-66440773 GCF_026875155.1 Cherax quadricarinatus
TTATCTTCTGGATCTAGGTTGACTAATAGGCAACAAAGTTTGTATTATTGAGAAGAAATCAGGCTGGAGTCCTGTCACAAAACGGTGTAACACAGGTCTGTATTAGGCCTCCTGTTACCAATCTATATAAACGAAACACTTGAGGGGAATAAATGTCGACATAGCAAGTTTGCCGATGACCGTAAAGTTGGCCATCAAATAGCTTCTGATAAGGACTTCCAGAGAGCTACAAGATGAACCGGATAGGTTGATGTTGTGGTCTGAGAAGTGGCTAACGCAGTTTATTATATTAATGCCAAGGAGTACCGTCAAGGTGATGAATGAGACATGGGCAACACTTGGGTATCTTTATTGATGAACAAGATACATGTGCAAAATCTGGGTATCTTTAGTGATGAACAAAATGATGAGAGGTTTCGCCAGCCAGTAACTTTTCCAACCAATTCAGAGAATATAAATTGCAGATTGTTGAAGAAGCTGAGAGGTAATTTTGAGGTGTTTAGTTTCACAGTCTTGATGAATCTAGAACAGATCCAAGATGTTGAAAACTTTTATACTAGAGCCAGAAGAGAGGGTCAGCAATTGAAGATGCTGTCAAAGGTGGGCAGGATCCACTAGTGCAAGTAGGTGAAGCACAAGAGTTGGATAACAGATTTATCAATAGAGTTGTAGAATATATTCTCTGCATCAAGTTTCCATGACAGGTTGACGAGTAATAAACTGGTTGACGAAAGTCTCTTCAGTAAAGACATCTTGTCCATGAACTTGTCGGTATTGTATAACATTCATGTATCAGAGTACACAGAATTAAAGAAATAACCAAGAGCTACTAACGTGGTACCTTTGTACCGAGTCTCAACCCAAGACTTAGTGACGTGAACAGGATCAGAGCCAGTCGGAATAACAATGAGCTATCCACAATTAAGCGTCCAGTGAGGTAGAGTGTATCTTTGCGCTGCCAAACGCCGGCTCCTTCATGCCTGAGCCAATGAAAACCCATCTTTAGCCAACCTTTTTTTTCCAAGGCCAATCATAACTTCCATTGACTACCTTCATCAAGCTGAACTTACCTCAACGAAGGAAACCCCAGACTCACGTGAATTAACGAATGTGGATGAAGTAGTACCTTACAACATGCAAAAAAATGGATCAAATCTTACTTACATCCTAGTTCTTGTGCTGGGATCTTAATATACGTACCAACAATCATAACAGTAATGGAGTGAATGATGATGAAAGTTTTTCTTTTTTTTTCGGGCCACCCTGCCTTGGTGGGAATCGGCTGATGTGTTAATAAAAAAAATCATAAATTATATATTGATCTATATTTAATAACAAGTGATATAATTCATTGACTCACTATCTCTTAATCCACGTTGCTCCATCAACATTTTCGAAAAACTATATACTGAAAAATTATATTCGAAGAACTTTTATCTGCGGTAGTTGTGACTACGGTAGTTCTGACTGCGGTAGTTCTGACTGCGGTAGTTCTGACTGCGGTAGTTCTGACTGCGGTAGTTGTGACTGCGGTAGTTGTGACTGCGGTAGTTCTGACTACGGTAGTTCTGACTGCGGTAGTTGTGACTGCGGTAGTTGTGACTGCGGTAGTTGTGACTGCGGTAGTTCTGACTGCGGTAGTTCTGACTGCGGTAGTTCTGACTGCGGTAGTTCTGACTGCGGTAGTTCTGACTGCGGTAGTTCTGACTGAGGTAGTTGTGACTGCGGTAGTTCTGACTGCGGTAGTTGTGACTGCGGTAGTTCTGACTGCGGTAGTTCTGACTGCGGTAGTTCTGACTGCGGTAGTTCTGACTGCGGTAGTTCTGACTGCGGTAGTTGTGACTGCGGTAGTTCTGACTGCGGTAGTTCTGACTGCGGTAGTTCTGACTGCGGTAGTTCTGACTGAAGGGAGTTGTGACTGCGGTAGTTGTGACTGCGGTAGTTGTGACTGCGGTAGTTCTGACTGCGGTAGTTCTGACTGCGGTAGTTCTGACTGCGGTAGTTCTGACTGCGGTAGTTCTGACTGCGGTAGTTCTGACTGCGGTAGTTCTTACTGCGGTAGTTCTGACTGCGGTAGTTCTGACTGCGGTAGTTCTGACTGAGGTAGTTGTGACTGCGGTAGTTCTGACTGCGGTAGTTGTGACTGCGGTAGTTCTGACTGCGGTAGTTCTGACTGCGGTAGTTCTGACTGCGGTAGTTCTGACTGCGGTAGTTCTGACTGCGGTAGTTGTGACTGCGGTAGTTGTGACTGCGGTAGTTCTGACTGCGGTAGTTCTGACTGCGGTAGTTCTGACTGAGGTAGTTGTGACTGCGGTAGTTGTGACTGCGGTAGTTGTGACTGCGGTAGTTCTGACTGCGGTAGTTGTGACTGCGGTAGTTGTGACTGCGGTAGTTCTGACTGCGGTAGTTCTGACTGAGGTAGTTGTGACTGCGGTAGTTGTGACTGCGGTAGTTGTGACTGCGGTAGTTGTGACTGCGGTAGTTCTGACTGCGGTAGTTCTGACAGCGGTAGTTCTGACTGCGGCAGTTCTGACTGCGGTAGTTCTGACTGCGGCAGTTCTGACTGCGGTAGTTGTGACTGCGGTAGTTGTGACTGCGGTAGTTGTGACTGCGGTAGTTGTGACTGCGGTAGTTCTGACTGCGGTAGTTGTGACTGCGGTAGTTGTGACTGCGGTAGTTCTGACTGCGGTAGTTCTGACTGCGGTAGTTCTGACTGCGGCAGTTCTGACTGCGGTAGTTCTGACTGCGGTAGTTCTGACTGCGGTAGTTCTGACTGCGGTAGTGCTGACTGCGGTAGTTCTAACTACAGTAGTTCTAACTGCAGTAATACTGTGGTAGTTTTAACTGCAATAGTTTTAACTGCAGTAATACTGTGGTAGTTATAACTAGAGTAGTTCTAACTGCAGTAATACTGTGGTAGTTCTAACTACAGTAGTTCTAACTGCAGTAATACTGTGGTAGTTTTAACTGCAATAGTTTTAACTGCAGTAATACTGTGGTAGTTCTAACTGCAGTAGTTTTAACTGCAGTAATACTAACTGTTGTAGTTCTAACTGCAGTAATACTGTGGTAGTTCTAACTGCAGTAGTTTTAACTGCAGTAATACTAACTGTTGTAGTTCTAACTGCAGTAATACTGTGGTAGTTCTAACTGCAGTAGTTTTAACTGCAGTAATACTAACTGTTGTAGTTCTAACTGCAGTAATACTGTGGTAGTTCTAACTACAGTAGTTCTAACTGCAGTAATACTGTGGTAGTTCTAACTGCAGTAGTTTTAACTGCAGTAATACTAACTGTTGTAGTTCTAACTGCAGTAATACTGTGGTAGTTCTAACTACAGTAGTTCTAACTGCAGTAATACTGTGGTAGTTATAACTAGAGTAGTTCTAACTGCAGTAGTTCTAACTGTGGTATTTTAAAATGTGCATTTGATGCCACTTTCTACATTAAAAATATAAATATGTCACAACAGTTCTAACTAAAAGAAAACCTGTTTATAAAGCAGTTATATATAATATATATATATATATATATATATATATAAATATATATATTATATATATATATATAATATATATATTATATATATATATATATATATAATATATATATATATATATATATATATCTGTCGTGCCGAATAGGCAGAACTTGCGATCTTGGCTTAAATAGCAACGCTCATCTTGCCATATAGGACAAGTGAAAATTTGTGTATGCAATAATTTCGCCAAAATCATTCTGAACCTAACGAAAAAAATATATTCACTGTATTTGTTTAGTATTAAATTACTGTAAACAAATCTAAAATATATTTAGTTGGGTTAGGCTAAAATAAATTGTTCTTGTTATAATAAGGTTAAGTAAGTTTTCTAAGATTCCTTTGGTGCAAAATTATAAATTTTTACATTAATATTAATGAAAAAATATATCTTTAAACGTATAAGAGAAAATTTTAGAAAGGAATTAATTTTAAATGAGTTCTTGCTGATTGACCAGTTTTACATATTCGGCACGACATATATGGAAATATATAATATATATATATATATATATTATATATATATATATATATATATATATATATATATATATATATATATATATATATATATATATATATATCCTGAATGATGCATGAATTACAAAAACATGCTTTTAAATCAACACATTTAACATGTTTTGAACACGTGTCTGCCTCTGGTCAGGAAGAGAGCAGTCGTAAACCTCGTCATTTTTCACTCTTGTAAATAAAGCGCAAAATGAATAAATATAAATAGATATAATTATGGTAAAATAAAAAGTCATGCAGTTACATGTGAATTTGTTTACTTCAAATAAACTGTATTTTTTTTCCTGACCAAAAGGAAAAGTAATTAAGTTTTACTTATTGAAGAATGTATATTAAAGTAACGAACACTTCTCTCCCTTGCAACACTTTACACCGCACTATGTAACACTACACACCACACTATGTAACACTACACACCACACTATGTAACACTTCACACCACACTATGTAACACTTCACACCACACTATGTAACACTACACACCACACTATGTAACACTACACACCACACTATGTAACACTACACACCACACTATGTAACACTTCACACCACACTATGTAACACTTCACACCACACTATGTAACACTTCACACCACACTATGTAACACTTCACACCACACTATGTAACACTTCACACCATACTATGTAACACTACATACCACACTATGAAACACTACACACCACACTATGTAACACTTCACACCACACTATGTAACACTTACACACACCTTCACACCACACTATGTAACACTTCAACACCACACTATGTAACACTTCCCACCACACTATGTAACACTACACACCATATATAACACTTCACACCACACTATGTAACACTTCACACCACACTATGTAACACTTCACACCACACTATGAAACACTACACACCACACTATGTAACACTTCACACCACACTATGTAACACTTCACACCACACTATGTAACACTTCACACCACACTATGTAACACTACACACCACACTATGTAACACTACACACCACACTATGTAACACTACACACCATATATAACACTTCACACCACACTATGTAACACTTCACACTACACTATGAAACACTACACACCACACTATGTAACACTTCACACCACACTATGTAACACTTCACACCACACTATGTAACACTTCACACCACACTATGTAACACTACACACCACACTATGTAACACTACACACCACACTATGTAACACTACACACCACACAAATGTAACACTTCACACCACACTATGTAACACTTCACACCACACTATGTAACACTTCACACCACACTATGTAACACTTCACACCACACTATGTAACACTTCACACCACACTATGTAACACTACACACCACACTATGTAACACTACACACCACACTATGTAACACTACACACCACACTATGTAACACTTTACACCACACTATATAACACTACACACCATATATAACACTTCACACCACACTAAATAACACTCACACCATATATAACACTTCACACCACACTATAAAACACTACACACCATATTAACACTTCACACCACACTATAAACCCCCTAACACACCACAACTTATATACACTTCACACCACACTATATGACACTTCACACCACACTATATGACACTTCACACCACGATATGACACTTCACACCACACTATATAACACTTCACACCACGCTATATACACTTCACACCAGTATCAACACTTCACACCACACTATATGACACTTCACACCACATATGAACACTACACACCACACATATGTACACTTCACACCACACTATTGAACACTTCACACCACACTATGTAACACTTCACACCACACTATGTAACACTTCACCACACTATTAACACTACACACCATATATACACTTCACACCACATTATGTAACACTTCACACCACACTATTACACTTCACACCACCATATGAAACACTTCACACCACACTATAAGTAGAACATAAAACATAAGACGAAGGACACATGCAGACAGCGCACTATGGCCATGCGAGCAGGTCCAAGTCTAATACAGGCTTAACCAATGCACCCAACCAGTCATGTCAGTCACATACTTAAGGACTAACACCACGACCTATAGAAAACAATCAGGTCTAATCACATCACACCACCTATACATCCACTCATGTACTTACCAACCTATTTAAAGCTACACAACGTTTGGCCTTTAACCACCTGATTATGTCCTACCACCACACTATATTACACTACACCAGTATAACACTTCACACCAATTATACACTTCCTACACACGATTATTTCACACTTAACCAACCTATTGACACTGCAACACGCTATAGATAATCTTCACACACTATTTTACATTCCCCTTTATTACATTCCTGACTTCCATTTAATTACACACCTAATCATTCCCCCTAACTTCTACGTCTTTCTAGAGAGTGCAGATTCAGGCCTTAGTCTATCTCATAGGAAGGTTTCTGATACATGGGATCAACTTTGTCATCCTCCTTTGTACATTTTCCAGAGAATATTATTCCATTCTGTAATAAGGTGACCAAAACTGTGCAGCATAATCTAAATGAGGCCTAACCAAGGATGTATAGAGTTGAGACAACCTGAGGACTCCTATTATTTATGCTTCTTGATAGAAGCCAAGGATTCTATTAGCTTTATTGCGAACCTTATGCACTGTTGTCTTGGTTTCAGATTACTGCTAACCAGAACTCCTAAATCTATTTCGCAATCCGTAATATTAAGATCTACATTATTTAGTATTATAGTGGCATGGTTATTGTCCTGTCCAACATTTAGAACTTTGCATTTGTCTATTTAAACTGCATCTGCACTTCTCCGACCACTGCATCAGTCTATTCAAATCTTCCTGGAGTGCTCGAATGTCCTCGTCAGAATGAATTCGACGGCCTATTTTGGTGTCATCGGCAAACTTGCCGATGTCGCTCTTTATGCCTCATCTATGTCGTTTATGTAGATTGTGACAGCAGGGGGCCCAACACTGACCCCTGTGGAACACCGCTCGTGACACTTCCCCACTCTGATTTCTCCCCATTTATGCAAACTCTCTGCTGCCTATTTGTCAACCATGCCTCTATCCAGGAAAAAATTTCTCCTCCTATTCCATGTGCTTTAATTTTCCTCAATAGTCTCTGATGTGGGACCCTGTCAAAAGCCTTACTGAAGTCCATATACACAATATCATATTCATTACCATGATCTACCTCCTCAAATACCTTAGTGAAAAAAGTTAATAAATTCGTAAGGCAGGAACGCCCCTTTGTAAAACCATGCTGAGATTCGTTGATTAATTTATGCTTTTCAAGGTGGCTACGACTGCCTCGGCAATTATTGATTCCATAAATTTTCCCACTATGGAGGTTAGGCTTATTGGTCTATAGTTCGAAGCTAAGGACCTGTCACCTGTTTTGAAAATAGGTATCACATTTGCCATTTTCCACTTATCTGGCACCATGCCAGTTTGTAGTGATATGTTGAAAGATTAGCCAAAGGTGTGCTAAGCTCCTCTTTACATTCCTTTAGAACCCTTGCATACAGTTCATCAGGGCCTGGGATTTGTTAGGTTTTAATTTATCTATTTGCCTAAGGACCATGTCACTTGTGACCCTAATAGTGCACAGTTTATTATCGTCCTGTTCTACATAATTTATCATTACTGGAATATCGCTGGTATCCTCCTGTGTAAAACTGAGAGGAAGTATGTGTTAAAAATTCTACACATTTCCTTATCACTGTCATGAGCTGACCGGGGAACTTTTGAGTGGGCCTATCTTGTCCCTGATCTTACTTCTGTATACCTGAAAGAATCCTTTTGGGTTAGTCTTCGATTCTCTTGCAACTTTAACCTCATAATCTCTTTTTGCTTTTCTAATTCCTTTTTTATTTCTCTCTTTAACTGAATATATCGATTTCTCAATTGCCCCTCTCCTCTTTTGATTTGCCTATATATGCCTTCTTTTGACCAATCAGATATTTTAATCTATTGTTCATCCATTTAGGATCATTTTTGTTTGATCTGATTTCCCTATTTGGAACAATAATTTGACTGAGCAGCTAAGAACTATGCCCTGGAAAGCATCATATCGGCAACCATCACCACCTACCTGACCCTTAGTCAGGTCATTCCAGTTCAGCCCACCTAAGTAATTTTTCAGTCCTATGAAATCAGCCAAGCGAAAGTCAGGGACGGAGACTTGATTGCCATTATTAGGGGAATTCCATGATATATTAAAACTGAGTGATTTGTGGATCACTTTCCCCAAGCTCTTCATTAACCTCAAGATTATTAATTAGTGTTTCCCTACTGGCAAGAACCAAGTCAAGGAGGTTATTTCCCCTAGTTGGCTCTGTCACAAAACTGTTTTAAAAAACAATCCTGGATCGTATCAAGAAAGTCACCTGACTCTAAATTTCCTGTCAAATTGCTCCAGTCAATCTGTCTATAGTTGAAATCTCCCATTAGCACAACATTTTCGTATGTAGATGCCTTACGAATTTCGTCCCATAGAAGTTTACTGCACTCCCTATCAAGATTTGGGGCCCTGTAAATCACACCCAAAATTAGTTTTTCTCGGCCCTCGAGAAGCTGTATGACACTTCACACCACGTTATATGACACTTCACACCACGCTATATGACACTTCACACCACGTTATATGACACTTCACACCACACTATATGACACTTCACACCACGCTATATGACACTTCACACCACACTATATGACACTTCACACCACGCTATAAAGACACTTCACACCACGCTATATGACACTTCACACCACACTATATGACACTTCACACCACGTTATATGACACTTCACACCACGCTATATGACACTTCACACCACACTATATGACACTTCACACCACACTATATGACACTTCACACCACACTATATGACACTTCACACCACGCTATATGACACTTCACACAACACTATATGACACTTCACACCACACTATATGACACTTCACACCACACTATATGACACTTCACACCACGCTATATGACACTTCACACCACACTATATGACACTTCACACCACGCTATATGACACTTCACACCACACTATATGACACTTCACACCACGTTATATGACACTTCACACCACGCTATATGACACTTCACACCACGCTATATGACACTTCACACCACGCTATATGACACTTCACACCACACTAAAATGACACTTCACACCACGTTATATGACACTTCACACCACGCTATATGACACTTCACACCACGCTATATGACACTTCACACCACGCTATATGACACTTCACACCACGCTATATGACACTTCACACCAACACTATATGACACTTCACACCACGCTATATGACACTTCACACCCCGTTATATTGACACTTCACACACGTTATATGACACTTCACACCACGCTATATGACACTTCAAAACCACGCTATATGACACTTCACACCACGCTATATGACACTTCACACCACGTTATATGACACTTCACACCACACTATATGACACTTCACACCACGCTATATGACATTCACACCACACTATATGACCCCTTCACACCACGCTATATGACACTTCACACCACGCTATATGACACTTCACTAAACCCCACTATATGACACTTCACACCACGTTATATGACACTTCACACCACACTATATGACACTTCACACCACGCTATATGACACTTCACACCACGCTATATGACACTTCACACCGCGCTATATGACACTTCACACCACGCTATATGACACTTCACACCACACTATATGACACTTCACACCACACTATATGACACTTCACACCACACTATATGACACTTCACACCACGCTATTAGACACTTCACACCACATTATATGACACTTCACACCACACTATATGACACTTCACACCACGCTATATGACACTTCACACCACACTATATGACACTTCACACCACGCTATATGACACTTCACACCACACTATATGACACTTCACACCACACTATATGACACTTCACACCACGCTATATGACACTTCACACCACACTATATGACACTTCACACCACACTATATGACACTTCACACCACGCTATATGACACTTCACACCACACTATATGACACTTCACACACGCTATATGACACTTCACACCACACTATATGACACTTCACACCACGTTATATCACACTTCACACCACGTTATATCACACTTCACACCACGTTATATCACACTTCACACCACGTTATATCACACTTCACACCAAGCTATATCACACTTCACACCACGTTATATCACACTTCACACCACGTTATATCACACTTCACACCACGTTATATCACACTTCACACCACGTTATATCACACTTCACACCACGTTATATCACACTTCACACCACGTTATATCACACTTCACACCACGTTATATCACACTTCACACCACGTTATATCACACTTCACACCACGTTATATCACACTTCACACCACGTTATATCACACTTCACACCACGTTATATCACACTTCACACCACGTTATATCACACTTCACACCACGTTATATCACACTTCACACCACGTTATATCACACTTCACACCACGTTATATCACACTTCACACCACGTTATATCACACTTCACACCACGTTATATCACACTTCACACCACGTTATATCACACTTCACACCACGCTATATCACACTTCACACCACGTTATATCACACTTCACACCACGTTATATCACACTTCACACCACGTTATATCACACTTCACACCACGTTATATCACACTTCACACCACGTTATATCACACTTCACACCACGTTATATCACACTTCACACCACGTTTATATCACACTTCACACCACGTTATATCACACTTCACACCACCTTATATCACACTTCACACCACGCTATATGACACTTCACACCACGTTATATCACACTTCACACCACGCTATATCACACTTCACACCACGCTATATCACACTTCACACCACACTATATAACATTTCACATCGCACATTAAACTTTAAAACACACTATATAACACCATACATCACACATTACACTTCACACTGCACTATATAACACTTGACATTCACACAATATAACACCTAGACATCACATACTGTAACACTTACATCACATACTGTAACACTTACATCACATACTGTAACACTTACATCACATACTGTAACACTTTACATCACATAATAAAATACTTGTATTTAAAGCACTTCACAACACACACAAAAACTATTCAGAAGACACAATACAACACTTCACACTACACAACACAACACACTACACAACACAACACACTACACAATACAACACACTACACAACACAACACACTACACAACACAACACACTATACAACACAACACACTACACAACACAACACACTACACAACACAACACACTACACAACACAACACACTACACAACACAACACACTACACAATACAACACACTACACAACACAACACACTACACAACACAACACACTACACAACACAACACACTACACAACACAACAACACTACACAACACAACACACTACACAACACAACACACTACACAACACAACACACTACACAACACAACACACTACACAACACAACACACTACACAATACAACACACTACACAAACACAACACACTACACAACACAACACACTACACAACACAACACACTACACAACACAACACACTACACAACACAACACACTACACAACACAACACACTACACAACACAACACACTACACAATACAACACACTACGCAACACAACACACTACACAACACAACACACTACACAATACAACACACTACACAACACAACACACTACACAACACAACACACTAACACAATACAACACACTACACAACACAACACACTACACAACACAACACACTACACAACACAACACACTACACAATACAACACGCTACACAATACAACACTTCACACTACACAATACAACACTTCACACTACACAACACAACACACTTCACAATACAACACTTCACACTACACAGTATGACAACACTTTTCTTTAATTTCATAAAATATTAAAAGATAAAAAAAAAATGAAATGTGATTACGATGTCATTTTTTCAGTATTTTTTTGCATACATGTCAATTAAAAAATCACTAAACCTGAACGATGAATTACGAGATCCATTCTTTTCCAGAAGAGTGAGGAATATATATATAATATATATATATATATATATATTATATATATAATATATATATATATATATAAAATATATATATATATATATATATATATACTCACCTAGTTGTGGTTGCAGGGGTCGAGTCACAGCTCCTGGCTACGCCTCTTCACTGGCTGCTACTGGGTCAATCTTCCTGCTCCATGAACTTTATCATGCCTCTTTATCATGCCTCGACTTTCTAACAACTCTGTGACGGAAAAAATGCTTCCTAACATCCTTGTAATTCATCTGAGTCTTCAACTTATAACTGTGACCCTTTGTTGTTGTGTCCCATCTCTGGAACATTTTGTCTCTGTCCAACTTGTCGATTTCTCTCAGTATTTTATGTCGTTATCATATCCCCCTTATCTACCCTGTCTTTCAGTGTCGTCAGGTCGATTTTCCTTAACCTCGTAGGGCATACCCCATACCTCCGGGACCATTCTTGTTGCAACGTTTCTACTTTCTCTAGTTTCCTTAAGTGCTTGGCTACGTGTGGGTTCCAAACTGGTGCTGCATACTCCAGTATGGGTCTAACATACGCAGTGTACAGGGTCCTGTGTGTGTGTGAGTGTGTGTGTGTGTGTGTGTGTGTGTGTGTGTGTGTGTGTGTGTGTGTGTGTGTGTGTGTGTGTGTATGTGTGTGTGTGTTACAAAAAACGCAATTCTAAAAGCTTAGAGATCTCCAGTGAATACTAGAAAGGACTTCCCTTCTAGCATTCAGCCTGTTACTGGGTTTTCGTAACAAGTAGTCAGTATCCTTGTCCAATTATCCATTAGAATTCAGTATGAATCATTAGTGCTTTAGGATTACAACTGGTAGGTTACTGTTATGCAGGGTACTGCATGACATCGTAATGTACATATAGTGGAGAAGTGTGCAGTAATAATATGAATATTATAGTTGTAAAGAATAATTTTATAATTTATAATGTGCATTTGGGGGTACTGTAAAGTACTTTAACTGTAATTATAAAGATATTCTGTTAATGATTTATTTTCCAAGGATGTTTGGGTACGCAGAGTAAGGTGGTTTGAGGGAGTCACGTGACGTTAGCATAGTGTGTAGAGGCTGGCGTCGGAGATGCTGTGTAGTTAAGATAAGTTTGTAGTTGTACACTCACTTTGTTTATCCAACTCAAGCCATAGGCTCGCATATGCCTTACCTGTATGTTCACCCAGGCTCTGACATGGTCAGGGTGCTGTGGGATGAGTGAAGAAATAAGAAATGAGATTTGTAGTGTATGACGGCCTGACGTTGACGAAGCCTAGTGGTTATGGTGGCTGAACCTCCAGCCAGCTGTTGTGTGTACCCTCATTTGGGCGTTTAGAATTAAGGTTTTTCTGTTATGTTATGTTATGGTGACTAAATAGATATATTTTCCTAATTGGGATTTTTGCCTAACCCTCTGTTACCCAACCCCTTGAAGTACACATACCAGTTTAGCGCTTTCTGTTTTGACTGGGATAGCCCTGGGTGGCCGGCTTGAGATGTGTGTAACTTTTACCTTTGCCCTTAGACCAGGCTCAAGCCCCCAGCTATCCCACATTTTTGCGTAACAGTTACTAACTAGAGAAAATAAAATTTAATACATTAAGTCTAGAGGTGTATTATCAAATTAACTTAAATTAATAATAATCAAAATAATAATAATCACTTCTCTCGTTTACAGTATTATTGTGCTGAAAGCACATATCTCATTTATAATTCTTAAGTACCGTCTGGTACATTAACATTTAATAAGATATTACAAATATGTACAAGTAAGTTTGTGTATGTGTGTAAGTGCTTTAAGAAGTTCGCTATGTCTCACGACTCGACTAGGCTTAAACAAGTGACTGAAAAAGTCCTCAAGTAAACTAACTTCTTGACCGACTGGCAACCAGAACAGTCTGCTTGAACAATAAAAAGAATGCTAAGCCCAATAGCAATATAACAAGCAACTGCGACACAGAATCAGGAACAAGGAGATAATATAACGACACTAAGTAGGGACCATCCGCAGATCCTCCACAAGTCACAAAACTCCATACTACTGAATCTAAGTTCAGCATAAGAAAATCCCCGACTGTAATAATACACAGATACCAGTACAAGTTAGGTCAGAAGCTACAGCTCAGGACCTGAGTTGCTCAGAGTGTCTATGCGACACAAAACCTCAGTACAACGCGAAAATCACTAAGTTCTATAAAATGTTCTGTGAACAGAGTTCTACAGAACTAACAAGAATAATGAGACAGACAATCTGTCCAACCACCAAGAGAGTCTAGACCAGACTGAATACTTCAGGCGAGGTGAGGACAACCCCCCTCGATCACGTGATAGCTCCGTGGGTCACTGCCCAGCAAGAAGCCAGCAGTCTAACGAGCCACAAGCGATAATTACAGTAGTTAGATAATCAAGACTTGAACTGAGCACATAATATGTAAGATCCTACCTAACTACATAACTAAGTCAAATAACCATATAAAGCAATACATTTACGATTTAGCTATTATCACAAATATAAGCAATATAAAATTATATGAAAAGATAATAATTATATATATACATAATAATCATTGCAAACCTTTCAGGGGTTGCAACACCCCCCCCCCCCAACACGACAAACGGTCACACTAGGAGTTGCAGTAATGTCTTTCACATTACTGATTACTCAGGTTACATTACTAACAATATAATATAAACATTAATCAGAGTCACTCATGTGCCAAGCACCTCTATAATTTCACAGCATCTATACAATAAGATATGCCCCTAGTACTAGGGCAGTACACAGTATCGTATCACTGTATACTCGTGGTTATGTACATCAGTGTAGAGACAGGATAACGTAGACAAGCAGGGCACTTTGAGGCTCGATCATAGTAGTGGAGACTGCATTCCACTCTTAAGTAGTGGTTGTGGAATGCTATGCAGTATGGACATCTGAGTATGAAACAGCTTAAGGTGTGTAGTGAGGGGGGGGGGGGTCTGCGGCAGGACAGTGTTCCGTCACGCAGTACATCGCCCACACAACACTACCCACTCAACACTCAGTTTATGTCTCCTCCTCATACACATCACTACTGTGAATATATAAATATAATAATTAGACATGAGTATACATAGTTAATATGGGCTGGAGGGATTAAGTTACTGTACTGAATTTAACATAGCAAGCAACAGAAGGTATTTGGGCATTAAAATCACGTTAATTTAAAATGGGGAAGTGCCCAAATACACGTCAAAATGTTCCAAGGACACCACAAGAGCTAGAGCCTCTTTCTCAATAGTGGCATAATTTTTCTGGTGTCGTTTAAGTTTAGATGAATAGTAACATATAGGATGGAGAATATCAGTGGATTTTGACTGTTGGAGCAGCACAGCACCCACTGCATAGCCACTCGCATCTATATGTAAAAAGAAGGGAAGATTGAAATTAGGATTTTTCAACACAGGAGCAGAGGATAGCAAGCGCTTCAACCTTTTGAACGAGTCCGAACAATCTCTAGTCCAGTTGAACTGAACTTCGCTACTAATGAACATAGTGAGAGGTGTAGGTGGAGGTGTGTGTGCTGGCTTGTCTGTCACTTGACACACGTGGCAACGTCGCACACGATCAGCTACTGTTTCCTTCATCTTTGGCCAAGTAAAATGTTTTGCCAGTTTACCGAGTGTCTTCTTGACACCCAAATGTCCTCCAATGGGACTATTGTGAGCAAAATCAATGGCTTGTTCACGAAATGTAACTGGTAACACTACGAGATGCTTGACTGTGGTGGAAACACTATCAGCTGACAACTTGCATGCATGTATTTTTCTCCATCAGTACACCGTTACTATAATAGTAACAATTATCGAGATCCTTTGCTTCACTCTCAGTAACTGCTATATCTCTCAGTCTTTCCAGTGACTGATCAACAAACTGACCCTTGATTAAATCATCATGAGTTAGAAATTTAACGTCAGTAGTGTCCTGACTAGGTTGATGACAGGGGGGAGTTGGTGTTAATGACCCTGGGCGCAGAGAGTCACTAAACAACATATTCAAGCCCAAATCATTGTCAACAGGAGACAAGGATGGTTGTTGTATCTTTGACATAGCTTTAGTAATTGCGCTGAGAGGAAATAAAATAGGCTTCTCTCTGCAAGCTTCAATGGCATAATTATCATCAGTGTTATTATGAATCACAAGTGGTTCTTTACATATACCAGCATGAAGGATATCGTTCCCTATCAAGTCCACTGACCTGATGGGAAATACACCACTGGATATACCCACTGAAATATAACCAGTATAATAGCTTGTTTCAATGTATACCTTGTGAAGAGGTACTTTTATAACAGCCCCACCATAGGCTTCTAACAATACATCTATCTTGGTATAGGTATCGTCAGTAATGGTCAGTACATCTTTTCTTAATAACGTGAGATAACTGCCAGTGTCTCTGAAAGTAATTATCTCAGTTAGATGTGATTCGTCAAATCCTACTTTACCTCTCGAAAAGTATGGACTCATCGCTGAACGAATCTTCGTCAGATGCACTCTCTGATGCTAGTCATCTATCCTGAGTAACATTATCTAAAACAGTAGGATCAGAGGTATTACTAGGATTTTGGTGCCTTTGTTGCTCGGAAGAGGATACGACTTGAGTGGGGGCGCCAGCCGCACGACTGCTTCTCGTATCTCTTTCTAACTTATAGCAATACTCTCTAGCATGTCCTTTTCTGTTACAATATGTACATTTTACTTTCTTTTTCTCAATATCAGATTTCTGTCTAGCCACAGAGACAGATTCAGGATTGTGAGTTTTCCTGGTAAAGGAACGAGAAGTTACAGTAGCAGGTACATCAGGCCGGCAATGAGCAGCTGATTTAGGTTGCCAACTTCTAGGACAATTTTTAGTTACCTTGTTTCTCTGTGTTTTAGTACGTACAAGTTTGTGAGAAATCTCGTAATTGTCTGCTAATGCTGCAGTTTCCAGAATATCCGAGGTAGTATGATCGATCAGATATTCTTGTATGTCAGCAGACATACAGTTGTTAAACTCTTCGTGTAGTAACAACTGAACAAGGCTGTCGTAGTTGTTACACTTGGCAGACCTACACCACCTCTCAAATGCAACTTTTTTCTCACGAGCAAACTCTACACAAGTTTGATCTTGTCGTCGTTGTAACGTACGAAATGCGCTTTGATAACTTAAAGGTAACAAGTTATATGTCTCTAGAATAGCTTGTTTGACAGTGTCATAACTAATGTACTTGGCAAATGGTAAAGCAGCAGTACAAGTTTGAGGTCTTCCTGTCAAAGCTGTGTGCAACAAGGTGGCCCAGTGCTTACGTGGCCAGTTCATAGCACGAGCCTGGTTCTCAAACACATCAAAATAGGTGTCTAAGTCACTCTCAAAAAACTTAGGAACCATTGATGCAGCTTTCTGCACATTAAATGGGTCCTGTGATCTATCAGTCTGTTGTCTTCCAAGACGAACATTTTCTCTCTGGAAATCTTCTTCGTTCAATTTCCTCTCTGCCTCTATTTGTGCAGTCTGCAACATAATGAGGCGTTCCGACCTCTCAAACTGTTCCTGAGAGATAGGACCAGTGGGTAATGGAGGAGTAAGGAAATTAACATGTCTTTCTGGACTGTCCTTAGGTCGGAAACTTCGTCCAGCCGTCCCTAGAGAGTCTAGATCTGGTCTAGGATAAGTAGATACAGGTGTAGCATACACAGTACTAGCGTGAGGCTTGGTCATACTACCAGCTATACTCTGTGCTAATGTGTCAGTGAGAGAAGGAGTGAGCGAGAACTGAACTACACTAGGCTCAGACACTTCTGCCTTAGTTGCTCTTTCTTCTACTTCATCAAATAGAGTCATACTTCCTAATTGTGACACTAGGCTTTCTGAATCTGAATCATAATCAGACATCTCTGTATGAGCAGGAAACAATATATCTTTAATTAATGCTCTGACAGTTTCTGCGGTGTAATTCCTGTTATACGTCACACCGAGATATTTGGCTACTCGCCAACACGTCTGAAGTTTTAATGTACTTAACTCAAAGTCAGAGTATCAATTAACTGTTTCACTTTGGCATACATCAAGAAAATAATTGTACTACGAGAGAGTGATTATGGGAAACTATAATCCTAATAGGAATTTTAGTGTTGGTTGTCTTAGAGCTAGAATTCATAAGCAGTATTTCCATCTCCTTGGATCAAGAGACTCAGTCAAGTACATACATCCACCTGGTATGTTGTACAAGACTAAACTCAAAGTCTTCAGATTAGGAAAGTACTCAAAGTGTTTGATCATAGAGTTACTAGTTTGTCAAACTGGACAATTTCTCCAACACCTTGGTTCAAGAGCTCCCGGACAGGCCCCCATTTGTTACAAAAAACGCGATTCTAAAAGCTTAGAGATCTCCAGTGAATACTAAGGACTTCCCTTCTAGCATCCAGCCTGTTACTGGGTTTTCGTAACAAGTAGTCAGTATCCTTGTCCAATTATCCATTAGAATTCAGTATGAATCATTAGTGCTTTAGGATTACAACTGGTAGGTTACTAACTAGAGAAATAAAATTTAATACATTTATTAAGTCTAGAGGTATATTATCAAATTAAATTAAATTAATAATAATCAAAATAATAATAATCACTTCTCTCGTTTACAATATTATTGTGCTGAAAGCACATATCTCATTTATATATAATTCTTAAGTACCGTCTGGTACATTAACATTTAATAAGATATTACAAATATGTACAAGTAAGTTTATGTATGTGTGTAAGTGCTTTAAGTAGTTTGCTATGTCTCACGACTCGACTAGACTTAAACAAGTGACTGACAAAGTCCTCAAATAAACTAACTTCTTGACCGACTGGCAACCAGAACAGTCTGCTTGAACAATAAAAAGAATGCTAAGCCCAATAGCAATATAACAAGCAACTGCGACACAGAATCAGGAACAAGGAGATAATATAACGACACTAAGTAGGGACCATCCGCAGATCCTCCACAAGTCACAAAACTCCCATACTACTGAATCTAAGTTCAGCATAAGAAAAGCCCCGACTGTGATAATACACAGATACCAGTACAAGTTAGGTCAGAAGCTACAGCTCAGGACCCGAGTTGTTCAGAGTGTCTATGCGACACACAACCTCAGCACAACGTCGAAAATCACTAAGTCTATACAATGTTCTGTGAACAGAGTTCTACAGAACTAACAAGAATAATGAGACAGACAATCTGTCCAACCACCAAGAGAGTCTAGACCAGACTGAATACTTCAGGCGAGGTGAGGACACCCCCCCTCGATCACATGATTGCTCCATGGGTCGCTGCCCAGCAAGAAGCCGGCAGTCTAACGAGCCACAAGCGATAATTACAGTAGTTAGACAATCAAGACTTGAACTGAGCACATAATATGTAACATCCTACCTAACAACATAACTAAGTCAAATAACCATATAAAGCAATACATTTACGATTTAGCTATTATCGCAAATATAAGCAATATAAAATTATATGAAAAGATAATAATTATATATATACATAATAATCATTGCAAACCATTCAGGGGTTGCAACAGTGTGTGTGCGCGTGTGTGTGTTTATGTGTGTACTCACCTAATTGTACTCATCTAATTGTGGTTGCAGGGGTCGAGACTCAGCTCCTGTTCCGGCCTCTTCACTGAACGCTACTAGGCCCTCTCTCTCTCTCTCTGCTCCATGAGCTTTATCATACCTCGTCTTAAAGATATGCATGGTTCCTGCCTCCACTACATCACTCCCCAGACTGTTCCACTTCCTGACCACTCTATGACTGAAGAAATACTTCCTAACGTCCCTGTGACTCCTCTGAGTCTTCAACTTCCATGAGTAACCCCTTGTTTCTGTGTCCCCTCTCTGGAACATCCTATCTCTGTCCACCTTATCTATTCCATGCAGTATTTTGTATGTCATTATCATGTCTCCCCTAACCCTCCTGTCCTCCAGTGTCCTCAGGCCGATTTCCCTTAACCTTCCTTCGTCGGGCATTCCCCTTAGCTCTGGAACTAACCTTGTCGCAAATCTTTGCACTTTCTCTAATTAACGTGCTTGACCAGGTGTGGGTTCCAAACTGGTGCTGCATACTCCAGTATGGGCCTGACGTACACGGTGTACAGTGTCTTGAAAGATTCCTTACTTAGGTATCGGAACGCTAATCTCAGGTTTGCCAGCAGTTATCTGGTTAATGTGTGCTTCCGGAGACTTGCTCGGTGTTGTACTCACCCCAAGATCTTTCTCCTTGAGCGAGGTTTGTAGTCTTTGGCCACCTAGTCTATACTCTGTTTGCAGTCTTCTTTGCTCTTCTCCGATCTTCATGACATTGCATTTGGCAGGGTGAAATTCGAGAAGTCAGTTGCTGGACCAGGTGTCCAATCTGTCCAGGTCTCTTTGAAGTCCTGCCTGATCCTCATCTGATTTAATTCTCCTCATTAACTTCACATCATCTGCGAACAGGGACACATCTGAGTTTATCCCTTCCATCATATCATTCACATATACTAAAAGTAGCACTGTTCCTAGGACCGACCCCTGTGGGACCCCGCTCGCGACAGGTTCCCACTGTGATATATCATCACGTACCATGACTCGTTGTTGCCTTCCTGTCAGGTATTCTCTGATCCAATGCAGTGCCCTTCCTGTTAAATGCGCCTAGTTTCTGAACTAATCTCTTGTGAGGAACTGTGTCGAAGGCCTTCTTGTAGTCCAAGAAAATACAATCAACCCTCTCTCTCTCGTGTCTTACTTCTGTTACTTTATCATAAAACTCCAGAAGATTTGTGACATAGGATTTGCCTTCCATGAATCCTTGCTGGTTGTCGTTTATACTCTTGTTCCGTTCCAGGTGATCCACCACTCTCTTCCCGATAATCTTCTCCTTGACTTTGCATATTATACACGTGAGTGACAATGGCCTATAGTTTAGTGCCTCTTTTCTGTCTCCTTTTTTAAAAATGGGAACTACATTTGTCGTCTTCCATACTTCAGGTAGTTGCCCAGTTTCTAGGGATGTGTTGAAGATTGTGGTTAGTGACACAGACAGCGTTTCTGCTCCCTCTTTAAGGACCCACGGGGAGATGTCCGGTCTCATTGCCTTTGAGGTATGTGTGTGTGTGTGTGTGTGTGATTCTTTATATACTGAATTAAAAGATTCCGTAAATATCTAGTACATGTATCTGCAACAGTATTATTCAGTTCTGGACATTATATTCATTGGTAAGCGCTAAACACCTAGGTGCATGCATCTCCTGGGGATTGGAATGCTAAAAGATTTGATCCAGGGGAGAGGTAGATCATATCCATTTGATCAAGAGCACTTCAGCATGGAGGCGTTCCTCCCGAGGATGTTAATGTTGTAACGAGTCAGCAACTTTTTATTAATATTATTTTTTATTTTATTTTTTTATTATTATTATTATTATATTATAATTATTATTATTTTTTGTGTTGCGGGGTTTAGTAGTGGTGGTGGTGAAAGTAGTAGGTAGTAAAAATAGTAGTATAGTAATAGTGGTGGTGGTGTTGTTGTTGGTGGTAGTACTAGTCAGTAGTGTATTGGTGGTGGTGTTGGGTGGGGGTGGTGTTGGGGGTGTTGGTTTTGGGTGGTGGGGTATTGTGTGTGGTTTGTGGTGGTGGGTGTTGGTTGTGGGGTGTTGGTGGTGTGGTGGGGGTGGTGTGGTGGTGGTGTTGGTGGTGGTGGTGTTTGGTGGTGGTATTGTGGTGGTGGTGTTGGTGTGTGTGTTGGTGTGGTGGTGTTGTGGTGGTGGTATTGGTGGGGTGTTTGGTGGTGGTGGTGTTGGTTGTGGTGGTGTTTTTGGTGGTGGTGGTGGTGGTGGTGGTGGTGGTGTTGTGGGGGTGGTGTTTGGTGGTGGTGTTTTTTGGTGGTGTGGTGTTGGTGGTTGTGTTGGTGGTGGTGTGTTTGGTGGTGGTGGTATTGGTGGTGTTGGTTGTGGTGGTTTTGGTGTTGGTTGTGTGGTGTTGGTGTTGGTGGTGGTGTTGGTGGTGGTGGTGGTGTTGTGTGGTGGTGGTGTTGGTGGTGGTGGTGGTGTGGTGGTGGTGGTGTTGGTGGTGGTGGATTGGTGGTGGTGGTATTGGTGGTGGTGGTGTTGGTGGTGGTGGTGTTGGTTGTGGTGTGTTTGGTGGTGTGGTGGTGGTGGTGGTGGGTGGTGTGGTGGTGGTGGTGTTGGTGGTGGTGGTGGTGTTGGTGGTGGTGGTGGTGGTGGTGGTGGTGGTGGTGGTGGTGGAAGTGGTGTGTGGTGGTGTAGTAGTGGTGGTGGTGTTGGTGGGTGATGGTGGTAGTAGTAGTAGTAGAGTAGTAGTAGTAGTGGTGGTGATGGTAGTAGTAGTAGTAGTAGTGGTGGTGATGGTAGTAGCAGTAGTAGTAGTAGTAGTGGTGGTGATGGTAGTAATAGTAGTAGCAGTATTAGTAGCAGTAGTAGTGGTGGTGATGGTAGTAGTAGTAGTAGTGGTGGTGATGGTAGTAATAGTAGAAGCAGTATTAGTAGCAGTAGTAGTAGTGGTGGTGGAGGTAGTAGTAGTAGTAGTAGTAGTAGTGGTGGTGATGGTAGTAGTAGTAGTAGTAGTGTAGTGATGGTAGTAATAGTAGTAGCAATATTAATAGCAGTAGTAGTGGTGGTGGTGGTAGTAGTAGTAGTAGTAGTGGTGGTGATGGTAGTAGTAGCAGTAGTAGTGGTGGTGATGGTAGTAGTAGTAGTGGTGGTGGTGATGGTAGTAGTAGTAGTAGTAGTGGTGGTGGTGGTAGTAATAGTGGTAGCAGTATTAGTAGCAGTAGTAGTGGTGGTGATGGTGGTAGTAGTAGTGGTGTGATGGTAGTAGTAGTAGTAGTAGTAGTGGTGGTGATGGTAGTAATAGTAGTAGCAGTATTAATAGCAGTAGTAGTAGTGGTGGTGGTGGTAGTAGTAGTAGTAGTAGTGGCGGTGATGGTAGTAGTAGTAGTAGTAGCAGTATTGGTAGCAGTAGTAGTGTTGGTGGTGGTAGTAGTAGTAGTAGTATGTAGCAGTAGTAGTAGCAGTAGTAGTAGTGGTGGTGGTAGTAGTAGTAGCAGTAGTAGTGGTGGTGATGGTGGTAGTAGTAGTAGTAGTAGCAGTATTAGTAGCAGTAGTAGTGGTGGTGGTGGTGATGGTGCTAGTAGTAGTGGTGGTGATGGTATAGTGTAAGTAGTAGTAGTAGTAGTAGTAGTAGTAGTAGTTAGTAGCAATAGTAGTGGTGGTGGTGGTAGTAGTAGTAGTAGTAGTGGTGGTGATGGTAGTAGTAGTAGCAGTATTAGTAGCAGTAGTAGTGGTGGTGGTGGTGGTGTGATGTGTGGTGGTAGTAGTAGTAGTAGTAGTAGTGGTGTGATAGTAGTAGTATTAGTAGCAGTAATAGTAGCAGTAGTAATGGTGGTAGTAGTAGTAGTAGTAGTGGTGATGGTGATGGTAGTATTAGTAGTAGCAGTATTTAGTAGCAGTTGTAGTGGTGGTGGTGGTCGTGGTAGTAGTAGTAGTAGTAGTGTTGGTGATGGTAGTAGTAGTAGTAGCAGTAGTAGTGGTGGTGGTGGTGGTGGTAGTAGTAGTAGTAGTAGTGGTGGTGATGGTAGTAGTAGTAGTAGTAGTAGCAGTATTAGTAGCAGTGGTAGTGGTGGTGGTGGTAGTAGTAGTAGTAGAGTAGTAGTAGTTGGTAATAGTATTTACAAGACAGCGCCACAATATAGAAGCAGTGCTCGTTGGGAACCACACGTTCTTCACCAGAGAACCAGTTTGAGTCCTCCTCCCTCCCCCTCCTCCTCCTCCCTCCCCTCCTCCTCCTCCCCCCTACTCCTCCCTCCCCCTCCTCCTCCTCCCTCCCCCTCCTCCTCCTCCCCCCCACACCTCCCTCCCCCTCCTCCTCCTCCCCCCTACTCCTCCCTCCCCCTCCTCCTCCTCCCTCCCCCTCCTCCTCCTCCCTCCCCCTCCTCCTCCCCCCCCCCTCCTCCTCCTCAGTACTCTCACAGTAACGCCATGATGTGTCAAAAAAAAAATTCAAATTAATTTTGGAATTTCTCGATAGTGGATAAAAAAAATTCTCCTTCCTTGCTGATTAAAAAAAAAAAATGTTAAAAATTCTCCTATACTTTGATTTACATTTTCTCAAGAACTGATGTATCAAAAGTTTCTTAATTAAATCGATATAAAATGTATATTAAACGTCGAAGATAATAATAATAATAATAATAATAATAATAATAATAATAATAATAATAATAATAATAATAATAACAGTAAAATTTTAACCAGTTCAGAAACTAAATTGTTGTTAACTTTTTTTTAAAAATTGGTTTAAACTTTTATTTTAAATCGTTGATAATTATTTTGGGTATTTAAGGTTGAAGAACCGCAAGATATGTGTTACGTATTATAGGTATTATATTATGCATAGATATTAAGTGTACTTTATGCAATGACATAAATTAATCTTTTTTTTTTTTTTTTTTTTTTTTACACAGGGTTTGAGAAGGTTAAGGATCCCTAGCTTTATTGACAAGCTATTTACAGGTTAAGGATTCCTAACTTTATTGGCAAGTTAAGAGCTGTTACTTACATCAGCTCATTTGAAAGCATTTTTATTGTTATGAGACTTACAAGTAGGGAACAGGATGAAATTGGAGCCATCTGTGGGCCAGCGGTGATCAACTGACTTTATCTCGTTGACATCATTATGCTGTACGAATGTGTTCCATACTCGAGTCATCCTGGGGATATATGATCTAAGATGGAGTGATGTTCTGGAGAAAGGTACAGCCAGAGTGAAGTTGCTGCTTTCTGCCCGTCTTGTGGCATAAAAGCTTGTTTCACGCTGTCCTCGAAGTGGATCCAAGTGTGTTATTTTGACAATATTGGCCTTGTACATAACAGTAAGGCCACCCACATCCCTCCTATGTTGAAGGCTCTGCTGAAATGACAGATCTATCCAGGATGGGTCCAGGCGAGAGATGAGACGTCTTGCTCTGTTCTCTACTCTGTCAAGCAGTCGCAGATGAGAGGGGGGGGGGGTAGGCAAACCAAGAAAGTGGAGCATACTCAAGGTGTGAGCGTACTTGTGCCTCGTACAGAATCTTGCAATCAAGCAGATGCGAGATACGGCGAAGTGCTGTAAGTTTCCTGGCTGCCTCGTTAATTCATTATATTCACATACACACACAAATACAGACACACACATACACACACACACACACACACACATGCGCACACACGTGTGTGTGTGTGTGTGTGTGTGTGTGTGTGTACTCACCTAGTTGTACTCACCTAGTTGAGGTTGCGGGGGTCGAGTCCGAGCTTCTGGCCCCGCCTCTTCACTGATCGCTACTAGGTCACTCTCCCTGAGCCGTGAGCTTTATCATACCTCTGCTTAAAGCTATGTATGGATCCTGCCTCCACTACATCACTTCCCAAACTATTCCACTTACTGACTACTCTGTGGCTGAAGAAATACTTCCTAACATCCCTGTGATTCATCTGTGTCTTCAGCTTCCAACTGTGTCCCCTTGTTACTGTGTCCAATCTCTGGAACATCCTGTCTTTGTCCACCTTGTCAATTCCTCTCAGTATTTTGTATGTCGTTATCATGTCCCCCCTATCTCTCCTGTCCTCCAGTGTCGTCAGGTAGATTTCTCTTAACCTCTCCTCGTAGGACATACCTCTTAGCTCTGGGACTAGTCTTGTTGCAAACCTTTGCACTTTCTCTAGTTTCTTTACGTGCTTGGCTAGGTGTGGGTTCCAAACTGGTGCCGCATACTCCAATATGGGCCTAACGTACACGGTGTACAGGGTCCTGAATGATTCCTTATTAAGATGTCGGAATGCTGTTCTGAGGTTTGCTAGGCGCCCATATGCTGCAGCAGTTATTTGGTTGATGTGCGCTTCAGGAGATGTGCCTGGTGTTATACTCACCCCAAGATCTTTTTCCTTGAGTGAGGTTTGTAGTCTCTGGCCCCCTAGACTGTACTCCGTCTGCGGTCTTCTTTGCCCTTCCCCAATCTTCATGACTTTGCACTTGGTGGGATTGAACTCCAGGAGCCAATTGCTGGACCAGGTCTGCAGCCTGTCCAGATCCCTTTGTAGTCCTGCCTGGTCTTCGATCAAGTGAATTCTTCTCATGAACTTCACGTCATCTGCAAACAGGGACACCTCAGAGTCTATTCCTTCCGTCATGTCGTTCACAAATACCAGAAACAGCACTGGTCCTAGGACTGACCCCTGTGGGACCCCGCTGGTCACAGGTTCCCACTCTGTGTGTGTGTGTGTGTGTGTGTGTGTGTGTGTGTGTGTGTGTGTGTGTGTGTGTGTGTGTGTGTGTGTGTGTGGTGCTTAATAGGTGCGACATAAATGAGCAAGAACTCATTTAAAATTAGATCCCTTCTAAAATTTTCTCTTATACGTCTAAAGATATATTTTTTCATTTATGTTAATGTAAAAATTAATAATTTTGTACCAAAAGAACCTTGGAAAACTTACCTAACCTTATTATAACAAGCGCAATTTAATTTAGCCTAATCCAACTATATATATTTTAGATAAATTTACAATAATTTAATAATGAAAAAACACAATGAAATATATTTTTTGTCGTTACGTTCAGAATTATTTTTTGCGAGATCTGACAAGTTGATTAATTAGACACGTGTGCAACACTTTGGTGTCTATAATGAGGAAACGTTTCACCACACAGTGGCTTCATCAGTTCATACTAAGGATCTTAATACAAGGAATCTAAATACAGGGAATTCTTCACTTGCCTAACCTTTAGGCATGACCTACTGCCACATCTGACAAATGTGGAAGTAGGTCATGCACCTCACCTGCCTACAGCATATAAGCCATTTCTTCACACATATGCTGTATTATTTTCAAGATTGATGGACTGATTACATCGACTCAAGACTCCTGTTCTTCACCATTGTCCTTTGTATGGACTGATGAAGCCACTGTGTGGCGTAAAGTTTCTTCATTAAAGACACCCAAGTGTTGCACGTGTGTCTAATTTATCAAGAAGAGCGTTGCTATTTAAGCCAAAAATAGCAAATTTTAGCTATTCGGCACGACATATATATATATATATATATTATATAATATATATATATATATATATATATATATATATATATATATATATATATATATATATATATGTAGTATGTATATATATATATATATATATATATATATATATATATAATATATATATATATATATATATATTATATATATACATAACAAAAATGTAACTGTCCATAGAGTCATTCCAACATTTGAATCACAATTTTTCATTTTTTCATTTATATTGAGTATGGTTCTCCCGCAGTAGCATCCAGCAGTAGTCAACCATCAAGGTGATCGTCATCTTTGATATATCGTCTCCATGATGGCTGTCTTGGTGAAATAGTTCACTGTGGGGTTTTTCATCACAGAAACTGCTCGTGTTGAAGCAAAACTAAGTTCAGATTTAAATTTAGTTAGAAACATAAATTTTTAAACGTAAACTGAAGCTAATGTTGGCGTGCGTAATAATAATAATAATAATAATAATAATAATAATAATAATAATAATAATAAACAATAATAATTACAATAATATTATTAGTGTTGCTCTTATTGTTGCTATTATTATTATTGTTATTCTTGTTATTATTATTATTATTATTATTATTATTATTATTATTATTATTATTATTATTATTATTATTATTATTATTATATTCATAGGGAAGCTTTAAATCGAGAGAGGGTCATACACCGACAAGGTATTGGGAGTTAATCAGATTTCGTCAAGAAAAGGTGAGGATAGTTTCAATTCCTTGGATCACGATCCCTTCACCAGCATCAGAGCGCCCCTCCGGAAGGGTCGTACTGGATAAATAATAAATTTCATTATTTTCCTGCGGAGCGAAGACTTACAAATATTGTCTTGCCAGTTAATATTAAGTATATGGCCGATATTTTAAAAAATATTGCTGATTAGGCTGTAAGAGATTTTTTTTTATCACATCAGCCGTTAGTTGGTTGGTTAATGGGATTTACAGTCTATCGACCACTCGAGGGTCATTAAATCTGCCTGACTCATGTTTACCGCAAGACAAGAATACTTTAATCCCTGAAATAGGGATTGAAATAAACTTTTGGAGACACTTCTCGGTGTACATATCCTGTAATCTAATATCAAGGTAGGGTAAGCCAGAGGAGGAGACACAATCACTATTATTCATTCAATATTTGTCTCGCCAGAAGTATGTGATCCTGAGACATGCTTGTGTTCATCTTCCAATTTCTTTCGCTGTGCTGAGAACTGCCGAAGAAACCCTCATTGTTGTCTCAAGAAGACTGATTCTGCGAAGTACAAGAAGACTGATTCTGCGAAGTACTGTACGTTATCTACGAGTCTTTGTCGTCTCCTCATAGGTCCTCCAGGAAGCCCTCATTTTTGTCTAAAATAGACTGATTGTGGGGAGTAGTGTACGTTATCATAGAGTCTATGTCATCCCCTTGTAGTCCCTCAATGGACCGAAAACTGTTGTCAGCATGCAAAAACCGCTTATGTGAAGGGAGACCGCCATGCTTCCTCGACTCCCACATCACAACCCAAGTGACCCTCTGAGATGTAACATCCCCACCTATGCCTCAATGTACAGGGGTTAAGGAAAATAAAAAAAAATCTATAAAACTATTGCAGAAGCTGAGTCAGAATGTTCATTCTTAGCTGTACTGCACAACACTAAGATGCGAAAAGCATTCCAGAATTTACGAAGCTGAATACCGAGTGACATCAGGTATAAAGTTGTATTGGGATGACAGATACCAGGGGAGGGTGAGAGATGCCAGGGGCGAGTGAGAGATGCCAGGGGCGGGTGAAAGATACATGGGGCAGGTGAGAAGTTATGGGAGTCATTACTATACACTAATATTCCTGTAAATCTGCACTTTCCTTGCACGTTTGTATAGTTATTCATTTATTTATCCTTTTATATCCCTATTTCTCTCTCTCTCTCTCTCTCTCTCTCTCTCTCTCTCTCTCTCTCTCTCTCTCTCTCTCTCTCTCTCTCTCTCTCTCTCTCTCTCTCTCTCCTCTCTCTCTCCTCTCTCCCCTCTCTCTCTCTTTCCCCCTCTCTCTCTCTCGCTCTCTTTCTCTCCCTCTCCCTCTTCCTGCTCACTTTGTTGCAATGCTTCAAGCTAACTGACCTTTTGACACACTCTGATCATACTCTGCAATATCCAAACGCAATTTCCTCTACTTTCCGTGTTTTGACCATATGACACGGCAAATTGCTATGGTAATATCACACGACAGAACACGACACGGCAATCTCCAGTGTTTGATGCATTTGATAATACAGTTTATTCTTTATGAAAATACAGTGTGGAGAGTAACGAAAACCGATTCTAAATATATATATATTATATATATATATATATATATATATATATATATATATATATATATATATAATATATATATTATATATATATATATATATATGCAAAACAACCACTGTGAAAGAATAGAGAAGTTCCAAGCGCTTTCGTGACTACTCACATTGTCAATGGAGATTTGTTCCTTGATAATGTGATAGTTCCCCGAAAGCGCTTGGAATTCTTATCTATTCTTTCACAGTGGTTGTTTTGAAATCACGTATTACCTTGATCTTATTGCATATATATATTTATTTAATATATATATATATATATAAGTAAATAAATATTATACTATAATATTATAATATATTGGTGATGATGTGTGTGTTGTTGGTGTTTGTGTGTTGTGTGTGTGTGTGTGTGTGTGTGTGTGTGTGAGTGATGGTGTGTAGGGGTACTGAGCTTCCTCGGTACTTAGCAAGTCGTCCCTTGGAACGGATTTGCTGAGATTTCTTACTCAATTCATTAACTTTGCAAGCTTCCTTTATGATGTGTGATTGCAAACACAAATTGCTAGATCTATACATTCAACTCATCCCCATGTTGTTTATCACATGTATCACTGGGGGCAAACCTCCGAATTACCTGATAAAAGAATTTACTTTCTAATTTGTCAACAATTTTAAACTGTGCACTCAGAAAGCCTCGTTCGATTCCCGCGCAGTTATCGTGACAATATTTGAGAGTAAGGTGAGATACATTACGTCACGAATAAGAGACAAATGCAGTGCTAAGAGTGAAATGGGAAGAGAGAAAGGGAGAACTGAGACAGACAACGGTAAACAGAGAGAGACAACAGAGGAGAAACCGCCTTGCCCTTCGGGAAATATGAAACAAAGTACGTTGCATTAGTTATTACATTAACATCAGATTACATTATCCTCCATGTGCAGAGATTTACTTTTAATTTGTGTAGAATATAAAGGAAAACATTTGCTTAAATCTGGGTTTAAGATTAAACCTTTGACATATTGAAGACAACGTCGTACCCCGGGGAAATGTTTGAAGCTGTGTACTCACCAATTTGTTCTCACCTATCTGGTGTTGCATAAGAGGTTCCGCCTCACAATAGCCTGCTTCTGGATTTACTCTTCTGGCTTCGAGAGTTCTGTCAAACATATTTTTAATGCTGTGCATGAATCCTCTCTCTACGACTTAGCTGTCCTAGTTGTTCTTCACTTGACAGCTATAAGGCTGAACAAGCATTTCTTAACATCCCTATGATTCGCCTGTGTCTCTTGAGTTCCAGCCGTGTCCTTGTGTACCTGTTTCCCGTCTCTCGAAAAGCCTATCCCCATCCACCATACTAATTCCTTTCTGTATTTTTTTTTTACTTATTTATTGCGTTTTTCCTGGTCTTTCTCTTCTTTAATGTAAACAGGTCTAACTCCTCTAGTTTCTCCTCATAATTCATAATTTATGACAGGGACGAGTCTCGTTGCAAACTGTGCACTTTCACCGCATTCTGAATAACTGTTTTGATTCCTGAAATCTTCTGGCTTACATATGTTATCACTGAAAAAAAAACTGCGGCTGATACAACAAAACAACACCAGGAAAACAACGCCATAAAAACTCATCTACAGAAAACAATAACATAACGAAATAAATATAACAAAAAAGCGGCACAATAAAAGCAGCACAGAATCAACGAGAAACACAAACACAATCACTATGAAAACAATGTTAGATTGATAGTTTTATTATGCACTTCACCCCCAGCCTGTGGGAGGAAGTCGAAAGATTACAGTGAGTCCATTGGACTGGGTCCCAATGTTTTGATAGGTTACAACGGTAGCGATCTAAGTAGCAGTGGTAATGATCTAAGTTGATAGTGATCTAAGTGAGACACAATGATAATGATCTGAGCATGTTACATTAATAATTATATAAATAAGATGCAGTGGTGATGATCTAAGCAAGTTACAGTAGTAAGAATCTATGTCAGATACAGCGGAAATGATCTAGGTAGTAATGAACTGTTTGCAAGTTTACAATTTGATAATTGTAATAAATTGGTTACGCAAACAATCACACCACAGAAACACCGACAACGACAAAACAATGACATTTCAAAAATGCCACACTTTCACGCAAAAAAAAAAGACTCGAAAATTGCAATACGAAAATCCCACCAGAAACCCAAAGACACGACTAAAACAACACCACAGACAAAAGAACACAAAAAACATCACAATGAAAACATCACAAAAACAATACCCCGAGAAGAACGACAAAACAAAAACCACCGCAAAAGAGCAACCCTACAAAAACATCGACACGACAAAAACAACACTGCAAAAAAATAATAACACAAAACCCAGTACAATGAAAACATTACAAGAACAACAAAAAGAACGACAAAACAAAAGCACCATAAAAGCATCGACACGAGAAAAAACAACACCGTAGAAATAACGGCAACACTAAAAACAAACATTACACCACAAAAATAACATGAAAAACACAAAATATCACCACAAATATCATACAAAAATATGACAAAAATGAGACAAAACCACAAAAAAAAAAAAAAAAAAAGACAAACACCCTTCTCTCACCGCGAGTGACAATCGTTCCGTTTTTTCCGGCCAATGTGTTGACAGACTTGCCGTTAAAGTTGCGCCTTTGTGGTTAAATTAGGACTGTGGCGTCGACACTTAAAACCTCCGACTCCGACTCCGACTCCGACTCCGACTCCGACTCCGACTCCAACTCCAGTAACCCAAGAATTGCTTCTGACTCCCACTCCACGACTGAGTTAAATACTCGATTTTTATTAGATTTTTGTAAATGATTCTAACAAGAAAAACTACATTCATTAACCTTCAGGAGGCAATGTGAACACGACGTTGGGAATTACGTTGGGAAATTAACGTTGTGACAGGAGAAGACCTTGTAAATGACATAAGAGTAAATAACGAAAGAATGAAGGCAATAATATCTGAAGAACGATACCCCCAAAACCACAACACAAGCACCACATAACTGACAACGCACAAAGAACAAACAAAAAAAAAACACAGAATAACAGCAACACAGAAGAAGGGATACCAGAAAAAAACGGAAAAATCGACAGCACAAAAACAACAGACACAACAACAGCCCGAAAACAACGGAAACAATGACAACACAAAATCAACAGAAATAACGACAGCACAAAAACAACAGAAACGACAATACAAAAGCAACAGCAGCAACAACAGCACAAAAGCAGCAGAAACAGCGACAGCCCAAAACCAACACAGAAGCACCACAAAAAACAACAGAATAAAAACAGCAACACCACAAAAACAATACAAACACAAGAACAGCAACACACAAGTACAACACATAAAAACCACGAAAACAGCCACACCATGAAAACGAGAACACAGAAACAATTACACCACAAAAAAAAAAGAACGGAGAAACAACTACACAAGAAAAGCGACATCTGAACCATGGTGGATGGTGCTGTCCTCGGGATAAGCAAACATAATTCAATGTTCCATCCTGAAGACGAAATTAAGAGGTTCCCAGAGGGTGGCCGGAGGTGTGGGGGGAGAGGAGGCTGAAGAGACACGCACACTGCCTCTCGTAAGAAACTCAATCTTCGCTCCGACTTGAGAAATGGTAGAACAAAGACTCGCAGCTGAGCCAGACTTTATTTGTACAACGTTTCGCCAGCAGGTGAACTTTCTTTTAAACCAGGACTCAGGAAAGCTCGCGCATGAGCGAGAACTTGCTCTATATGGCTATTTTGCCATACTTCTCAAAGTTTTTCTTTTTTTTTCAACAGGACTTCAGATTTACCATCCACTTCAAGACCTGCGGAATTGTCCATGTCACTCTAGTACAATTATTCATTTTTATTTAGCAGGAACAGACATATCAGCAGTACTACTAAAGTCGATATGAAAGATATGAAAGATGAGATATATACATAATTAAAACCCGTCAGCTTGAACTGGGAGACTTCAGAGGGACATTGTGGATATCGTCAGTTTTAGACCATTAAGAGCTCAGCAGCTATTGTAGCTATAGAGGATTCGTTCCAGCAGAGCTGGATTTACTCTCACTAGGAAATTGCAATCTCTGAGGCGTACCTAGTCCATACATAAGAGAAGTAGATCTCTCTTTTATGAAAATATCTCCTTCATCACAGAGGGGAAAACAGAAATTATACAGAGAAGCGAGACAAAAAGAGGAAGGAAGGAATTTGGACTACACAATGCATCAAAGAACAGACATTAAACATTTAATTGCATTAGTAGTTGTGCGGTGCTGTTCCTTCTGCGTGGACCGAAATGCACCTAGTTACTAATATCATTTGAATTTAAATAAAAACAAAGAAAGACCGGACTGCTAATTACTACGATTCACAATAATAGTAAACGTAATACTACTACTACTACTACTACTACTACTACTACTACTACTACTATACTACTACTACTACTACTACTACTACTACTACTACTACTACTACTAATAATAATAATAATAATAATAATAATAATAATAATAATAATGAAACAGGATATGTTTCTGTCGCTGCGCAATTCGAGAAAAATATTTTACAATTCCATAACCTAAGCTCTGTGTACCTCAGTATATGAAAGAATCATAAAATCTGTGCCTCGATACCCTCAAGAGGCAGAGGAACTACAGTTCAACTCCCGCCGCAGACTTTGGAGTTACAACTCAACCCTCCCAAGAGGTCCAAACGCTGGAGATTAATGCCTGCAAGAGGACCAGGAGATTTAGTTCATCACAATCAAGAAGCCCAGCACCTGTAGCTTAACACCCAGGAAAAAGTTTAAGAGCTGTAGATCGACACCCTGAAGAGACAAGGAGCTGGAACGCAACTCAGTCACTTTTAAATACGTGTTAAATCGGACCAAGTTAAGTGCGACTTTTCCAGTAGATTTTATTACTTATTTTTTTACTCAAACATTACACTTGTTTATGCTAGAATTACCAAATAAAAATAAAAACCATTCTTTTCGTAAGATGCACTGGCGTTGAAGGTTTGAAACCGATATAAAGAGGTGTTCTCGAGTTATTGCATATAAAGTATCTCAGTTTGTTCAGCAAAATTAACAAATTTGCACCAGCACAGCTCAAACCCAACCTTTCGCTAAAAATGATACACCTTCGTAAACAGTTTCAAGCATAACTGACAAGGCATTCTCTTGGTCTTGCAATAAAACCTATATCCGAATGTACTTAATAAAACTGGCAAACTTGGACTTACTTAGCCCAGTAAAACTGAGACTCCCTTAGAGCAAAGTACATCACTAAGAAACCAACGATTCTTCCGTTACTGTGTAAAGATTGAGCACCGTGTCACCGTGTCACCGTGTCACTGTGTCACCGTGTCACCGTGTCACTGTGTCACCGTGTCACTGTGTCACTGTGTCACCGTGTCACTGTGTCACTGTGTCACCGTGTCACTGTGTCACCGTGTTGAGCACCGTGTCACCGTGTCACTGTGTCACCGTGTCACCGTGTCACCATGGCACGTACCTAACAGGTTCCTCCTCTGGGTTAGATGTACCAACACAAGAAACATTCTTAAATTATAGTATGGAAAAAAAGTGCCACCAAATTGTTATAAATAAAAATACAGTTATATACAGTTCAGGACATTTATTCAAAGGAAACGTTTCGACACTCTACATCAATGTTTTTTTCCACAACCAGAAGAAGCACTTGTGTAAAAATACACACTGTTGAAAGTTTGAAGCCAACCCGAAGAAGCATCTTCAAATCATCACATATCGTTACTAGGTCTCTAAAAGTGGCATATTGGCACCCACACAGATTAATAACAGTATGAAATAGTGATAAAAGCTTGAAGGCGATACAGAGCTGTTCACAAGATATCGCACGGGAACCTTGGAGAGAAGAAACACACTTGGCACCTCAGTATTACAGGAATTCCCTTTCGAGGGGATGACTAGTTATAAGTAGAAAATAGAAAACAAAGAAGAGAAGTAGGAGAAAGAAAATAATAATAATAACAATACTACTGCTACTGCTACTACTACTACTAAATAATAATATGGTTAATATTAGGAAGGGAGGGTAAGCTCCTATCCCTAGATCAAGAGCTCGTCACCAATACTATGATGGGAACCCTGGGTTGATGGGTGTTACAAAAAACGCGATTCTAAAAGCTTAGAGATCTCCAGTGAATACTAGAAAGGACTGCCCTTCTAGCATCCAGCCAGTATCCTTGTCCAATTATCCATTAGAATTCAGTATGAATTATTAGTGCTTTAGGATTACAACTGGTAGGTTACTAACTAGAGAAAATAAAATTTAATGAATTTATTAGTCATTAAGTTGTCTAGGAGTATATCAAATTAAATTAAATTAATCACAGTAATTAAAATAATATCACTTCTCTCGTATATAATAGTATTGTGCTGAAAGCACATATCACATTTATAATTCTTAAGTACCGTCTGGTACATTAACATTTAATAAGATATTACAAATATGTACAAGTAAGTTTGTGTGTATGTGTGTAAGTGCTCTAAGTAGTTCGCTATGTCTCAAGACTCGACTAGACTTAAACAAGTGACTGACAAAGTCCTCAAATAAACTAAGTTCTTGACCAACTGGCAATCAGAACAGTCTGCTTGAGCAATAAAAAAGAATGCTAAGCCCAATAGCAATATAACAAGGAACTGCGACACAGAATCAGGAACAAGGAGATAATATAACGACACTAAGTAGGGACCATCAGCAGATCCTCCACAAGTCACAAAACTCCCATACTACTGAATCTAAGTTCAGCATAAGAAAATCCCCAACTGTGATAATACACAGATACCAGTACAAGTTAGGTCAGAAGCTACAGCTCAGGACCTGAGTTACTCAGAGTGTCTATGCAACACACAACCTCAGTACAACGTCGAAAATCACTAAGTCTATACAATGTTCTGTGAATAGAGTTCTACAGAACTAACAAGAATAATGAGAGAGACAATCTGTCCAACCACCAAGAAAGTCTAGACCAGACTGAATACTTCAGGCGAGGTGAGGACCCCCCCCCTCGATTACGTGATAGCTCCGTGGGTCGCTGCCCAGCAAGAAGCCGGCAGGGAAACGAGCAAAAAGCGATAATTACAGTAGTTAGACAATCAAGACTTGAACTGAGCACATAATATGTTACATCCTACCTCACAACATAAGCCAAATAATAATATAAAGCAATACATTTACGATTTAGCTATTATCGCAAATATAAGCTATATAAAATTATATGAAAAGGTAATATAATATATACATATACATTGCAACCCATTCAAGGGTTGCAACAATAGAGCATATAGAGGGATTATAAAAATGAAAAGAAGCTGACAGCATATTCCATCTCTCTTCTCATCTCCCGATCCTCTTTCCCCCTCCCCATCTCTATCCATCTTCATTTGTCCATCTATTTCTCTCTCTCTCTCTCTCTCTCTCTCTCTCTCTCTCTCTCTCTCTCTCTCTCTCTCTCTCTCTCTCTCTCTCTCTCTCTCTCTTCTCTCTCTCTCTCTCTCTCTCTCTCTCTCTCTCTCTCCCCTCTCTCTCTCTGTTCATCACTTTGCTAAATATTGGTCTGGGCTTCAAAGCGTGTGTAGAGTGTGGGAAGTGTGGCTGCAGGCCGCTGGTCTGGTAGTTGATATTGCAACTGCATAACATGAGTGCCAGAACTAGAGCTTCACAAAACGGAACTCGTGTGTGTGTGTGTGTCTGTGTGTAAAACGTCATCCCAGAGAGAGCAGGGGCAATCACCTTTTGATTAAGTTCCGTCAGGTTAGCTGGGCAGCTGTAGTTTGTTACTCGTCAACACTCCTGTCATCTGAGCTGAGTTTAGGATATACTACAGCTTTAATTTACATTTCCCGTCATGCATCTGGTCAAGCCATCCTCTGATTCATTGCAGGTTATCGTATGTCAATTTTACTCCTCCTTAGTTAAGTGGAGCACCGTAAGTTACCTACATTCATGTCAGGCCACTTTGGTTTCGTTATGGAAAACTGTAATATACTATTAAAAAAATATTAACTATCAAAGGTGCTTTTCAAATGTCGCATAGTTACAGTCGTGCAAAAGTAAAAAAAAAATTATGTTTAGATGGGTTACTGAACTCCAGATTTCAATAAAGAAAAGACACGCAGCAGGAAAAGCTTTTATTGGGGCAATGTTTCACTTTGTAGAGCTGTATCGGGAAACGTTTTCCCAATAAAAGCTTATTCTGCAACTGGTCTATTCTTCACTAGGGTTTTTAGTACGCTATTTGGTTCCAGATTCCAGCCACTGCTTTTGGGGATAAAAAAAAGTCTGGTGAAAAGCTGTTATTAATCTGAACACCAGTGTGTTGAGACTGTGGTAATAATTGGTGTCACCATACACAGTCACAAGTCTTTTTAAAAGTCAAAACGACAGCACCTGTGTTCATTTACTTGACGTATTGTCGGTAATTCTACCAGAATTACTAATTATAACAACTTATCTGCGAAAGGATGAACCTAGACAAGCACCAGGAAAAGTGGTATGACACACATGAGGTGCCTAATCTATATGACTAGATTGCCACCGGGATGAATGAAGAGGTCGGGTGTAAAAAGGGAAGGTAATAAGAATTTAGAAATAATCACTATCATGGAGGTCACTTACTGCAGTCCAGTCGATTTCGTGGAGTCACTTGACTCTCTCGGAGTGACACCACAAAAGTGATACAGTGTGACCATCCCCAGCGCAAAGGATGACTTAAAAATCACCCAATGAAAGGTAAGGATGAAATCAGAGACGACATGTTAGTTAAAGACAAGGGGCATGAAGGGGAAAGATACAAAGAGCAGATCGTGTACCACTTGTTTAAACAGATACGGTCTGCAGTATAGTGGAGTATAAAATGAAATGAGGGAGTGAGGAATATCACTCTGCACGAAAAGTGCACTTTTCATTGTATGTCCCATCACGAAAAAGGGGAGAGTGATTGTAAAATGTGTACAGCCAGAGATAATTATTCCGGCTGTGTCAGGAACGTTGGTTTTTGTAAACAAATACATGTAGGGACAACTGAAGCTCTCACAATTTCCCCATATATCCTCTGATGTTTCACTATAATAATAATATTGATTAGCTACCGCTAATTCACCACTATTAGAGGGCAGGTGGTGCCTGTGGACTAGGGTGGGTGACGAGCAGTGGTAGCGGTAAATCATTAATACAGTTTTGAGTATAATGTTAAAAGTAAGATGCATAGGAGTTGAGTGTGTTGGGGTAATGTATTGTTGTAGCTAGCGTGAGCGTTGTATGATATATTGCTGGAGCTATCGTGAGAGTCGTTCGGTATATTCGTATGTTTCGGTTTGAAAAAATATTCCTGTTAATGTTCGTCGTTTAAGTTGTGGTTTGTCGAGGTCTACTTTGGGTTTTGTCTCGTCGATAGAAGGCATCATTTCTGTGTTTTCTGCATTCAGAGAGTGAGAGGCAGTGTGATGCAAGAGGTGGAAGAGGAAAACTGAGTGGAGAGTGTTGAGACATTGGCAGAAACCAAGTTAGGAAGAGGTTGTGAGTGGTCAGTTGTCTCTTGAGATGGAGGGATCTGTGGAGTAGAGAGTTAGTAGTAGAAAGATCGGGGATAAAAGGTGCGTGTACTCGCACTTCTACAACTGTCACAAATGGAATAGTAATAGAAGAGAGAGATTATTAGAAATGAGAAAGTTTGAAGGGACAATGGCAGAAAGTTTTGTAGATTCTTTTTTTAGTCTTCTTCAGGTGTCGAAGAGATTACCTGTGATGAGTACCTTACATTGTTTTGGACTTCTGAGGTCGTGACCCCTGTCAAATGAAGTGGTGTCACAAGCTGAACAGAGGAGTTAAAAAAAAGTTGCATGAGTGAGACGGTCAGATCAGCCAGGGCCGTGGCGCAAGACGGAAGGTCTCCTGGCTGTAAGAAGATATTGGAGGAGAAGAGGTAAGTGTGTAATGGAGGCCAAACTTCTGAGAGGCTTCTCTTGGTGTTGGGAGCTATAGCTTAAGCATTCCTTAGCTGGCCTCCAATGAGAGCTCAATTTCTCCTTCTCCCTATAAGTTAAATTAGGTTTAACGTCCCAAGCACTCAGCCTTAAGATTATATTGTGTAAATTTACTCATTTTTCAATATTGGTATTAATAAATTCATTTGTATTACACTATATCGTTGTTGAGAATCATACCTGAGAAACATTTTTTTCATGCACATTTATAATACACTTTAATGAAGTATACAATTATATTGTTTATCAGGAGGAGACGAGAAAAGGCCTGCTCTTGTTGATGTAAAGTGGTCAGTGGTAGGGTAAGTGGTATTTTCTTCCCCGGTATGCCATCTTGAGCGGGGAGAAAATATACAGATATTTCGGTGGACATAAGAACATGAAAATGGAGGAAAACTGCAGCAGGCCTACTGGTCCACACTTGGCAAGCCCTTGTCAAACCCAAACTCACTAACAAAAATATTCGCCCAACCTATGATAGATAATATCAGGTAGAGCATCACTAGGAATGGATAAATAGCTCGGTGAATATCATAGGACTAGACATATAGCTCGACTAACACCAGCTAATATAGACAGATAGCTCAGTAAACATCAACAGGGATTTAAAGCTCATTGGACGTCAAGAGGATAGATAAATATCTCGGTAAACGTCATTTAAAGCTCGGTGAATGTCAACAAGGGTAGATAAACGGGTGAATATCATCATGGATAGACAAGTAGATAGATCTGTGAACATCAATATGGATAGCTCGGTGACCGTCAGTAGAATAGAAAATGAAGCAGTGACTTTCTATTCCGGGACAGCTTAATACTTTCTTTATTTTATTGTTGTCTCTGATACAGAACAATATCTGGCTCCATTGTTTGCTCTGTTTTCAATATTCTGCCTATGCGTTGCATGCGTGGCAAGTTGCAACATAACCCCTCTTCCTCCCTCCCCCTAAACCTCGTGCAATATGCAGGAGTCACATACCTATTTTTTTTTTCTAATTCTGGACGGCAAGGAGTGGTGAAACAGAAAATTTTGTTCAATATGTGACAGTCCGACCTCTGGCATATTACACGAGATATTGCCTGCGTCTCCCAACATTGATACATCAGACGAAGTGGGTGGAGATCTTTGCTCTTTGATGTGCCAAGAGGGAATTGATCAAAAATCTAAATAAAATTCGAATTCATAAAAATTCAATCCCGGAAGTATTTATAGAGGGTATCCAGAGCGTTGTAATCAAAGTGTTTGTCAGTAGCAACAAGGAAAAGTGTGACGTCGTAAGTGCTTACTCTGATGTGAGTATTTGGTGCTGGGAGGTGAACCAGAGCGGCTGCTGTACCTGCTGTAGCGACGAGCACCTAGTGTAGTATCTATTGTAGCAAGCACCTGCTGTAGTATCTGTTGTAGCAAGCACTTGCTGCAGTATTTGTTGTAACGAGCACCTGTTGTAGCATCTGTTGCAGCGACCACCTGCCATAGCATCTATTGTAGCGAGTATCTGTTCTAGAGAGTATATATTGTAACGAGTATCTGTTGTAACGAGTATATGTTGTAGCGAGTATCTGTTGCATCGAGCATCTACTGTAGCTCACCCTTCAGAGTGTAGATACTGCCCCTCTCTCCCTCCTCCAGAACTCAAGGCTCAACAACTGTTGTCTCTGAATCCCTTCATAACATTACCTTGCTATCACTCCAACAGCACGTCAAATCTCGGATACCACATTCCACTTTGTCGATCTAACACGTTCACACATACCTGCTGAATGCCAAGTCTCTGCCACTGAAAACCTCCTGCTAAACCATAAACTAGTATTCCCTACGTGTATATCCTGCGAAGTGAGAGAATTTGTTAACACAAATGATAGTGTAAGACTCATAGACCAACAGCGCACTCTCAAGCGGTTCGTAAAAAAAAAATATATGTACATAAAAAATTATTTTAAGATGTGTCTTCAATCTGCAGTTATTATTTATGCCAAGAAATCTTTTTCTTTATTTTTCTGTATAATTTAGTATTTATGAAAACTGATCTTATGGGGAAAGCGCTAAATCCGTTGAGGAGTGGGGCGCACGGGGTAATCAGGTCGATCCTAAACCATAACATAAGAGAGCTCCTGAGACGCATCAAGGGTGGTCCTCCCTTCAGAGATATTGTCTGATAAAGATGCATCACGTCTTCAAATCTTTCTGAATATTAATTTAAGACACTTCAAGTGTTTTATTTCTTTCCTTGCATGTCATACTTACCTGGTACCTGTCTTGCTGCTGTTCACACTTACCTGGTACCTGTCTTGTTGCTTATCACATTTACCTGGTACCTGTCTTGTTGCTTGTCACACTTACCTGGTACCTGTCTTGTTGCTTGTCACACTTACCTGGTACCTGTCTTGTTGCTTGTCACATTTACCTGGTACCTGTCTTGTTGCTTGTCACATTTACCTGGTACTTTTCTTGTTGCTTGTTACATTTACCTGGTACCTGTCTTGTTGCTTGTCACATTTACCTGGTACCTGTCTTGTTGCTTGTCACATTTACGTGGTACCTGTCTTGTTGCTTGTCACATTTACCTGGTACCTGTCTTGTTGCTTGTCACATTTACCTGGTACCTGTCTTGTTGCTTGTCACACTTACCTGGTACCTGTCTTGTTTCTTGTCACATTTACCTGGTACCTGTCTTGTTGCTTGTCACATTTACCTGGTACCTGTCTTGTTGCTTGTCACATTTACCTGGTACCTGTCTTGTTGCTTGTCACACTTACCTGGTACCTGTCTTGTTGCTTGTCACATTTACCTGGTACCTGTCTTGTTGCTTGTCACATTTACACTGGTACTGTCTTGTTGCTTGTCACACTTACCTGGTACCTGTCTTGTTGCTTGTCACATTTACCTGGTACCTGTCTTGTTGCTTGTCACATTTACCTGGTACTTTTCTTGTTGCTTGTTACATTTACCTGGTACCTGTCTTGTTGCTTGTCACATTTACCTGGTACCTGTCTTGTTGCTTGTCACATTTACCTGGTACCTGTCTTGTTGCTTGTCACATTTACCTGGTGCCTGTCTTGTTGCTTGTCACATTTACCTGGTACCTGTCTTGTTGCTTGTCACATTTACCTGGTACCTGTCTTGTTGCTTGTCACACTTACCTGGTACCTGTCTTGTTGCTTGTCACGCTTACCTGGTAACTTTCTTGCTGCTTGTCACACTTACCTGGTACTTGTCTTGTTGCTTGTCACACTTACCTGGTACCCGTCTTGTTACTTGTCACATTTACCTGGTACCTGTCTTGTTGCTTGTCACACTTACCTGGTACCTGTCTTGTTGCTTGTCAAACTTACCTGGCACCCGACTTGTTGCTTGTCACATTTACCTGGTACCCGTCTTGTTGCTTGTCACACTTACCTGGTACCTATCTTGTTGCTTGTCACACTTACCTGGTACCTGTCTTGTTGCTTGTCACACTTACCTGGTACCTGTCTTGTTGCTTGTCACACTTACCTGGTACCTGTCTTGTTGCTTGTCACACTTACCTGGTACCTGTCTTGTTGCTTGTCACACTTACCTGGTACCTGTCTTGTTGCTTGTCACACTTACCTGGTACCTGTCTTGTTGCTTGTCACACTTACCTGGTACCTGTCTTGTTGCTTGTCACACTTACCTGGTGCCTGTCTTGTTGCTTGTCACATTTACCTGGTACCTGTCTTGTTGCTTGTCACACTTACCTGGTACCTGTCTTGTTGCTTGTCACACTTACCTGGTACCTGTCTTGTTGCTTGTCACACTTACCTGGTACCTGTCTTGTTGCTTGTCACACTTACCTGGTACCCGTCTTGTTGCTTGTAACATTTACCTGGTACCTGTCTTGTTGCTTGTCACACTTACCTGGTACCCGTCTTGTTGCTTGTCACATTTACCTGGTACCTGTCTTGTTGCTTGTCACACTTACCTGGTACCTGTCTTGTTGCTTGTCACATTCACCTGGTACCTGTCTTGCTGCTGGTCACACTTACCTGGTAACTGTCTTGTTGCTTGTCACACTTCCCTGGTACCTGCCTTGCTGCTGGTCACACTTACCTGGTAACTGTCTTGTTGCTGGTCACACTTACGTGGTAACTGTCTTGTTGCTGGTCACACTTACCTGGTAACCGTCTTGTTGCTGGTCACACTTACCTGATAACCGTCTTGTTGCTTGTCACACTTTCTTGGTAACTGTCTTGTTGCTTGTCACACTTACCTGGCACCTGTCTTGCTGCTGGTCACACTTACCTGGTAACTGTCTTGTTCCTTGTCACACTTACCTGATAACCGTCTTGTTGCTGGTAACACTTACCTGGTAACTGTCTTGTTGCTGGTCACACTTACCTGGTAACCGTCTTGTTGCTGGTCACACTTATCTGGTACCTGTCTTGCTGCTGGTTACACTTTCCTGGTAACTGTCTTGTTGCTGGTCACACTTACCTGGTAACCGTCTTGTTGCTGGTCACACTTACCTGGTAACTGTCTTGTTGCTGGTCACACTTACCTGGTAGCCGTCTTGTTGCTGGTCACACTTACCTGGTAACTGTCTTGTTGCTGGTCACACTTACCTGGTAACTGTCTTGTTGCTGGTCACACTTACCTGGTAACCGTGTTGTTGCTTGTCTGAATGACTTCTGTGTTATCTTTAAGATTTAATTAGCAGCAGATATTACGCTACACTACAGTCACCACACTGCACTACAGTCACCACACTGCACTACAGTCATCACACTGCACTACAGTCACCCCTCTGCACTACAGTCACCACACTGCACTACAGTCACTACACTGCATTACAGTCACCACACTGCACTACAGTCACCTCACTACACTACAGTCACCACACTGCACTACAGCCACCACACTGTATTACAGTCACCACACTGAATTACAGTCACCACACTGCATTACAGTCACCACACTGCACTACAGTCACTACACTGCACTACAGTCACCGTACTACACTACAGTCACCACATGCACAACAGTCACCACACTGCACTACAATCACCACACTACAGTACAGTCTCCACATGCACAACAGTCACCCCATGCACTACAGTCACTACACTACACTACAGCCACTACATGGACTACAGTCACCACACTACACTACAGTTACCACAGTGTACTGCAGTCACCACACTACACTACAGTCACAACACTACACTACAGTTTCCCCAGTGCAGTACAGTGACCACACTGCACTACAGTTACCACAAAGCACAATAGTCACCACACTAAACTACAGTAACCACACTACACTACAGTCACCACACTACACTACAGTTACCACACTGCACTCAATACAGTCACCACACTACTCTACAGTCACCACACTACACTTCAGTTATCACAGTGCACTGCAGTCACCACAATACACTACAGTCACCACACTACAATACAGTGACCACACTGCACTACAGTTACCACAGTGCACAATAGTCACCACACAACACTACAGTCACCACACTGCACTACAGTCATCACACTACACTACAGTCACCACTCTGCAAAACAGTCACTACATTACACTACAGTCACCACACTGCACTACAGTCACCACACTGCACTACAGTCACCACACTGCACTACAGTCACCACACTGCAGTACAGTAACCGCACTACACTACAGTCACCACATGCACAACAGTCACCACACTGCACATCAATCACCACACTACCCTACAGTCACCACACTGCACTACAGTCAGCATACTACTGTAGTCACCACATTACAGTACAGTCACCACATGCACTACAGCCACCACACTGCAATACAGTCACCACACTACACTACAGTGACCACACGACACTAGTGACCACACTGCACTACAGTCACCACACTGCACTACAGTCAACACACTGCACTACAGTCACCACACTGCACTACAGTCAACACACTACACTACAGTCACCACACTACACTACAGTCAGCACACTGCACTACAGTTACCACAATGCACAATATTCACCACACTAAACTACAGTCACCACACTTCACTACAGTCGCCACACTGCATTACAGTCACCACACTGCACTACAGTCACCACACTGCACTACAGTCACCGAACTACACTACACTCACCACACAAGAATACAGTCACAAGACAATATTCTCAGCACACTACAATACACTCACCTCACAACACTATAATGACCACACTACAACACTCTACACTACACTCAGTAGAGTACAATACATTCACCACACTACACTACACTCACACACTACACTACACTCACCACACTACACTCACCACATTACAGTAAGCTCACCACATTACAGTACACTCACCACACTACAATACACTTACCACACTACAATACACCCAGCACATTACAATGCAGTCACCACACTATACTCACCATTTGACAATACCCTCACCACATTACAATACACTCACCACACTACAATACACTCAGCATATTACAATACACTCGGCACATTGCAATACAGTCACCAAGCTATACTCAGCACATTACAATACTCTCACCACACTACACTCACCATACAATACAACACTAGTCACCACACAAAAATAACTACCCCATAGCCATTTTTGAGCATTTTACTAGGCATATATTTGAACCAGAATTTAGTTTTGCCTGGACAGAATAACCATGTCACTCTTACGATATTTCTTTTCATACGAGCTTACAACCTTTTTCTTATCAATTTTCTCCTTTAATTAAAGTAAAATGTTGATGGAGTGTTTTGACCGTATTCCCAATGTGTCCTATTGATGACAAATCTACACTTCCCAGTGTCACTCCATTTGATGATTTAATGTAAATCTTTGTCTGTTTGTGTGTGTGGAAAACACTTTACCAAATCCTCCCAACATTCTCAATACTGGTGATAAATGAAGGTTTCCTCCGAGGCTACTGGTGGAAAGTAAAGGTCTCCTCCGAGGCTACTGGTAAGTGAAGGTCTCCTCTCCAAGACTACTGGTGCTAAGTGAAGGTCTCCTCCGAGGCTACTGGTGGTAAGTGAAGGTCTCCTCCGAGGCTACTGGTGGTAAGTGAAGGTCTCCGAGGCTACTGGTAGTGAGTGAAGGTCTCCTCCGAGATTACTGATGGTAAGTGAAGGTCTTCTCTCCGAGGCTACTGGTGGTAAGTGAAGGTCTCCTCCGAGGCTACTGGTGGTAAGTGAAGGTCTCCGAGGCTACTGGTGGTAAGTGAAGGTCTTCTCTCCGAGGCTACTGGTGGTAAGTGAAGGTCTTCTCTCCGAGGCTACTGGAGGTAAGTGAAGGTCTTCTCCTACTGGAGGTAAGTGAAGGTCTTCTCCTACTGGAGGTAAGTGAAGGTCTTCTCTCCGAGGCTCCTGGTGGTAAGTGATGGTCTTCTCTCCGAGGCTATTGGTGGTAAGTGAAGGTCTTCTCTCCGACGCTCCTGGTGGTAAGTGAAAGTCTTCTCTCCGAGGCTACTGGTGGTAAGTGAAGGTCTTCTCTCCGAGGCTACTTTAGGTAAGTGAAGGTCTTCTCTCCGAGACTACTGGTAGTAAGTGAAGGTCTTCTTTTCGAGGCTCCTGGTGGTAAGTGATGGTCTTCTCTTCGAGGCTACTGATGGTAAGTGAAGGTCTTCTCTTCGAGACTACTGGTGGCAAGTTAAGGTCTTCTCTCCGAGGCTACTGGAGCTAATTTAAGGTCTCCTTCGAGGCTACCGGTAGTAAGTGAAGGTCTCCTCTCCGAGGCTACTGGTAGTAAGCGAAGGTCTCCTCTCCGAGGCTACTGGTAGCAAGTGAAGGTCTCCTCTCCGAGGCTAATGGTAGTAAGTGAAGGTCTCCTCTCCGAGGCTACTGGTGGTAAGTAAAGGTCTCCTCCGAGGCTACTGGCTGTAAGTGAAGGTCTTCTCCCACAGGCTACTGGTAGAAAGTGAAGGTCTCCTCTCTGAGGCTACTGGTAGTAAGTGTAGGTCTCCTCTCTGAGGCTACTGGTGGTAAGTAAAAGTCTCCTCCGAGGCCACTGGTGGTAGGTGAAGGTCTTCTCTCCGAGGCTACTGGTGGTAAGTAAAGGTCTCCTCTCTGAGGCTACTGGTAGTAAGTGTAGATCTCCTCTCTGAGGCTACTGGTCGTAAGTAAAGGTCTCCTCCGAGGCTACTGGTGGTAAGTGGAGGTCTCCTGTCCTTGGCTACTGGTAGTAAGTGAAGGTTTTCTCTCCGAGGCTACTTGTGGTAAGTAAAGGTCTCCTCCGAGGCTACTAGTAGTAAGTGAAGGTCTTCTCTCAGAGGCAACTGGTGGTAAGTGAAGGTCTCCTCTCCGAGGCTGCTCAGATCTGGTCACCGTATTACAGAATGGATATAAATGTTCTGGAAAACGTACAGAAGAGGATGTCAAAGATGATCCCATGTATCAGAAATCTTCCCTATGAGGATAGACTGAGGGCCCTGAGGGCGTAGACTGAGGGCGTAGAATTAGGGGAGATATGATCGAGGTGTATAAATGGAAAACAGGAATAAATAAAGGGGATTTAAATAGCGTACTGAAAATTTCTAGCCAAGACAGGACTCGCAGCAATGGTTTCAAGTTGGAAAAATTCAGATTCAGGAAGGATATTGGAAAGCACTGGTTTGGTAATAGAGTTGTGGATGAGTGGAACAAAGTCCCGAGTAATTATTCAGGCTAAAACGTTGTGTAGTTTTAAAAATAGGTTAGATAAATTCATGAGTGGGTGTGGGTGGGTGTGAGTTGGACCTGACTGGCTTGTGCTGTTGGGTCTGGTGCCGTGCTCCTTCCTTGAGTGGAGGTGACCAGACTGGGTGGGTCATTGGGCTAATCGGGGGGGGGGAGTCATTGGGCTAATCCGGGGTGGGGGACATGGACCTGCTCCGCAATGGTCAGTAGGCCTGTTGCAGTATTCCTTCTTTTTTATGTTCTTATGTTCTCCTCTCCGAGGCTACTGGTGGTAAGTAAAGGTCTCCTCCGAGGTTACTGGTGGTAAGTGAAGGTCTCCTGTACGAAGCTACTGGTAGTAAATGAAGGTCTCCTCTCCGAGGCTACTGGTGGTAAGTACAGGTCTCCTTCGAGGCTACTGGTGATAAGTGAAGGTTTTCTCTCCGAGGCTACTGATAGTAAGTGAAGGTCTCCTCTCCGGGGCTACTGGTGGTAAGTAAAGGTCTCCTCCGAGGCTGCTGGTGGTAAGTAAAGGCCTCCTCCGAGGCTACTGGTGGTAAGTAAAGGCCTCCTCCGAGGCTGCTGGTGGTAAGTGAAGGTCTCTCCGAGGCTACTGGTGGTAAGTAAAGGTCTTCTCCGAGGCTGCTGGTGGTAAGTAAAGGCCTCCTCCGAGGCTACTGGTGGTAAGTAAAGGCCTCCTCCGAGGCTGCTGGTGGTAAGTAAAGGCCTCCTCCGAGGCTACTGGTGGTAAGTAAAGGCCTCCTCCGAGGCTACTGGTGGTAAGTAAAGGCCTCCTCCGAGGCTGCTGGTGGTAAGTGAAGGTCTCTCCGAGGCTACTGGTGGTAAGTAAAGGTCTTCTCCGAGGCTGCTGGTGGTAAGTGAAGGTTTCCTCTCCGAGGCTACTGGTGGTAAGTAAAGGTCTCCTAGGCTTCCATGAAGAGCTTTCACTGTCAAGATGGTCTTTCAGTCGACCCACACACACACACACACACACCTCGATCAGATGAATGGTTTAATTTAATCGAGAAAAAAGTCGTGGGTAACATATGTCATGAAAATTATCCCCTGGCCAGATTTCGGAGATTGCCTATAAAGAATTTTTCTGCCCCGGGAGTTTGAAAGGGTAAAAGTCACAGGAATATTATAATTTATGTAAACTATGGGAATTGTAAAAAAAAAATCTAAATATACATAAAAATATGGAAGGAAAAATTACAAAGGAGATACAAATTAAATGATAAATATATAAAAATTTAGAAAAACGAAAAAAAAAAGAAAAAGACAAAGATACTAGGCAATTATTGTTTTTAAATAGGAGAGAGTAATGCATGATAAAACAAAAATGATAAATTTACAAAAAATGAAAATACGAAAAAGACAAAATGTAAAAGACAAAATTATGAGACTTTTTTTTTTTTAAATACGATGGAGTAATGAGTGATATTGTGTTCCTTGAGGTATTAAAATAAAATTTATACAGCAAAGAGTGTCAAGAGCAAAATAATATAAAAAAAGATATATATCTCATCAATAAAATCAGTTTAATAATGAAATTCATAAAAATGGAAGTAACACCTAGCGAGGAATGACGAGGCTTTGA
>NC_069405.1:66445773-66478273 GCF_026875155.1 Cherax quadricarinatus
ATCCATCCCCTCTCTCCCTCAAACCATCTAACCCCTCCCCCAACTACCTCTACCCCTCCAATTTAACCATCCTCCCCCCCCCCCACAACCATCCATCCCCTCTCCCCCTAACCATCTATTCCCCCCCCCTAACCCCCCATCCCCCCTTCTGTGGAGCAACGGGGAACCTAGAACCAGGATGAGGACAAGGGGCTCCAAGGACGAATATGGGAGGGAGGAAATGGAGGTAGAGCTCAAAAAAGGGGGAAGATGGGGAAGGAGACTAGATGAGCTGGAAAGGAAGATGGAAGATAGGTTAGCAGCAGAATGCAGAAGGTGGAAGCAACAGGCTACGCAGCAGAAATCAAGATAGAGAAATTAGAAGAGGAGCTGGACATCTGAAACAGCACAGAGACAAAGATATTACGAAGTAGCATCGGCAATGGCTCCCATCAAACACAGACAACAGATCTGAAGGAAGCATGGAAACTAAACTGATGCAGAGGTCCTGTCAAACCCACATTGGGGCCAAAACAAAGGCAAAGGAAGCACACTAGGACAGATTTAGGAGGGTTTGGGAAAAAAAATTGAAGGAACTAGGACAGGGGCAAGGACCTTACCAGATACCTGAGGGGGCCAGGAACAGGTGAGCAGGAAGGACAAACCAAGAAGCATAGGGGCCATAACTAGGGAAGGGGAAGAAAAAAAGGAAGACTCCACGGGAAGAAACTAAAACACATCAGAGGATGCAATGGAAGCACAGTGGGAGGGGGGAAAGGGGAGATCCGTGTTTGTCTATGGGCTAGATGAAGCTAAAGGGGGGAAAATTATGATGAAAGAAAGCAGGAGGAGAAAAAAAAGCGATTGGAAGATTCATGAAGGTGATAGGCGAGGGGGACATGACCCAGGTGGCAAATTTCGGAGAATTGGGTGGTTCACAAAGAAAGGGAATCGGCCTCTCAAAGTAATTTTCAAGGCAGAATCAACCCGAACCATGGGTCCTGCAGGAGAAAAACACGGCTGGAGGCAAGCAGGAGTTCCCGGGGTGTGTACCTCGATCGAGACAGAACACAGGACGAAAGGAAGACAATTTAAAGAGAGGAAATTCAAAACGAAAGGAGAAATGGGGAGGAAATGAAAAAGGAGAGCAGAATAACCCAGGATCAAATGGAAGGACAAGCGCACCCCCCAGAAACACCTGCAGAAGGACTCCAGCCATGACACCCCCCAAAGGCAACTGAACAATCCAAACCAACCATATACACCCATCCCTCTGTTTCCACCCCCGCACCACGTTACAGTATTAGAACAGAAGTTGAAGGTTTGGTACACAAGTGCAGATGGTTTAACGAAATAAACATGAGGAATGGCAAGAAGAATCAATGGAAGTCCCCAGACATCATAGCAGTTACAGAAAAAAAACTCACGGAGACATAACAGATGCAATCTTCCCATCAGGATACCAGATCATGAGGAAAGATAGAAGGTGAAAGGGAGGGAGGTGGGGTTGCCCCTGCTCGTAAAAAACAGATAAAAATTCGAAAAAAATGGAAGGCATAGATGAGACTGGAGAAAGAGACTACATAGTAGGTACACTTCAGTCTGGGGACACAAAGTGGTCATTGCAGTGAGGGTATAATCCACCACAGAATGAGGAGGCCAAGAGAGGAATATGAAGAGAGCAACGGGAGCATGGTGGACACACTTGCTGAGGTGGCAAGAAAGCTCATTCCAGCAGAGCAAAGTTGTGGTTATGGGGGATTTCAACCACAGGGAGATTGACTGGGAAAACCTGGAGCCACATGGGGGCCCCGAAAAATGGAGAGCCGGATGCTGGACGTGGTGCTGGAAACCTCATGCACCAACATGTTAAGGACACTACCAGAGTGAGAGGGGAGGATGAACCAGCAAGATTGGACCTTGTGTTCACCCGGGCAGCTCGGACATTGAGGACATCAAGTAGAGAGTCCCTAGGAGCAGCGACCACGTGGTTCTGTGTTTTGAATACTAGTAGAGCTGCAAGTGAAGAAATAACAGGGGTTGAAGGGGAAAAGCCTGACTATAAAAGAGGGGATACATAGGGTTGAAGAACTTCCTGCGGGAGGTCAAGTGGGACAGAGAACGGGCGGGAAAAAGCCAGAAAATGAAATGATGGAATATGTAACAACAAAATGCAAGGAGGCAGTGGAAAAGTTTTTCCCAAGGGCAACAGTAACAACGGGAAGACCAGAAGACCCCCTGGTTTACCCGACGGTTTTAAAGAGGCAAAAACAAAGTGCAATAGAAATGGAAAAAGTACAGAAGGCAGAGAACACAGGAAAATAGGGAGATCAGTCGCGAGCCAGGAATGAGTATGCCCCAGGTAAGGAGGGAGGCCCGCGACAGTATGAAAATGACATGCACGAGAAAACAAGACTGACCGAAACGTTGTATAGCCACATCAGGAGGAAGACAACAGTCAAAGACCAGGTGATCAGATTTAAGGACAGAAGGTGGAGAACTCACAAAAATGATCAGGAGGTTATGTGAGGAGTGAACAGGAGATTAAGGAAGTTTTTACAGTAGAGACAGGAAGGGCTGTGGGGAAAACAGAAAGAAGGTAACATCAAGAGGGAATATACCAACAAGTGTTGGATGACATACGAACAACTGAGGAGGAGGTGAAGAAGCTCTTAAGTGACCTTGACACCTCAAAGGCGATGGGACCGGACAACATTCCCCATGGGTCCTTAGAGAAAGGGGCAGAGAGCTGTGCGTGCCTCTAACCAAAAATCTTAACACATCCCTTTAAATGGGCAACTACCTGAGAAATGGAAGACAGCTAATGTAGTCCCCAAAATTTAAGAAAGGAAACAGAAACGAGGCACTAAACTACAGACCTGTGTCTCTGACAAGTATTGTGTGCAAAGTATGGAGAAGATTATCAGAGGGAGAGTGGTCGAAACACCTGGAAAGGGAAAAAGATTATAAATGAAAACCCGCATGGGTTCATGGAAGGCAAATCCGTATCACAAACCCTCTAGAGTTTTATGACAAGGGGAACAGAAATAAACACGAGAGAGAGGGGTGGGTTGATTGCGTTTTCCTAGACTGCAGGAAGGCCTTTGACACAGTTCCCCACAAAGAGGATTTGTGCAGAAGCTGGAGGATCAGGCACATGTAAAAGGGAGGGCACTGCAATGGAAAAAGGGAATACCTAGCAGGGAGGCAGCAACGAGTCATGGTACGTGAAGAGGTATCACCGTGGGCGCCTGTTACGAGCGGGGTCCCACAGGGGTCAGTTCTAGGACCGTGCTATTTTTGATATATGTGAAAGACATGATGGAAGGAATAGATTCTGAAGGTCCTGTTCGCAGATGACGTGAAGTTGATGAGAAATTAAATCGGATGAGGATGAGGCAGGACTGCAAAGAGACCTGGACAGGCCGGACATGTGGTCCAGTAACTGGCTTCTCGAATTCAAAACCAGCCAAATGCAAAGTCATGAAGATTGGGGAGGGGCAAAGAAGACCGCAGACAGAGTATAGGCTAGGTGGACAAAGACTACAGACCTCACTCAGGGAGAAAGACCTTGGGGTGACCATAACACCGAGCACATCACCGGAGGCACACATCAACCAAATAACTGCTGCAGCTACGGGCGCTGGAAAAACCTGAGAATAGCGTTCCGATACCTAAATAAGGAATCGTTCAAGACACTGTACACTGTGTATGTTAGGCCCTTTACTGGAGTATGCAGCACCAGTCTGGAACTCACACCTGGTCAAGCACGTCAAGAAGTTAGAGAAAGTACAAAGGTTTGCAACAAGGCTAGTCCCAGAGCTCAAGGGAATGTCGTACGAGGAAAGGTTAAGGGAAATCGAAACTGACGACACTGGAGGACAGAAGGGTCAGGGGAGACATGATAACGACATACAAGATACTGCGGGGAATAGACAAGGTGGACAGAGATAGGATGTTCCAGAGAGGGGACACAGGGACAAGGGGTCACAACTGGAGCTGAAGACTCAGACGAGTCACAGGGACGTTAGGAAGTATTTCTTCAGTCATAGAGTTGTCAGGAAGTGGAATAGCCTAGCAAGTGAAGTAGTGGAGGCAGGAACCATACATAGTTTTAAGAAGAGGTATGACAAAGCTCAGGAAGCAGAGAGAGAGAGGACCCAGTAGCGATCAGTGAAGAGGCGGGGCCAGGAGCTGAGTCTCGACCCCTGCAACCACAATTAGGTGAGTACAATTAGGTGAGTACAACACACACACACACGCACACACACACACACACACAAGCAACACACACACACAACACACACACACACACACACACACACACAATCAGCACACACACACTACAAAACACACACAACAAAAAAATGGTAGCTCAGAGGCCAAGTAGGCTCAGGGGATCAGAGGAAGATGTTCCTGGTAAGGAAGAATGGATGGAAGAGTAATGTAAAAGGGTGGAACAAGAGTGGGAGAGCAAACTAGGTGAGCTTTTTTGTGAAAACGGAGAAGATGGAGGCAGAGAAGGAGATATGGGAGTCATAAGCTGAAACAAGAGAAGCCTGCATGTGGGCCCTAGAATATGAGGTAAATAAGTTGAAGCAAGTTACAGGGCTTGTGCCCAGAGAAGACATGGCATCTGAAGCAGGTACACCCCTATTAAATGAGGAGCTCAACGGAAAGGAAGGTAACAACAGTTATGCTAAGGCCCTATCAGTCCACAGAGCAAGGCCGAGGAATGTAGGGGGAGAGCTGGGAGCAGGGATAGCAGTAAGTGAGGGAGGAGAAGGTAGAGAAGGTGACAGGTCCCATGCAGAGGCACGACCATGCCACCAGGAGTTACAGGAAAATATAAGGGAGACAATGGCTATTTATAAACAGGACCCAGAGAGAGGGAAAGGCAATGTGAGGAGGAGAGGGAGATGTCAGTGTTTATTTATGGGCTTCATGAGAACGAAGGGAGGAGACATACTGAGAGATGGCAGAAAGAAAAACAGGAGATTAAAAGCATCAAAGAAATAGGTGAGGAGGACATGATTGAAATAGCAAATTTTAAGAGAAAGGAAGGGTACTGATTTTCAAGGCAGAAATGGTGCAGAACAAGGTTCTGCAAGAGAAATCACGGTTGAAGGAATCAACATACAAAAGGGTGTTCCTAGACCACGTCAGAGCAAGAACAGAATGACAGCAGCTGTGGGAGAAGACACAGAAACGAAAGGGGCTAGCAAGAGAGACAAGGACAGAGTCAGCAGAGGACAGCCAGAGCCAGGTAGAGCAACAAGTGCAAGTACACACAGGATCACCCTCAGAACCCCACAGCCAAACATGCTATCCTAACACAAACCACAATCCACACTTACAGCCCCCACCCCACACTATGCTGTAGAACCCTATAGCACACTGCCACATCCCCCACCTCCATAGACCCCCAGAATACAGTGTTGGAGTGGAAACTGAAGGTATGATACACCAATGCTGATGGGATAATGAACAAGTGGGAGGAGTGGCACGAGAGAATCAAAGAGGCATCACCGGACATCATAGCTCTCAACAAAACCAAGCTCACAGGAACGATAGCATGTGCAATCTTTCAAACAGGATATCAGATCTTGAGGAAAACCAGAGTTAACAGAGGGGGTGGAGGAGTGGCACTGCTCATTAAAAACCAATGGGATTTTGACAAGCTAGAAAGAGGAGACAGAGAAGGAGCAAGAGACTACTTAATAGGAACACTTCAGTCTGGAGGCCCCAAGGTGGTAATTGAAGTAATGTATAACCCACCACAGAACAGCAGAATGCCAAGGCAAGAATATGATGAGAGTAACCGAGCGATGGTTGACACACTGGCTGAAGTGGCCGAAGGGCTCATGTGAGCAGGGCAGAGTTGCGGATTGTGAGTGACTTCAATCACAAAGAAATTGACTGGGAGAACCTGGAGCACATGGGGGCCCAGAAACGTGGAGGGCTAGGATGATGGAGGTGGTACTCAAAAACCCTATGTACCAACACATAAGGAACACTACCAGAGAGAGAGAGAGAGCGAGGGAGAGAGGAGAGGATGAACCAGCAAGACTGAACCAAGTATTCTCCTTTAGTAGTGCAGTTACTGAAGATATTACATAGAAAGACTCCTCGGGGCTAGTGACCATGTGGTTCTGAGCTTCGAATACGTAGCAGAGTTACAAGTGGAGAGGGAAGCAGGAAGGGCAGGACAAATGAAACCAAACTACAAGAGAGATGACTACACATGCATGAAGAATTTCCTGCACGAGGTTCAGTGGAACAGGGCACTGGCAAAGAAGTCAGAAAATGAGGTGATGGAATATGTGACAACAATATGCAAGAAAGCTGAGGAGAGGTTTGTACCCAAGGGTAATTGAAGTAACAAGAAGGCCAGGATGAGTCCTTGGTTCACCCATAAGTGTAGAGAGGCCAAAACCAGGTGTGATAGAGAATGGAAGACGTATAGAAAGCAAAGAACCCAGGTGAATAAGGTGGACAGTCATAGAGCCAGAAATAAACATGCACAGGTAAGCAGGGACGCCCAAAAACAATACGAAAATGACACAGCAGCAAATGCCAAATCTGACCAGGTAATCAGGCTGAGGAAGGAAGGAGGGAGGGGAGATAACAAAAAAAGACCGAGAAGAAGTATGTGAGGAGTTCAACATGAGAATCAAAGAAGTGTTCACAGAGGAGACCGAAGGGACTCCAGAAACACAGAGAGGTGGGGCACACCGTCAAGTGTTGGACTCAATATGTACAACCAATGAAGAAGTGAAGAGGCTGCTAAGCGAGCTAGATACCTCAAAGGCGATGAGGCAGGATAGCACCTCTCCATGGGTCCTGAGAGAGGGAGCAAAGGCGCTATGCATACTACTTACACCAATCTTTAACACACTTATCGAAACAGGGCGACTACCTGAGGTATGGAAAACAGCAAATGCATACCTCAATTTTTAAAAAAACGAGAGAAACACGAAACATCAAAGTACAGACCAGTGTCACTGGCAAATATAGTATGCAAAGTCATGCAGAAAATTATTATAAGAGTGGTGGAGCACATAGAAAGGAATGAGCTTATCACCGACAACCAGTACGGTTTTAGGGATGGCAAATCCTGTGTGACAAACCTACTGGAGTTCTATGACAGGGTGACAGCAGTAAGACAGAGAGAGGGGAGGGTAGACTGCATTTTCTTGGACTGTAAGAAAGCTTTTGATACAGTTCCATACAAGAGATTAGTGCATAAGCTGGAGGACCAGGTATGTATAACAGGGAAGGTGCTGCAATGAATCAGGGAATCCTGTCGTGAACACATCAGAGACCTGGTACGAAACGAAGTGTCAAACTGGGCGCATGTGACGAGCGGGGGTTCCACATGGGTTAGTCCCAGGACCGGTGCTGTTTCTGGTATATGTGAATGACATGACAAAAGGAATAGACTCAGAAGAGTCCCTGTTTGCAGATGACGTGAAATTGATGAGAAAAAATCAAATGGACGAGGACCAGGCAGATCTACAAAGGGTTCTGGACAGGCTGCAGGCCTGGTCCAAAAACTAGCTTCTGGAGTTCAACCCCACCAAGTGCAAAGTCATGAAGATTGGAGAAGGGCAAAGAAAACCGCAGACGGAGCACAGTCTAGGCGGCCAGAGACTACAAACCTCACTCAAGGAAAAGAACTTGGGGTGAGTATAACACCGGGCACATCCCCCTGAGGCGCACTTTAACCAAATAACTTCTGCAGCATATGGGCGCCTAGCAAAACCTTAGAAAAGTATTCCGACACCTCAATAAGGAATCGTTCAGGACCCTGTACACTGTGTACGTCATGCCTATATTGGAGTAGCAGCACCTGTTTGCAACCCACACCTAGACAAGTACGGAAATTAGAGAAAGTGCAAAGGTTTGCAACAAGACTAATCCCGGAGCTAAGGGGCATGTCCTACGAGAAGAGGTTAAGGGAAATCTATCTGATGATACTGGAGGACAGGAGAGATAGGAGGGATATGGCAACTACATGTAAAATACCGAGAGGAACTGACAAGGTGGACAGAAACAGGATGTTCCAGAGATGGTACACAGCAACATGGGGTCACAGTTGCAAGTTGAAGACTCAGATGAATCGCAGGGATGTTAGGAAGTATTTCTTCAGTCACAGAGTTGTCAGAAAGTAGAATAGTCTGGGAAGTGATGTAGTGGAGGTAGGATCCATACTTAGCTTTAAGAAGAGATATGATAATGCTCATGGAGCAGGAAGAGTGACCTAGTAGCGATCAGTGAAGAGGGAGGAAGAAGTAGGTGAATACACACACACACACACACACACACACACACCAGGGAAGTGTGTCGTCTTGACAGTTATTGAACACAAGGCGAAGCTGATGAGAATAAGAACAGAGGAAGACTAAGAGAAACTGTGGGAAGACACAGACAAATTGCAAGAATGGTCTGACAAGTGACTTCTGGAGTTTAAGAATGGTCTGGAAAGTGGTTGTTGAAGTTGAATAATGGTCTGGAAAGTAGCTGCTGGCCTGAAAGTGTAGTCAGGAAAGTAGATGCTGGGCTTAAATAGTAGTCTGGAAAGTACCTGTTGGACTTAAGGAATAGTCCGGAAAGTATCTATAGGAGTTGAAGAGTAGTCTGGAAAGTAGCCACTGGAGTTGAAGAGTAGTCTGGATAGTAGCCACTGGAGTTGAAGAGCAGCCTGGATAGTAGCCACTGGACTTGAAGAGCAATCTGGAAAGTAGCCACTGGATTACATTTCCATCAAGGACAATCAGTGAAAATGGCAGATATGAAAAGGAGACTGAATATAACACTAGGGGGTAGACATTACACCGAACCTATAACCAGCAACTCTCAAACACGGAATAACACAAGTCACTTGTGAAATACTGACAAAAGTAACAAATGCTTTTATGAATACCATGTAAACTCTCTTCTACATGTTCCAGCCACAAAGAGAAAACATATGGAAGTTTAACTTTCATATACATTAATTAATAAGGGGTGGAGGAAAGTTTTTTTTTTATCCAATTTCAATGAAATTTTTAGTCATTTAAGCAGCATTTGAAACCTGTACACTGTGTTTGTAGTGACTTTTTGCCTTAAAAGATAGATAGAAAAATTAGTGCTTTATTCTATAGGGCATAAAACTCTACCCCTATTACAAAATTGGTAAGATGTACAATGTTCTAGATGACATCAGAAAGATAAAGGTCAAGATAATTCTGTGACAATCTGCGTTTGAGCGAAATGTCAGTAGATTGCATAATAAAAAATGTTGAGTTTTTTAAGGATTTTGGAGGGAAAAATGAATAAAAACAACACAGTAAAAAATATGGCAATCCTCATTGCTACTGAGTAGAACCATGATTCCTCTATAACGTGTGCAAAAATCATGACACTCTTATAACTAGTTTTTGCAAAACGAGTATCGAAAGATCAATAACGTTTTCTGTAAAACTGTACGGTCACGGCGCGCCAAATATCGGCACACTGAACAATCACACTTGTCGACAACCCGCAGGCGACCGAGCACCTCTCACTCTGAACACTAATATTTAGTCCATGGAGATGCCATGTAGTGTTATTTGGAATAAAACTATCATAAAAACCGTAATTTTTGGAGTAAAAAAATCTACTCGAATTTGCATCATGTTCTCTTGATGATAGCAAGAACAAAAAAAATTACATTTTTGGAAAAATATACTTAGAAATATGATAGAAACAAGCTCAATGCATGAACATGTTGCCAGAATTATACACTATTTTTCACTAAGAAAATCTTTTTTTTCCAAAATTTTTCGATTTTTTCCAGAAAATTATTCCTCCCTCCCTTATTAAAATTACATTACGAAAAGTTTTCTCGGTGTAAAGCAGCGTGGATGTGTAATCTATGAAGAGTATGCTGTTGTGTACTACCTGGGTAGTACTCTAAGTGTGATTCATAGTCCAGATTCGACATGAGTAGATATGACATACGAGACATGACACATGACAAGATGTGACGAAATATTTAAAGACACATGAAGAGGCATAACGAGGAATGTTGCAAGATGACACGACATGACGCGACTTGGTGAGATATGACGAGACATGATGCTGCTTGTCAAGACACATCAGTGCAGCATGGAAATTGTCACTTGTGTGTCGCAGTGAACTGCTTGTGTCGTAACTTTGTTACTGCTGCTTTACCCTCTGCTTTACTCTCTGCTTTACCCTTTGCTTTAATTTCTTCTTTACCATCTTGCAAGAATACAGAATTTTTAAAAAAGAGAATTTGATACACCCGCAATGTGTTGCTGATACACTACAGTGTGATAATTACCTAGTGGGAACACCAGCAGTGTCTGTCTACACTAGACACTGTGATAGTTGTCTGGTGGGAAGACCATCAGCGTGTGGCTGCACTCTCTGTGACAGTTATTGTACATAGTGGGAACACTATGTACAGTAACTAAATTAAAGACTATCAGGCGCTATCTAGATGTTCGAGGTAATGACAGTAAAGCAGAAGGCTTTCCTCACACTCTCCCCTCCCTCCGACGTGAAAGAGGATAAGAAAATATGCTGTACAAGGCAGGTGAAATCGCAAATCTAGAAAATGTACAGAGAACCTTCAATGCACGTACAAGTTAAGTCAAGCACCTTAATTAATGGGAAGGTTTGGAATTTCTTGATCTGCACTCCCTGGAAAGCAGGCGAGAAAGATGCAGAACAATCTACACCTGAAAAATCCTAGTGGGACTGGTTCCAAATCTGCGCACAGAAATCACTCCCTACGATAGCAAAAGATTAGGCAGACGGTGCAACATACCCCCAATGAAAAGTTGAGACGTCATGAGTACACTAAGAAAAAACATAATAAGTGTCCGGGAAACAAGACTGTTCAACAGTCTCCCATCAAGAGGGAACTGAACAGGTATCTAAAGTCAGTACCCGATCAGCTGGGCTGTGGTTCGTACCCTGGATTAAATCAGGTCCTGATCCACAAGGAGGCCTGGTTAAGGACTGGGTTGCGGGGGCGCTGACCCCCGGAACGACCTCCAGGAAGGAAGACCCGAGGTAAGGTGGATCATAGTAAGTTGGAGAAGGGGAGAAGGGATAGAAGAGAGTGATTTATGGGTGTTTGTCAAGCAGGTGCTTATGTGTTGTCTTTTCAGAATGACTGGGGTGGAGAGGAAGAGATGAACGAAGTGGAGGAGACGGGGAACTTAGGGGAGGAAGAGGAGGAAGTGGAGGAGAAGGAGGAGGAAGTGGAGGAGGAGGAGGAGGAGGAGGAGGAGGAGGAGGGGTGGAGTAGGAGGAGGAGGAGGAGGAGGATGACGAGGAGGAGAAAAAGTTGGAAGCCGTGAAGAGTGAGAGGCAGGACTTAGGGTCCGTGGGAGGGAGAAAGGTGGAGGTAGTAGGGAGGGAGAAAGTGAGGTAGGGAGAAAGTGAGGCAGGAAGGGTGAAAGGGAGGTATGGAGGGAGAAAGTGAGGTATGGAGGAAGAAAGTGAGGTAGGGAGGGAGAAAGTGAGGTAGGGAGGGAGAAGTGAGGTAGGGAGGGAGAGAAGGAGGAGAGTAGGGAGGGAGAAAGTGAGGTAGGATGGGAGAAAGGAGGTAGGGTGGGAGAAAGGGAGGTAGAGTGGGAGAAAGGGAGGTAGGGTGGGAGAAAGGGAGGTAGGGTGGGAGAAAGGGAGGTAGGGAGGGAGAAAGGGAGGTAGGGTGGGAGAAAGTGAGAGGAGGGAGGGAGAAAGGTAGGTAGGGTGGGAGAAAGGGAGGTAGGGAGGGATAAAGAGAGATAGGGTGGGAGAAAGGGAGGTAGGGAGGGAGAAAGGGAGGTAGGGTGGGAGAAAGGGAGGTAGGGAGGGAGAAAGGGAGGTAGGATGGGAGAAAGTGAGGTAGGGTGGGAGAAAGGGAGGTAGGGTGGGCGAAAGGGAGGTAGGGTGGGAGAAAGTGAGGTAGGGAGGGAGAAAGAAAAAGAGAGAGTGATGAGAGACTAGAGAGTAAAAAGAGGGTTTGAGACAAACTGAAAAAGAAACAACGGTATACTGTTCAAGAAGGAGCAAGAGTTTATAAATGTGATATATGGCAATACATGGAATACATAACAGAGGACTTTAAAGCCCACCCCAAAGTAATATACTGATATGAACTGTTCACTTCTATTTAGATTAAGCACTGCCATCTATTATCTAGATGCTTGAGGCAAGGATAGTAAAGCATAAGGCTCTCTCCTCAATTTTTACTTTCCCAGGCCACTGACTGTACATAATTTATTTGAAGATAGAAGCTGATGGCAGGCATGGACTAAGAACTATCTTTTTTCTGGTAATGTTCCTTCTGCTGCCACTACTCATCGTAACTCCCGTGCAACACACAGAACTGTACTCACCTAGTTGTACTCACCTAGTTGAGGTTGCAGGGGTCGATTCCTAGCTCCTGTCCCCGCCTCTTCACTTGTCGCTACTAGGTCACTCTTGCTGAACCATGAGCTTTATCATACATCTGCTTAAAGCTATGTATGGATCCTGCTTCCATTATATCGCTTCCCAAACTATTCCACTTCCTGACTACTCTGTGGCTGAAGTACTTCCTAACATCCCTGTGATTCATCTGTGTCTTCTACTTCCAACTGTGTCCCCTTGCTGCTGTGTCCCACCTCTGGAACATCCTGTCTTTGTCCACCTTGTCAATTCCTCTCAGTATTTTGTATGTCGTTATCATGTGTGTACCAGAGTTTGTCACTAGCTGCCACTAGTTCTACTGATGGAAATAATATCGAAGGTGGACAGAAGAACCGGATATCCTGAGCAGCTTCGAAGCAGACGACAAGAGGTTGTTGCCACGGCTGTGACTACGACAACCTACTGGATGGTTCCTTGTTAACTGTTAGTCCTGATGTAGTTGCTAAATCAACTCAGGGAATCCATTGACCACAGTTTGCCCCAGCATGGTCTCTAGTTGAATCATTTGTTTGGAAGGTGCTTGTCCAGCTGGCCTTGAATGATTGTGTTGCTTTCTTATTCAGATATTCAATGTACAATTATTTCATTTTTGAAAAAAAAAAAAAATACTTACGTTTGTGTTGAATTTTATTCTACGAAGTTTCATGTCATTTTTTTACGAGTCACTGACTCTCCTTTATACCTAAATAATTCTTTGCATGTGTGTGTATCAAAACATTTAAACATCTTAAAAGTCTGAATGAGATCGCGTAGCCTTTGTTACCTAACAGTGAATGGGTGATGTGCTTCGAGAGTTTCTTCATATGGTTTGTTTCTTAGTGATGGTATGAGCATGGTTTCCTTTGTGTGATAAATGGTTTAAAACCGACAAGTTGAAGATAGAGACACGTATGGAACATATGGGAATCTTTATTGAAGAAACGTTTCGCTACACAGTGGCTTCATCATTCCAATACAAATCAGAAGAGTGTAAGGAGAGGAGGTGTTTGAGGTAATCAGTCCCTCAGCCTGGAGTCGATGTGTTCAGTCCATTAACCTTGTAGAACGTACAGCATAGAGCCGTAGAAGTGGCTTATATACTGTAGTCAGGTGAGGCGAAGTAGAAGTAGGCGGGGTCATAGTGGTACCATCCACTAGTCGAAGTTTATTCAATGAAGATTCCCATATGTTGAATAAGTGTCTCAATCTTCAGCTTGTCGGTTTTAAACCATTTATCACATCTGTCAGACACTGCAGCATCATGGGATGTTGATACAAAGAATTCTTCAACCTTGTCCAACCTATGGACGAAGACCTACTTTGATTAGTGGATGATACCACTATGACTCCGCCTCCTGCTTCGCCTCACCTGACTACGGTATATAAGCCACTGCTACGGCCCTATGCTGTACTTTCTACAAGATTGACGGACTGGACACATCGATTCCAGGCTGAGGGACTGATTACCTCAAGCTCCTCTCCTTACACCCTTCTGATTTGTATTGGACTGATGAAGCCACTGTGTGGCGAAACGTTTCTTCAATAAAGATTTCCATATGTTGCATAAGTGTCTGAATCTTCAACATGGTTTCCTTTGTGCTTTTTTTAAGTTTACCTTTGTCTCTTATGTAAGCTGGAGACCAACAGTGGATAGGATGTTCAAGCTGTGGTCTAACATGTGCATTATAGCCAATAAGGTTTCAAGGGAGAATTTAGATCAAGGACTGTCTGAGATAAAACGCTGAAGTGTGTTCAGTAGTTGAGTATAGGGTATTTCTCTAGTAGGAGGCCCTGAGCTGGTACTCCCGTAGCTGCAACTGTCTTGTTTGTATATTATATCTGTAGTTAACGATAACTCGAGGCCTCCTACTACTGCCCTGTAGAATGAATTTGTGAAATAAGGCGAGCAGTGTCAAAGGCAATGGTAGCGAGAGGGTTCCAGAGCTCTTGTGGGAGAGAAGAAAAGAGAGCGCGTTGATGTTGACGAAGAGTGAAGATGGTGTCATCAACTTCAGACTTCGAGTGTTTTATGCTAGAAAAAGCTAGATATGAAACCCAGCTATTGTTAGCTGCTCCTAGGTCCTTTTCCTCTCTTTTGTCGGTTATTTTGTTGCCAGATATTTAACACTCATGTTTCGATAGGAGAGGTGAAGCGATGAGCAAAGGAAAGAGAGATGGGAAGGGAAAGGAAGAGATAGAAATACAGAGTGCAGGTGAATGAAAAGACAACGAGGAGAAATGCTGTGGCGAATGTGGAAGAGTGGAGAGGGAACATATGAAAGAGGGAGGGAGAGGGGGAAATGTGGAGGAAGATGGAAGAGGAATGATGTGGGCGAGGACTAAAGAAGGATAATATGGAAAAGAGCAGGAGAGGGGTAATGTGAGGACTGGAGAGGGGAAACAGACAGTAGAGGGGTAATGTGAGGACTAGAGAGAGGAAACAGACAGGAGATAGATTGCTATTGTTCTGCTTTTACCAGTTGTTCTTATAGGTTTTGTTGACGCTCTTTTGTTATTGTTCGTCTCCTTGCTCGTCTGCTTTGTTCTTCCTGATATTGTTATTCTCCCTTGTATGTCAATATTATACTGCTCTTTATAACTCTTATCAAACCATGTCGATGCTCTCTCTCTCTCTCTCTCTCTCTCTCTCTCTCTCTCTCTCTCTCTCTCTCTCTCTCTCTCTCTCTCTCTCTCTCTCTCTCTCTCTCTCTCTCTCTTTACCGGTTCCCCTTCCCGTCTCCTCTTCAGCTACACTGCTCTTCAACCTGCCTCTCACTGGATCTCTCTCTTCCTATTTTTTAATTACGGTTCCCTCTTTCTTTCTGTCTACCACCAGCTGCTGCTGCTCTTGTGCTGCTGCTGCTGTTGCTTTTGGTGTTGCAGTTGCTACTGCTGGTTTTTTTTCCTTGTTGCTAGCATTTCTACAGCTGCTACCGCTGGAGTTGAAGTTTTTGTTACTATTTTTGCTGCTGTTGTTGCTGTTACTTTGGCTAGTGCCGCTGCCGTATATGCTAGTGCTGTCCAGCGCTTCGTAAATTGCAGTGAGATGCAGCTGCATGTGTGCTGTATACTGATGAAAGGTTCAGTAGCAGAGACGCAGCTGCAGGTCTGCTGTTTACCGATGAAAGGAACAGTAGCATAGACCAGTATAGTAAACCAGCTGCACCGGAGTAGAAAAGGTTCTACTCCAAAGGCTTTGGTGACAAGGGAAATAATAATAGGTACAAAAGCAAGGAGAAAATTGTGACGTCGCTTAGCGGAACGCCGCGGCGAAATGCTTCCTGAGGACAGGACTTGAGAATGATTCTGCTGATGGTGGTGCTGCTGTTGCTAGTGGTGGCGGTGTGGTTGTGGAGGTGGTGTGGTGGTGGTGGCAATGTTATTGGTGGTAGCATTGTTGCTGGTAGTGTTGATGGTACTGCTGGTATTGTTGATGATGGTGGTGGTGATAGCAGTGTTGCTGGTAGTGTTGATGGTTGTGCTGATAGTATTGTTGGTGGTACTGGTAGTATTGCTGGTGGGGCTGGTAATGTTGATGATGGTGGTAGGGGTGGTAGTAGTGTTGCTTGTAGTGTTGTTGGTGGTGCTGGTAGTGTTGATGACAATGGTCATGGTGGTAATAGTGTAACTTGTAGTGTTGATAGTGGTGGTGGTTGTGGTGGTGGTGGTAGTGTTGGTGTTGGTGGTGGTGCTGGTAGTGTTGATGATGGTGGTGATGGTAATAGTGTTGCTGGTAATGTTAATGGTAGTGGTAGTGGTGGTGGGGGTAGGGGTGGGGGTGGTGGGGGTGTTGATGGTTATGGTAGTGTTGCTGATGGTGGTAGTAGTAATAGTGTTGCTGGTAGTGTTGCTGGTAGTGCTGCTGGTAGTGTTGCTGGTAGTGTTGATGGTAGTGGTGTTGGTGGTGGTGGTGATGGTTCTTGTAGTGATGATGATGGTGGTAGTGGTAAGTGTTGCTGGTAGTGTTGATGGTAGTGGTAGAAGTGGTACTACCCAGGGTGTGTAGGTGTGCGGGCCTGCACGGGGTCTTATCCCGTGTAGGTGTGCTGGCCTGCACGGGGTCCTATCCCGTGTAGGTGTGCTGGCCTGCACGGGGTCCTATCCCGTGTAGGTGTGCTGGCCTGCACGGGGTCCTATCCCGTGCAGGTGTGCTGGCCTGCACGGGGTCCTATCTATATAATAAAGTAAACTAAGAGGGTGGGAGGTCACTGTGGCACAATCCACTCAGCAAAATCATCCCATACGGGTCACTAACACAACCCGTGGCTTTGCCATGGGTTGTGTAATGTTGTACCCACGTAGCTGGTAACTTAGTCCAGGTCGACAAGGAACACCACCCTTGTACACTAACACTATACCTTCACACACAGTGGTTTCCTGTATAATAAATCCAACCCCTCTTTCTCGTGTATTTATCTAACCTAAATTTGAAGCTACCCACGGTTTTAGCGTCAATAACCTCCACTAAGATAATGGTTCCACTCATCGACTACTTGATTTCCAAATGTTGTGATGATAATGTTGTGATGATAATGTAGAGTGTTGTGATGATAATGTAGAGTGTTGTGATGATAATGTAGAGTGTTGTGATGATAATGTAGAGTGTTGTGATGATAATGTAGAGTGTTGTGATGATAATGTAGAGTGTTGTGATGATAATGTACAGTGTTGTGATGAAAATGGTTTAGAGAACCCAGAAGTTGAAGACTAAGACACTTGTGCAACATTTCGGAATCTTTATTTTGGAAACATTTCGCCAAGCAGTGACTTCTTCAGCCCAGTAGAGAGAACGATGAAAGTATTATTTTACTGTTATATTATTAATAGTTTCTATTAAGCATTAAGTTTTACTCTGATGTTATATACCATTTAAATTACCTCAGGTAACTGATGCCTTTTCGTGCTCCAGCATCCAACTTGTTCAATCCCTGAACCAACTCTGCTTCCGTATTAATCTCATTTTAATTTTATGCAATATTAATTATTATTTCTTAAAATATACTTTTTTTTTTAAACCTAGTGTGCGTAATCATAATAAAGAGGATTTCTTATATAGTAATTTTATTTACAATTAGTTTTATTTGCCTTTTTTTATATTTCCTAGTGAATGAAGCTAGTGAGCCACAGGCTTAGTGAATTAATAATTTTGACAGACATTTGGTTGGAACTTATGGTTTCAGGTCAGTGGTGGACCCAACGTCTTGAACAGTGTGAGAATGGGAGTTTAACAGGTCCAGGAGAGGGGGGAGTTAAGGGGCAATTTATTATCCCTTCCCTTAACCATATGCGTTTTTTCTGTCTGGGTGAAAGTTGCTTAATAATAAGGGGAAAACAAGGCTACCATTAAATAACTGATATATCGGTTGATGCATATGGATTTTCCTACATTTTTTCCACTCTCTCTCTCTCTCTCTCTCTTCTCTCTCTCTCTCTCTATCTTACACACAAACTCAGTTAAATTAATAGTATTAGACTAGTCCAGAAGAGAACTAAAGTATTACAGAGTACCCAGCATCACTGGCACAACCCAGCATCACTGGCACAACCCAGCATCACTGGCACAACCCAGCATCACTGGCACAACCCAGCATCACTGGCACAACCCCCCACGCAACACTTGGCACAACCCAGCATCACTGGCACAACCCAGCATCACTGGCAAAACCAGCATCACTGCACACAGCATCACTGGCACAACCCAGCATCACTGGCACAACCCAGCATCACTGGCACAACCCAGCATCACTGGCACAACCCAGCATCACTGGCACAACCCAGCATCACTGGCACAACCCAGCATCACTGGACAACCAGCATCACTGGCACAACCCAGCATCACGGGCCCAAAACCCCAATTCCAGCATCACTGGCACAACCCAGCATCACTGGCACAACCCAGCATCACTGGCACAACCAGCATCACGGGGCACAACCCAGCTTTCACTGGCACAACCCAGCATCACTGGCACAACCAGCATCACTGGCACCAACCCAGCATCACTGGCACAACCAGCATCACTGGAAACACCAGCATCACTGGCACAACCCAGCATCAACTGGCAAAACCCCAGCATCACTGGCAACCCAGCATAAATGGCAAACCCAGCATCACTGGCAAAAACCCAGCATCACTGGCACAACCCAGCATCACTGGCAAAAACCCAGCATCACGGGCAAAACCAGCATCACTGGCACAACCCAGCATCACTGGCACAACCCAGCATCACTGGCACAACCCAGCATCACTGGCACAACCCAGCATCACTGGCACAACCCAGCATCACTGGCACAACCCAGCTCACTGGCACAACCAGATCATTTGGCACAACCCAGCATCACTGGCACAACCCAGCATCACTGGCACAACCCAGCATCACTGGCACAACCCAGCATCACTGGCACAACCCAGCATCACTGGCACAACCCAGCATCACTGGCACAAACAAGCATCACTGGCACAACCCAGCATCACTGGACAACCAGCATCACTGGCACAAACCAGCATCACTGGCACAACCCGCATCACTGGCACAACCCAGCATCATGGCACAACCCAGCATACTGGCACAAACCCAGCATCACTGGCACAACCAGCATCCACTGGCAAAAACCCAGCATCACTGGCACAAACCCAGCATCACTGGCACAACCCAGCATCACTGGCACAACCCAGCATCACTGGCACAACCCAGCATCACTGGCACAACCCAGCATCACTGGCACAACCCAGCATCACTGGCACAACCCGGCATCACTGGCACAACCCAGCATCACTGGCACAACCCAGCATCACTGGCACAACCCCAGCATCACGGGAAAGCAAAAACCCAGCATCACTGGCACAATCCAGCATCACTGGCACAACCCAGCATCACTGGCACAATCCAGCATCACTGGACAAACCCAGCATCACTGGCACAACCCAGCATCACGGCACAACCCAGCATCACTGGCACAATCCAGCATCACTGGCACCCCCCCAGCATCACTGGCACAATCCAGCACCCACTGGCACAAACCCAGCATCACTGGCACAACCCAGCATCACTGGCACAACCCAGCATCACTGGCACAATCCAGCATCACTGGCACAACCCAGCATCACTGGTACAACCCAGCATCACTGGCACAACCCAGCATCACTGGCACAACCCAGCATCACTGGCACAACCCAGCATCACTGGCACAACCCGGCATCACTGGCACAACCCAGCATCACTGGCCACAACCCAGCATCACTGGCAAAAAACCCCGGCATCACGGGCCCACAACCCAGCATCACTGGCACAACCCAGCATCACTGGCACAACCAGCATCACTGGGCACAACCCAGCATCACTGGCAAAACCCAGCATCACTGGTACAACCCAGCATCACTGGCACAACCCAGCTTTCACTGGCACAACCCAGCATCACTGGCAAAACCCCGGCATCACTGGCACAACCCGGGCATCACTGGCACAACCCAGCATCCTGGCACACCCAGCATCACTGGCACAACCCAGCATCACTGGCACAAACCCAGCATCACTGGCACAACCCAGCATAAATGGTAAAAACCCAGCATCACTGGCACAACCCAGCATAAATGGTACAACCGCATCACTGGCACAATCCGCATCACTGGCACAACCCAGCATCACTGGTACAACCCAGCATCACTGGCACAATCCAGCATCACTGGCACAACCCAGCATCACTGGCACAACCCAGCATCACTGGTACAACCCAGCATCACTGGCACAACCCAGCATCCTGGTACAACCCAGCATCACTGGCACAACCAGCATCACTGCACAACCCAGCATCACTGGCACAACCCAGCATCACTGGCACAACCCAGCATCACTGGTACAACCCAGCATCACTGGCACAACCCAGCATCACTGGTACAACCCAGCATCACTGGCACAATCCAGCATCACTGGCACAACCCAGCATCACTGGTACAACCCAGCATCACTGGCACAATCCAGCATCACTGGCACAACCCAGCATCACTGGCACAACCCAGCATCACTGGTACAACCCAGCATCACTGGCACAACCCAGCATCATGGTAACCAAACCCACCCTCACTGGCAAACCCAGCATCACTGGCACAACCCAGCATCACTGGTACAACCCCGCATCATGGCACAACCCAGCATCACTGGTACAACCAGCATCACTGGCACAACCCAGCATCACTGGCACAACCCAGCATCACGGGTACAACCCAGCATCACTGGCACAATCCAGCATCACTGGCACAACCCAGCATCACTGGCACAACCCAACATCACTGGCACAATCCAGCATCACTGGCACAACCCAGCATCACTGGCACAACCCAGCATCACTGGTACAACCCAACATCACTGGCACAATCCAGCATCAATGGCACAACCCAGCATCACTGGCACAACCCAGCATCACGGGTTTACAACCCAGCATCACGCACAACCCAGCATCACTGGAAAAAAACCCAGCATCACTGGCACAACCCAGCATCACTGGCACAACCCAGCATACACTGGTACAACCCAGCATCACTGGCACAACCCAGCATCACGGGTTTACAACCCAGCATCACTGGCACAATCCGCATCACTGGCACAACCCAGCATCACTGGTAAAACCCCCCAGCTCACTGGCACAACCCAGCATCACTGGCACAACCCAGCATCACTGGCACAACCCAGCATCACTGGTACAACCCAGCATCACTGGCACAACCCAGCATCACTGGTACAACCCAGCATCACTGGCACAACCCAGCATCACTGGCACAACCCAGCATCACTGGTACAACCCAGCATCACTGCACAACCCAGCCATCACTGGTACAACCCAGCATCACTGGCACAACCAGAAATCACTGGACAAACCCAGCATCATGGTACAACCCAGCATCACTGGCACAATCCAGCATCACTGGCACAACCCAGCATCATGGCAAAACCCCCAACATCACTGGCACAATCCAGCATCACTGGCACAACCCAGCATCACTGGCACAACCCCAGCATCACTGGTACAAACCCAACATCACTGGCACAATCCAGCTTTCAATGGCACAACCCAGCATCACTGGCACAACCCCCCATCACTGGTACAAACCCAGATCACTGGCACAAACCCAGCATCACTGGTACAACCCAGCATCACTGGCACAACCCAGCATCACTGGCACAACCCAGCATCACTGGTACAACCCAGCATCACTGGCACAACCCAGCATCACTGGTACAACACAGCATCACTGGCACAACCCAGCATCACTGGTACAACCCAGCATCACTGGCACAACCCAGCATCACTGGCACAACCCAGCATCACTGGCACAATTTCAGCATCACTGGCAAAAACCCAGCATCACTGGTACAACACAGCATCACTGGTAGAACCCAGCATCACCAGCACAACCCAGCATCATCGGTACAACCCAGCATCACCGGTACAATCCAACATCACCGGTACATCCCAACATCACCGGTGCAACCCAGCATCACCGGTACAATCCAGCATCACCGGTACATCCCAACATCACCGGTGCAACCCAGCATCACCGGTACAACCCAGCATCACTCGTACAACCCAGCATCATCGGTGCAACCCAGCATTACCGGTGCAACCTAGCATCACTCGTACAACCCAACATCACCGGTACAACCCAGCATCACCGGTACAACACAGCATCACCGGTGCAACCCAACATCACTGGTACAACCCAGCATACCGGTACAACCCAGCATCACCGGTACAGCACAGAATCACCGGCGCAACCCAGCATCACTAGTACAACCCAGTATCACCGGTACAACCCAGCATCACCGGTACAAGCCAGCATCACCGGCGCAACCCAGCATCACCGGTACAACCCAGCATCACCGGTACAACCCGGCATCACTGGCACAACCCAGCATCACTGGTACAACCCAGCATCACTGGCACAACCCAGCATCACTGGCACAACCCAGCATCACTGGCACAACCCAGCATCACTGGCACAACCCAGCATCACTGGTACAACACAGCATCACTGGTAGAACCCAGCATCACCAGCACAACCCAGCATCATCGGTACAACCCAGCATCACCGGTACAATCCAGCATCACCGGTACATCCCAACATCACCGGTGCAACCCAGCATCACCGGTACAATCCAGCATCACCGGTACATCCCAACATCACCGGTGCAACCCAGCATCACCGGTACAACCCAGCATCACTCGTACAACCCAGCATCATCGGTGCAACCCAGCATTACCGGTGCAACCTAGCATCACTCGTACAACCCAACATCACCGGTGCAACCCAACATCACTGGTACAACCCAGCATCACTGGTATAACCCAGCATCACCAGTACAACACAGCATCACCGGCGCAACCCAGCATCACCGGTAGAACCCAGCATCACCGGTGCAACCCAGCATCACTGGTACAACACAGTATCACCGGTACAACCCAGCATCACCGGTATAATCCAGCATCACCGGTAGAACCCAGCATCACCGGTGCAACCCCGCATCACTGGTACCACCCAGCATACCGGTACAACCCAGCATCACCAATACATCCCAACATCACCGGTGCAACCCAGCATCACCGATACAACCCAGGATCACCGGTACAACCTAGCATCACCGGTGCAACCCCGCATTACCGGTGCAACCCAGCATCACTCGTACAACCCAACATAACCGGTACAACTCAGCATCACCGGTACAACACAGCATCACCCGTGTAACCCAGCATCACCGGTGCAACCCAGCATCACCGGTGCAACCCAACATCACTGGTACAACTCAGCATCACTGGTACAACACAGCATCACCGGTACAACCCAGCATCACCGGTATAATCCAGCATCACCGGTACAACACAGCATCACCGGCGCAACCCAGCATCACCGGTACAATCCAGCATCACCGGTACAACCCAGCATCACCGGTACAACACAGCATCACCCGTGTAACCCAGCATCACCGGTAGAACCCAGCATCACCGGTGCAACCCAACATCACTGGTACAACCCAGCATCACTGGTATAACCCAGCATCACCAGTACAACACAGCATCACCGGCGCAACCCAGCATCACCGGTAGAACCCAGCATCACCGGTGCAACTCAGCATCACTGGTACCACCCAGCATACCGGTACAACCCAGCATCACCGGTACAGCACAGAATCACCGGCGCAACCCAGTATCACTGGTACAACCCAGTATCACCGGTACAACCCAGCATCACCGGTACATCCCAGCATCACCGGCGCAACCCAGCATCACCGGTACAACCCGGCATCACCGGTGCAACCCAGCATCACTGGTACAACCCAGCATCACCGGTACAACTCAGCATCACTGGTACAACACAGCATCACCGGTACAACCCAGCATCACCGGTATAATCCAGCATCACCGGTACAACACAGCATCACCCGCGCAACCCAGCATCACCGGTGCAACCCAGCATCACTGGTACAATCCAGCATCACCGGTACAACCCAGCATCACCAGTACAACCCCAATATCTCCAGTACAACCCAGCATCACCAGTACAATCCAGTATCTCCAGTACAATCCAGCATCACCACTACATCCCAGCATCAATATTGCATCCCAGCATCACCAGTACAACCCCACATCTCCAATACAACCCAGCATCACCAGTACAACCCAGCATCACCACTACAACATTTTACCGCAATCTAGCATCACCACTACAACATATTACCACAATCCAGCATCGCCACCACAACCCAGCATCACCAACACAACCCATCACCACCACAATTCAGCATTACCACAACCCAGCATCACCAGCACAATCCATCACCACCACAACTCATCACCACAACCCATCACCTCCACATCACCACAACATCACCTCCACAAGAAGTCACCACAGCCCATCACTTCCACAACAGTTTCATCACAACACATCACCTCCACAACACATCACCACATCCCATCACCACCACAACACATCAACACAACCCATCACCACCATAAACACATCACCACACCCAATCACCACAACAATTCAGCATCACCACAACCCAGCATCACCACCACAACCCATCACCACCACAAAACATCACCACAACCCATCACCTCCAAACACATCACCACTACCCATCACACCACAGCACATCAAAATTCATCACCATCATAACACATCACCACAACCCATCACCTCCACAACACATCACCACAACACATCACCACAACCCATCACCACTACAACACATCACCCCAACCCATCACCTCCACAACACATCACCACAACCCATCACCTCCACAACACATCACAGCCCATCACCTACGCAACACATCACAACCAACCCATCACCACAACACATCACAACCCATCACCACCACAGCATATCACTTCAATCCATCACCACCACAACACATCACCACAACCCATCACCAGCACATCACGACCCATCACCTCCACAACACATCACAACCAATCACCACATAACACATCAGCACAACCCATCACCACCAGAATACATCACCATAACACATCACCACAACACATCACCACCACAACTCAGCATCACCACCACAATCCACTGCTTTAGTAAATAAGATAAAAAGTGGCTGGCAGGCTGGTGGTTGGATTCCTTGCTAATGGAAGTCGCTACTTCCACTGTCTCACAGTCTCAGAACTCTGCACTGTCTCACAGTCTTAGAACTCAGCACTGTCTCACAGTCTAAGAACTCAGCACTGTCTCAGAGTCTCAGAACTCTACACTGTCTCACAGTCTTAGAACTCAGCACTGTCTCGCAGTATCAGAACTCTGCACTGTCTCACAGTCTCAGAACTCTACATTGTCTCACAGTCTCAGAACTCTGCACTATCTCACAGTCTCAGAACTCTGCACTGTCTCACAGTCTCAGAACTCTGCACTATCTCACAGTCTCAGAACTCTGTACTGTCTCACAGTCTCAGAACTCTGCACTATCTCACAGTCTCAGAACTCTGCACTATCTCACAGTCTCAGAACTCTGCACTATCTCACAGTCTCAGAACTCTGCACTGTCTCACAGTCTCAGAACTCTGCACTATCTCACAGTCTCAGAACTCTGCACTGTCTCACAGTCTCAGAACTCTGCACTATCTCACAGTCTCAGAACTCTACACTATCTCACAGTCTCAGAGCTCTGCACTATCTCACAGTCTCAGAACTCTGCACTGTCTCACAGTCTCAGAACTCTGCACTGTCTCAAAGTCTCAGAACTCTGCACTATCTCACAGTCTCAGAACTCTGCACTGTCTCACAGACATGATAGCGTCTTTTCATTATCTATATCAGACGTAGGTGTACCGAGAAAGTGAAATTTTTCAAACATTAGATTTTCTTTGACCGGGATAGCAACTGAACTTCGCCAAATAATTCAGTTTTTATTTTCTATCGTGGCACAGGTTATGCCTAAATGAGGTTTAATATTTAAGAAATGAAGAAATTTCCCGTATATCTGCCTTAAAAAACGGAGGAAAGATAAAAAAAATTGTGAGATTTTAAACACTTGTGATGGAAAGAAATACCTTTTGTCTTGAGTAAAGGAAATATCAATAGTGATCTTTGTAACAACTGTGAGTGCAATATAAATGTTGATTTAAAAAAAAATATAAAGTCGTCGAAATGCTGAATAGGTCGTGGGAACACAGTTAAGGTCGTTGTAACTCTGTAAATTGGTAGTGGGAACACAGCCAAACCCGAAAAGCCAGTGTAAAGAGGTTAAAGAATACAATTGTCATAGGAACAATAATATGGCAGTGGAACAAGACGAGGAAAGTGGGAACAATGTGATGGTCGTGAGCTATAAAATGGTCGAGTGAACAATGTAATGGTTGTGGAAGTAATATGATCGTGTGAACAATGTGATGGTGGTGGGAACAATGTGATGGTGGTGGGAACAATGTGAAGGTGGTGGGAACAATGTGATGGTGGTGGGAACAATGTGATGGTGGTGGGAACAATGTGATGGTCGCGTGTATAATGTGATGATCGCTGAAACATTGCAAAAGTCACGGATACATTGAAGACCAGAAGTACAAAGTAAAAATATAGATTATTACCTCGTTAGGGATCCACTTAAATATCTGAGAAAGGTTTTTCTCTAATTAATATTCTATCTTTGTCTCTGTCCGTCGGTCTGTCTGTCTGTCTATCTCTCACTCTCTTTCTCGCTCACACACACACACACACACACACACACACACACAAGAAGGCAGAATCAACCTGAACCATGATCCTGCAGGAGAAAGCGCGGCTGAGTGGCAAACAGGAGTTCATGAGTGTGTACCTCGATCGAGACAGAACACAGGAGGAAAGGATGATACTGAAAGAGAGAGTGCAAAAACGAAAGGAGGAATGGGAGGAAATGAAAAAGGAGAGCAGAATAACCCAGGAACAGGTGGAAGGACAAGCATACCCCCCCCCCCCGAAACACCTGCAGAAGGACTCCAGCCACAACACCCCCAAGGCAACTGAACAATCCAAACCAACCATCACACACCGATCCCTCTGTTCCCACCCCCCCGCACCACGAACCCTACCCCTACAGCAACCCCCTATGGGAGCACTTCCTCCACCTTCACCTCCACTGCAACCCCCCACAGGCCCACAACAGGGCTCCTGCTCTCCCAACCCCAGTATTCCCCCAGGACCACAGGTACAGTATCAGAACAGAAGTTGAAGGTTTGGTACACAAATGCGGATGGATTAACGAATAAATATGAGAAATGGCAAGAAAGAATCAATGAGAAGTCCCCAGACATCATAGCAGTTACAGAAACAAAACTGACGGAGACAATAACAGATGCAATCTTCCCACCAGGATACCAGATCATGAGGAAAAATAGAAGGGGCAGAGGGGGAGGAGGGGTTGCCCTGCTCGTAAAAAAACGATGGGAATTCGAGAAAATGGGAGGCATAGACGAGACAGGAGAAAGGGACTACATAGTAGGTACACTTCAGTCTGGGGAGCACAAGGTGGTCATTGCAGTGATGTATAATCCACCACAGAACTGCAGGAGGCCAAGTGAGGAATATGAAGAGAGCAACAGAGCAATGGTGGGCACACTTGCTGAGGTGGAAAGAAGAGCTCACTCCAGCAGAGCAAAGTTGCTGGTTATGGGGGATTTCAACCACAGGGAGATTACCTGGGAAAACCTGGAGCCACATGGGGGTCCCGAAACATGGAGAGCCAAGATGTTGGATGTGGTGCTGGAAAACCTCATGCACCAACATGTTAAGGGCACTACCAGAGTGAGAGGGGAGGATGAACCAGCAAGATTGGACCTTGTATTCACCCTGGGCAGTTCAGACATTGAGGACATCACATATGAGAGTCCCCTAGGAGCTAGTGACCACGTGGTTCTGTGCTTTGAATACATAGTAGAGTTGCAAGTGGAGAGAGTAACAGGAGTTGAATGGGAAAAGCCTGACTATAAAAGAGGGGACTACATAGGGTTGAGGAACTTCCTGCAGGAGGTTCCGTGGGACAGAGAACTAGCAGGAAAGCCAGCAAATGAAATGATGGAATATGTAACAACAAAATGCAAGGAGGCAGTGGAAAGGTTTATTCCCAGGGGCAACAGAAACAATGGGAAGACCAGAATGAGCCCCTGGTTTACCCGACGGTGTAAGGAGGCAAAAACAAAGTGCAATAGAGAATGGAAAAAGTACAGAAGGCAGAGAACACATGAAAATAGGGAAATCAGTCGCAGAGCCAGGAACGAGTATGCACAGGTAAGGAGGGAGGCCCAGCGACAGTATAAAAATAACATAGCATCGAAAATCAAGACTGACCCGAAACTGTTGTATAGCCACATCAGGAGGAAGACAACAGTCAAAGACCAGGTGGTCAGACTGAGGACAGAAGGTGGAGAACTCACAAGAAATGATCAGGAAGTATGTGGGGAGCTAAACAGGAGATTTAAGGAAGTTTTTACAGTAGAGACAAGAAGGGCTCTGGGAAGACAACACAGAAGGGAACATCAAGAGGGAATATACCAACAAGTGTTGGATGACATACGAACAACCGAGGAGGAGGTGCAGAAGCTGCTAAGTGACCTTGATACCTCAAAGGCGATGGGACCGGACAACATCTCCCCATGGGTCATTAGAGAAGGAGCAGAGATGCTGTGCGTGCCCCTAACCACAATCTTCAACACAACTGGGCAACTACCTGAGAAATGGTAGACAGCAAGTGTAGTCCCCATATTTAAGAAAGGAAACAGAAATGAGGCACTAAACTACAGACCTGTGTCTCTGACACGTATTGTGTGCAAAGTCATGGAGAAGATTATCAGGAGAGTGGTGGAACACCTGGAACGGAACAAGATTATAAATGAAAACCAGCATGGGTTTATGGAAGGCAAATCCTGTGTCACAAACCTTCTGGAGTTTTATGACAAGGTAACAGAAGTAAGACACGAGAGAGAGGGGTGGGCTGATTGCGTTTTCCTAGACTGCAGGAAGGCCTTTGACACAGTTCCCCACTAGAGATTAGTGCAGAAGCTGGAGGATCAGGCGCATATAACAGGGAGGGCACTGCAATGGATCAGGGAATACCTGACAGGGAGGTAACAACGAGTCATGGTACGTGAAGAGATATCACACTGGGCGCCTGTGACGAGCGGGGTCCCACAGGGGTCAGTTATAGGACCAGTGCTATTTTTGATATATGCGAACGACATGATGGAAGGAATAGACTCTGAAGTGTCCCTATTCGCAGATGATGTGAAGTTGATGAGAAGAATTAAATCGGATGAGGATGAGGCAGGACTGCAAAGAGACCTGGACAGGCTGGACATGTGGTCCAGAAACTGGCTTCTCGAATTCAACCCTGCCAAATGCAAAGTCATGAAGATTGGGGAGGGGCAAAGAAGACAGCAGACAGAGTATAGGCTAGGTGGACAAAGACTACAGACCTCACTCAGGGAGAAAGACCTTGGGGTGACCATAACACCGAGCACGTCACCGGAGGCACACATCAACCAAATAACTGCTGCAGCATACGGGCGCCTGGCAAACCTGAGAATAGCGTTCCGATACCTTAATAAGGAATCGTTCAAGACACTACACTGTGAATGTTAGGCCCATACTGGAGTATGCAGCACCAGTCTAGAACCCACACCTGGTCAAGCACGTCAAGAAGTTAGAGAAAGTACAAAGGTTTGCAACAAAGCTAGTCCCAGAGCTCAAGGGAATGTCGTACGAGGAAAGGTTGAGGGAAATCGGACTGACCACACTGGAGGACAGAAGGGTCAGGGGAGACATGATAACGACATACAAGATACTGCGGGGAATAGACAAGGTGGACAGAGATAGGATGTTCCAGAGAGGGGACACAGAAACAAGGGGTCACAACTGGAAGCTGAAGACTCAGACGAGTCACAGGGACGTTAGGAAGTATTTCTTCAGTCTTAGAGTCGTCAGGAAGTGGAATAGCCTAGCAAGTGAAGTAGTGGAGGCAGGAACCATACATAGTTTTAAGAAGAGGTATGACAAAGCTCAGGAAGCAGAGGGAGAGGACCCAGTAGCGATCAGTGAAGAGGCGGGGCCAGGAGCTGAGTCTCGACCCCTGCAACCACAATTAGGTGAGTACAATTAGGTGAGTACACACACACATACAGATCGTACAGTTTCAGAGAGGAAAGAGCTTTGAAACACATGAATTGTAAAAGGGTGAAAAGTTGTTTATAACAAATGTTAAACCAAAACTGGAACAAGTTTCACAAAAAAAAAAAATCATGTAGTTAACACAGAAAAAGTTAAAAGATATACCATAAAACATTTATTTTTTCTCATTTGAGATGCAAGAATTACGAAGAAGCGCCTCGTATTTTAGATTTTTTTAATATTGAAGCCACAAGTACGTAGATTACACCAGATGTTAGCTTTATTGAAGCCACAAGTACGTAGATCACACCAGATGTTAGCTTTATTGAAGCCACAAGTACGTAGATCACACCAGATGTTAGCTTTATTGAAGCCACAAGTACGTAGATTACACCAGATGTTAGCTTTTATTGAAGCCACAAGTACGTAGATTACACCAGATGTTAGCTTTATTGAAGCCACAAGTACGTAGATCACACCAGATGTTAGCTTTATTGAAGCCACAAGTACGTAGATCACACCAGATGTTAGCTTTATTGAAGCCACAAGTACGTAGATCACACCAGATGTTAGCTTTTATTGAAGCCACAAGTACGTAGATTACACCAGATGTTAGCTTTTATTGAAGCCACAAGTACGTAGATTACACCAGATGTTAGCTTTATTGAAGCCACAAGTACGTAGATCACACCAGATGTTAGCTTTATTGAAGCCACAAGTACGTAGATCACACCAGATGTTAGCTTTTATTGAAGCCACAAGTACGTAGATTACACCAGATGTTAGCTTTATTGAAGCCACAAGTACGTAGATTACACCAGATGTTAGCTTTTATTGAAGCCACAAGTACGTAGATTACACCAGATGTTAGCTTTTATTGAAGCCACAAGTACGTAGATTTACACCGATGTTAGCTTTTATTGAAGCCACAAGTACGTAGATTACACCAGATGTTAGCTTTTATTGAAGCCACAAGTACGTAGATTACACCAGATGTTAGCTTTATTGAAGCCACAAGTACGTAGATCACACCAGATGTTAGCTTTTATTGAAGCCACAAGTACGTAGATTACACCAGATGTTAGCTTTATTGAAGCCACAAATGTGATGATCACACCAGATGTTAGCTTTTATTGATGCCACAAGTACTGAAGCCTTCAGGCTGTTTCTTATAAAACAGCTTAAATTTTCAGCATTTCGTTCCGTTGACAACGCTCTAACAGATTCGCATATTGTCATAATCAAAGCTTCTTCCGCAACGTGTGTTTGAGTTTCTATATTCTTGGTAACGCCGCTTTCGGGTCCTAGATATGTCCAACCTAGAAGACTTTAAACTGATTTAAGAATGATTATTATTATTATCATTCTTCGTCTTCTTCTTCTTCTTCTTCTTCTTCTTCTTCTTCTTCTTCTTCTTCTTCTTCTTCTTCTTCTTCTTCTTCTTCTTCTTCTTCTTCTTCTTCTTCTTCTTCTTCTTATTCTTCTGCGCCTTATATTGGCGCAATATAAGGCTCCATCCTGTCACTTCATCTCCATATTGTTTCATACTATGGAACAATGCTCTTCTCCAGACTGAGGGACTGACCACCTCAAAACTTTAAGGGTGATGGACTGATTACATCGTCTTCAAGTATCTTCTGCTTCTATCAACTTTTCTGTACTCGACTGAAGAAGTCTACTGTGTAGGCGAAACGTTTCGAAATAAAGATACCTAACTGTTGCATATGTGTCTTACGTAACAACCTGTCGGTATTTTATACCATTTTAATGTTCATTCATGAGTTATATAGAGCATGGGAGAATGGGATGCAATTGGACTATGTAGATCAAAGGAAAGAAGTGGGACTGATTCTTGAATAAAACGCCCCTCACCGGCATCAAGGCACCTTCTGCGATGGCCATAAAATTATAAGTTGTGATGAAGAGTATGTAAAGAGCGGTTTTTGGTGTCAGTGATTAAATACATGTAACAAGATGCCATTATTCATTACAGTCGAAGGAATATTACGAACTATTTGTTTACAAGCAAAATAGTCAGTGACTGGAACGTAATCAAAGAACAGCGAGAAAAATCATTGAAAATTTACAAAACAGATAACTACAAAAATAAATATTTTGGGAATTACCACCTCTAGTGCTAATTGGCGACCCTCGTCCACGGATAAGAGCATGAACACTCTTCAGGGGAAGAGAAATCCAGAGATTTCTTTCGGGATTTGTGTATGTTTTTTCGCTGCTACCCCTCTATATATTCGTGTTGACTTTTTATAGCCTACATGTTCAACAATCATCCACGTGAAGGCAGAAACTCTGAGGAGGAATTTGTCTGTATATTACGACCCTCTATTGGGGTCCTCTTCAGTATCTGCTGAAGACGACCCCAGTAGAGACTCGAAATATACAAACAAGTCTGTGTTCCGAGTTCCTGTCTTTATGTGGGTCACAGCGAGCTTTGT
>NC_069405.1:66483273-66505773 GCF_026875155.1 Cherax quadricarinatus
TCCCCAACCCCAATACACCTCCCAGACCACAATCTTAAAAAGAAGTTGAAGGTTTTGGTATACAAATGCAGATGGAATAACAAATAAGTATGAGGAGTGGCACGAAAGAATCAAGAAGACATCCCCAGATATAATAGCACTCACAGAAACAAAACTCACCAAAATAATAACAGATTCAATCTTTCCATCCGGATATCAAATCCTCAGGAAAGACAGAGGGAGGAGAGGGGGAGGAGGAGTTGCACTGCTCATTAAAAACCAGTGGGGGGTTGAGAAAATGGAAGGAATGGATGGCACGGGCGAAAGGGACTACTTAGTATGAACAATCCAGTCTGAGGGACATAAGGTGATAATTGCAGTAATGTACAACCCACCACAGAGCTGCAGGAGGCCAAGAGAAGAATACGATGAGAGCAACAGAGCAATGGTCGACACACTAGCCGAGGTGGCCAGGAGAGCACACATGGGGGGAGCAAAGCTACTAGTTATGGGTGATTTCAATCACAAGGAGATTGACTGGGAAAGCCTGGAGCCCCATGGGGGTCCCGAAACATGGAGAGCCAAGATGATGGATGTGATACTGGAAAACCTCATGCATCAACATGTTAGAGACACTACCAGAGAGAGGGGAGAGGATGAACCAGCAAGACTGGACCTTGTAGTAGTTCTGACATCGAGGATATCATGTATGAAAGGCCCCTGGGAGCTAGTGATCATGTGGTTCTGTGCTTCGACTACATAGTTGAGCTTCAAGTGGAGAGAGCAGCAGGAATAGGGTGGGAAAACCCAAACTACAAAAGGGGGAACTACTCAGGCTTGAGGAACTTCTTTCAAGACATCCAGTGGGAGAGGGAACTGACAGGAAAACCAGTACAAGAAATGATGGACTATGTGGCAACAAAATGCAAGGAGGCAGAGGAGAGGTTTTGTTCCCAAGGGAAACAGAAATAATGGGAAGAACAGAACGAGTCCTTGGTTCACCCAAAGGTGTAGGGAGGCAAAAACTAGGTGTACTAGAGAATGGAAAAGGTACAGAAGACAGAGAACTCAGGAAAATAAAGAGATTAGCCGAAGAACCAGAAAAAAATATGCACAGATAAGAAGGGAGGCTCAGCGGCAATACGAAAATGACATAGCATCGAAAGTCAAGACTGACCCGAAGCTGTTGTACAGCCACATCAGGAGGAAAACAACAGTTAAGGACCAGGTAATCAGACTGAGGAAAGGTGATGGGGAATTCACAAGAAACGACCGGGAGGTATGTCAGGAGCTAAACACAAGGTTTAAAGAAGTATTTACAGTGGAAACCAGTAGGACTCCAGGAAATCAGAGCAGGGGGGTGCACCAGCAAGTGCTGGATAAGGTACATATAACCAAGGAGGAGGCGATGAAGCTGCTGTGCGAACTTGACACCTCAAAGGCGGTGGGACCAGACAACATCTCTCCGTGGGTCCTTAAAGAAGGGGCAGACATATTGTGTGTACCGTTAACAAAGATCTTCAACACATCATCTGAAACTGGGCAACTCCCCGAGGTATGGAAGATGTCAAATGTAGTCCCAATTTTTAAAAAGGGAGACAGACATGAGGCACTACAGACCTGTATCACTAACGTGTATAGTATGCAAGGTCATGGAGAAGATCATCAGGAGGAGAGTGGTGGAGCACCTGGAAAGAAACAAGTGTATAATTGACAACCAGCATGGTTTCAGGGAGCGAAAAATCCTGTGTCACAAACCTACTAGAGTTTTAGGACAAGGTGACAGAAGTAAGACAAGAGAGAGAGGGGTGGATCGACTGCATTTTTTTTGGACTGCAAGAAGGCCTTCGACACAGTTCCTCACAATAGGTTACTGCAAAAGCTAGAGGATCAGGCACACATAACAGGAAAGGCACTGCAATGGATCAGAGAATACCTGACAGGGAGGCAACAACGAGTCATGGTACGTAACGAGGTGTCAGAGTGGGCGCCTGTGACAAGCGGGGTTCCACAGGGGTCAGTCCTAGGACCTGTGCTGTTCTTGGTATATGTGAATGACATAACGGAAGGGATAGACTCAGAAGTGTCCTTGTTTGCGGACGATGTGAAGTTAATGAGAAGAATCAAATCGGATGAGGATCAGGCAGGACTACAAAGAGACCTGGACAGGCTACAAGCCTGGTCCAGCAACTGGCTCCTTGAGTTTAACCCTGCCAAATGCAAAGTCATGAAGATTGGGGAAGGGCAAAGAAGACCGCAGACACAATATAGTTTAGATGGCCAAAGTCTGCAAACCTCACTCAAGGAAAAAGATCTGGGGGTGAGTATAACACCGAGCATATCTCCCGAGGCGCACATCAATAAGATAACTGCTGCAGCATACGGGCGCCTGGCAAACCTACGGATAGCGTTCCGATTCCTCAGTAAGGATTCGTTCAAGACTCTGTATACCATTTACGTCAGGCCCATAGTGGAGTATGCAGCACCAGTTTGGAATCCACACCTAGTCAAGCACGTCAAGAAATTAGAGAAAGTGCAAAGGTTTGCAACAAGACTAGTCCCAGAGCTACGGGGAGGGTCAGGGGAGACATGATAACGACATATAAAATACTGCGCGGAATAGACGAGGTGGACAAAGACGGGATGTTCCAGAGATGGGACACAGACACAAGAGGTCACAATTGGAAGTTGAAGACTCAGATGAATCAAAGGGATGTTAGGAAGTATTTCTTCAGTCATAGAGTAGTCAAGCCGTGGAATAGCCTAGAAAGTGAAGTAGTGGAGACGGGAACCATACATAGTTTTAAGGCGAGGTATGATAAAGCTCATGGAGCAGGGAGAGAGAGGACCTAGTAGCAATCAGTGAAGAGGCGGGGCCAGGAGCTATGACTCGACCCCTGCAACCACAAATAGGTGAGTACAAATAGGTGAGCACACACACACACACACACACACACACACACACACACACACACACACACGAGGAAGAAGTGAAGAGGCTGCTAAGCGAGCTAGATACCTCAAAGGCAAAGGGGCCAGATAGCATCTCTCCATGGATTTTGAGAGAGCGGAGGCGCTATGAGTACCATTAACAACAATCTTCAACACATCTGTCGAAACAGGGAGACTACCTGAGGTATGGAAGACAGCAAATGTAGTCCCGATTTTTAATAAAGCAGTGAACTACAGACCAGTGTCACTGACATGTATAGTAAGCAAAGTAGTGGAGAAGATTATCAGGAGAAGATTGGTGGAACACATAGAAAGGAACGAGCTCATCAGCGACATCCACCACGGGTTCAGGGACGGGAAATCATGTGTCACAAACCTACTGGAGTTCTATGACAGGGTGACGGCAGTAAGACAAGAGAGAGAGAGGGGTGGGTAGATTGCATTTTCTTGGACTATAAGAAGGTGTTTGACACAGTTCCACACAAGAGATTGGTGAAAAGGCGGGAGAAACAGGCAGTCATAACAGGGAAGGCGCTACAGTGGATCAGGGAATACCTGTCAGGAAGACAACAACGAGTCATGGTACGTGGCGATGTGTCAGACTGGGCGCCTGTCACGAGCGGGGTTCCACAGGGGTCAGTCCTAGCACCGGTGCTGTTTCTGGTATATGTGAACATGACGGAAGGAATAGACTCCGAAGTGTCCCTGTTTGCAAATGATGTGAAGTTGACGAGAAGAATCCAATCGGATGAGGACCAGGCAGAATTACAAAGGGATCTGGAGAGGCTGCAGGCCTGGTCCAGCAACTGGCTTCTGGAGTTCAACCTCACCAAATGCAAAGTCATGAAGAGTGAGGAAGAGCAAAGAAGACTGCAGACGGAGTACACTCTAGGAGGCCAGAGACTTCAAACTTCACTCGAGTAAAAGGATCTTGGGGTGAGTATAACACTGGACACATCTCCGGCGCATATCAATCAAATAACTGCTGCAGCATACGGGCGCCTAGCAAACCTAAAAACAGCATTCCGACATCTTAATAAGGACTTGTTCAGGACCCTGGACACTGTGTACGTCAGGCCCATATTAGAGTATGCAGCACCAGTTTGGAACCCACACCTAGCCAAGCATTTAAGGAAGTTAGAGAAAGTTCAAAGATTTGCAACAAGACTGGTCCCGGAGCTAAGGGATGTGTCCTACGAGGAAAGATTAAGGAGATCGACCTGACGACACTAGAGGACATGAAAGATAGGGATGATATAATAACGACTTACAAAATACTGAGAGGAATCGAAAAGTTGGACAGAGACAAGATGTTTCAGAGATGGGACACAGCAACAAGGGGTCACAGTTGGAAGTTGAACACTCAGATGAATCACAGGGATGTTAGGAAGTATTTCTTCAGTCACAAGGTTGTCAGGAAGTGGAATAGTCTGGGAAGTGATGCAGTGGAGGCAAGATCCATGCAGAGCTTTAAGAAGAGGTATGATAAGGCTCATGGAGCCGGAAGAGTGACCCAGTAGCGGCCAGTGAAGAGGCGGGGCCAGGAGCTATGAATCGCCCTCTGCAACCACAACTAGGTGAGTACAAGTAGGTGAGTACGCAACAAATCACACACACACACATAAACAAACACACACACACACATACAACAAAACACACAACACACACAATAGTTACGACCCATGACCTGCCTCGAGCCTCAGATGAAGAAGGTCCCCCCAGGCCACAACACAAGGCTTCTCGCCCCACCATCTGCCAAGGAAGCAAGAGGCTCTGAACCCTGAGGGGCCAGGCAGCGAGGCCAGCAAGACGGTGGTCCGCCTGAGCTCTTTGAAGCTCAGCATGACACAACAATAACACCAGCCAGAGTCTTCCTCTGAACATAAAAGCTGAAATTGCTAACATAGGAAACAAAACAAAGCAAAATAGTTCAGTTACGCCTTTGAATATTCTTAAGACTGTGGAACAACGCTGTTATCATTCTTATTATTATTTAATTCATAATTATTTTAAATTTATTATTACTCATACGAAAAATAGGGTTAATTATATTTGATACGAGAAAGAGTAGGGTGACTCCAATACCTCTGAACAAGAGCCCTTCGCTACCATCCAGGCAACGCATCCATTATATCAACAAGAACGACTGTAGAACATAAAGAAAGAATGATGTTCAGTCTTATTTTAAAGAACAAGAACAATGTTTAAATCACTGCATAAACAACAACAACGATGTATGATTTTAAACTGCCTAACACAGACGATGTATGATCTTAGACCGTGGAACGAAACGCTGTATGATCTTAGACCGTGGAACGAAACGCTGTATGATCTTAGACCGTTGGAAAAGAAACGCTGTATGATCTTAGACCGTGGAACGAAACGCTGTATGATCTTAGACCGCGGAACGAAACGCTGTATGATCTTAGACCGTGGAACGAAACGCTGTATGATTTTAGACCGCGGAACGAAACGCTGTATGATCTTAGACCGTGGAACGAAACGCTGTATGATCTTAGACCGTGGAACGAAACGCTGTATGATCTTAGACCGTGGAACGAAACGCTGTATGATCTTAGACCGTGGAACGAAACGCTGTATGATCTTAGACCGTGGAACGAAACGCTGTATGATCTTAGACCGTGGAACGAAACGCTGTATGATCTTAGACCGTGGAACGAGACGCTGTATGATCTTAGACCGTGGAACGAAACGCTGTATGATCTTAGACCGCGGAACGAAACGCTGTATGATCTTAGACCGTGGAACGAAACGCTGTATGATCTTAGACCGCGGAACGAAACGCTGTATGATCTTAGACCGTGGAACGAAACGCTGTATGATCTTAGACCGTGGAACGAAACGCTGTATGATCTTAGACCGTGGAACGAAACGCTGTATGATCTTAGACCGTGGAACGAAACGCTGTATGAGCTTAGACCGTGGAACGAAACGCTGTATGATCTTAGACCGTGGAACGAAACGCTGTATGATCTTAGACCGTGGAACGAAACGCTGTATGATCTTAGACCGTGGAACGAAACGCTGTATGAGCTTAGACCGTGGAACGAAACGCTGTATGATCTTAGACCGTGGAACGAAACGCTGTATGAGCTTAGACCGTGGAACGAAACGCTGTATGATCTTAGACCGCGGAACAAAAACGATGAATGATCTTAGACTGTAGAATAAGGACGATGTATGATTTTAGATCGTTGTGTAAGGACGATGTATGATCTTAGACCGTGGAATAAGGACGATGCATGATCTCAGATCGTGGAATAAGGACGATGTATGATCTTAGACCGTGGAATAAGGACGATGCATGATCTCAGATCGTGGAATAAGGAATATGCATGATCTGAGATCGTGGAATAAGGACGATGTATGATCTTAGACCGTGGAATAAGGACGATGCATGATCTCAGATCGTGGAATAAGGACGATGTATGATCTGAGATCGTGGAATAAGGACGATGTATGATCTTAGACCGTGGAATAAGGACGATGCATGATCTCAGATCGTGGAATAAGGACGATGTATGATCTTAGACCGTGGAATAAGGACGATGCATGATCTCAGATCGTGGAATAAGGACGATGCATGATCTGAGATCGTGGAATAAGGACGATGTATGATCTTAGACCGTGGAATAAGGACGATGCATGATCTCAGATCGTGGAATAAGGACGATGTATGATCTTAGACCGTGGAATAAGGACGATGCATGATCTCAGATCGTGGAATAAAGACGATGCATGATCTCAGATCGTGGAATAAGGACGATGTATGATCTTAGACCGTGGAATAAGGACGATGCATGATCTAGACCGTGGAATAAAGAAGATGTATGATCTTAGTTCGTAGAATAAGGACGATGTATTATCTTTACAAGAGTGAACTATAACCGTATTTCGTGACAAACGAAACCCGTGTGGGTCGTGCAGCGGTTCAGGTCTCTAACCAATAAAGTTAATGTAGAAAATAAACAGAAGTCGAAAAATTAACGAGAAAGGTAAATATGAATGCATATAAAACTAATATACAAAAAACAATAAAGCAAAGGTCATGAAAACGCAAAAAAAAAAAAAAAGGTAAACGAATAAAAGAACGTAAATCAAAATAATTTACAATAATTTAAAGAAGCGAACAATAAATACAGAGAAGTAATGATGGAAGAAATGTGAGGAAGACGTAGAAAGATAGAAAAATGACTGAGAAAGGTGAATGACACTGGAAGAGATGTATAGAGATGCAGGAAGACTAAAAATTATTTTAGAAAGATTGAGGAGATTGAAAATGATTTAGAAAGATGTGAGAAGGTTGAGAATGATTCAGAGTGATGCAGGATGATTGGAAATTTATTTAAAGGTGAAAGGAAATTGGATATTTTTAAATACAAAAATACTGAAATTGATTCAGAAAGATGCGGGAAGATGGAAAATTATTTACATAGATGTAATAAGAATGGAAAATTTTTAGAGAGATACTGGAAGATTGGAAAAGATTTACAAAGACGAAGGGAGATCGGAAATGATTTAGGAATATGGAGGAAGATTGGAAATGATTTACAAGTACTTAGAATGAAGCGGAAATGGTTTAGAAAGATGCGAGAAGATTGGAAATGATTTACAAACATGTAGAGAGAAAAGAAATGATTTAGAAAGAATAAGCAAAGTGAAAATTTCTTTATGTAAAAAAAGAAAAATATTTGCCAAAGTCTATCTTAACACGAGAAAAAATAAATAGTCGATGTTATATAATACCAATAAATTATAGACTAATAAATATTTATTTTAGTTACGCTTCAATAAATTTCATAATTGTAGTAAGGTTAGGCGAGGTGTCTGAGTGAGCCTGGGAGCAACATGCAAAATTGCTGTACCAATATAATTAAAAAATATTTAACACTAAATTTATATTGAATTTTTTTTTTCGAAAACATATTGCTAGGACAGCCCCGCCTAATTGGCCCATCTGCCGTATTTTCTACACAAAATATACACACAATATACATATACATATATATATATATATATATATATATATATATATATATATATTATATATATATATATATATATATATTATATATTATATATATATATATATATATGTATATATATATATTATATATATATATATATATATATATATATATATATATATATATATATATATATATATATATATATATGTATATATATATATATATATATATATATATATATAATATATATATATATGTGTGTTGTGTGTGTGTGTGTGTGTGTGTGTGTGTGTGTGTGTGTGTGTGTGTGTGTGTGTGTGTGTGTGTGTGTAAGCAAAGAGGAGAATGCATGAGAACATAGTGGTACCAATGCTTTTAAATGGGTGTGAAGCATGGGTGGTGTATGTTATAACAAGGAAAGGAGAAGGCTGGAGGCAGTGCAGATGTCGTGTCTGAAGGTAATGTGTGGTGTGAATATTATGCAGAGAATCCGTAGCTTGGAAATTGGAAGGAGATGCGGAGTTACTAGAAACATTATCCAGAGGGCTAAAGAGGTGTTATTGAGGTGGTTCGGACTTTTACAGTGGAAGGAACAAAACAGAAAGAAAGACGACAGAGAAGGGGTCGTCCTAAGAAAGGCTGAAGGAACGGGATAAAGGAGGTTTTGTGTGTGAGGGGTTTGGACTTCCAGCAAGCGTGTGTGAGCGTGTAAGATAGGAGCGAGTAGAGGCAAATGTTTTTTATGACTTCACGTGCTGTTGGAGTGTGTGCAAAATAATATTTATGAAGGGATTCAGGGAAACCAGTTAGCCAGACTTGAGTCCTGGAGGTGGGAAGTACAGTGCATGCACTCTGAAGGAGGGGTGTTGATATGTTGCAGTTTTTGAATTGTAGTATCGGCACGTGTCTGGCAAGAAGTCGTGGGGTGAGTGATGGTAAAAGTGTTTTTTTTTTTTTTGTCTTTCGGGTCACTCTGCTTTGGTGGAAAACGGCCGATGATGGGATTGATGTGATAAAGACAGAAATGTTAAAAGCGGGTGGGGATATAGTTTTGGAGTGGTTGGTGCTATTATTTAATAAATGTATAGAAGAGGGTAAGGTACCTAGGGATTGGCAGAGAGCGTGCATAGCTCACCCTCCCGAGGGTGTCTGCAGCCAGCACCACCCTCTGTAGGGTGGTGCTGGCTGCAGACACCGCAGATTACTCTGTTCAGACAGAGTGCACTCAGGTGTCCATAACGCTGACACTTGAAACAGCGAACTGGTTCTGCTGTGAAGGTCCTGACATCGTACCTGCCCCAAGAACCGAGGTCCAGCTGGGATGGCAGTGGTCCTACATGCTGAATGAGGACCTGTCCGGTTGGTGCGTTGCCTGCTGTCTTTGCCTTGAGACGTTGAGCTGACACCACACTGGGGTGAGCTGCTACTGCCTCGATGGGCATCATCAGCGGGTATCGCATCACTACACCCTTGGTGATCTTCTGCCTAGAGTCTAGTTCCTCCAGGGTGAATGAGCGATCTGTCTCCATGACTCTCTTCAAGGTGGTGTACATTTCCTTGTTGAGAGGAGTCAATATTTGTTCTCCCCTCAAGTTGAACCATATCTTAAACTTCAGGTTGTGTCGTGATTCCAGGTATGAAACAACGCCATAGTGGGTTCTGTGGTCCCCGTAAGACTTCACCTTGAATTTGCCAGGTCGGTTGAGCTGGTTTGCCTGCTCCTTGGATGGACGGCGCTTCTTCTTGTTGTCCACAGGGGTCCATCCTTCTTGGTTTTCGGGGGGTGGGGTGTTTATTTCCTCCCCTGTTTCCATATTCGCTGGCTCCATGGTTGGAACTGTCAGATCTGCTATAATGTGAGCAGGATCTTCCTCTTCCTCTGATGACACGGAATGGTCTCGCAACTTCTTCGCTAGAATTGCGCCCCACATTTCCAAATCCGAGTCCTCCGTCGTGTTCATGGAGCATCGTGGCCTCTTCTTTTCGGCAGAAGCCATGTGCCTATCTTGTGATAAGGTAGTGAACTGAGTGTGTGAACTGAGTCCGTCGATGATGTCGAGGTACAGGCCATCCTTGCACACATACCTGGGGCGCCCATTACCATCTATAACATTTACAAGAACCCAAGACACACCCTCGACATTACAGAGCTCCTCGCACTAGCAAGCACTGAGTGTATTATTGTGGGTGGAGATTTCAACGCACATCACCCAATAATACCTGTCGGTATTTTATACCATTTTAATGTTCACTCTGTCAGACACTGCAACACAAGGGTATCTTGGTACAGACCTGAAATCAACTTGGACAACTTCTACTAGTGAGAATGGCTGGATTTGAGAGGGAGCTGACCTCCCAACGACTTCATTCTTACCTCTACTGATAGCCTACATCTCACCTCCTGGCGGTATATAAGGCTCCATCCTGTCACTTCAGCTCCATATTGTTTCAGACTATGGAACAATACTCTTCTCCAGACTGGGGACTGACCACCTCAAAACTTCAAGGGTGGTGGACTGATTACAACGTTTTCAAGTCTCTTCTGCTTCTATCAACTTTTCTGTACTCGACTGAAGAAGCCTACTGTGTAGGCGAAACGTTTTGAAATAAAGATACCTAACTGTTGCATATGTGTCTTACCTAACGGAGGTCTTAGGTGATACCCCATCTCAACAGTGGTACCGAGCAGCTACTCGGGGAGAACCCCCTCCATATGATAGAAGCTGGTCCAGAGCGCAGTGTACCGCCATCCATCGGCTTCGTTTGGGCTTTCCCACAGCCAAGATGATGGTAGACAAGGCTGAGGATGAGATGTGCCAGTACTGTCAGCACGTTGTCCAGCGGCCCCCTAACACACTATCTTCTGGAGTGCGAAGTTACTGAGACACTCCGCAGGCAACTAGGAGTGATATTCCCTCCCGAAGAGGACCCAGAGATGACTGCGGCCACACTAGTGTGCCATGGAGTCAACGAACCAGACAAGCTGTTACCCGTGATAACGACATATCCTTCTCCTCGCTAGTATCCATAGTTAGGAGTACATATGGTGTTGTCACTTATGATGTGCACCAGTTGAACTGACCAGAAGAGTGCTTGAGCAGCATACGTTGCATCATTGTAGAAACCTTTCTCCCTCGGGAGCCAGAGACGGGTCATCGCAAGATTGAGACCCGTGCCAGGACTACGGTCTTGGCGAACATTATACATACATACTTCAACTCCATATTGTTTCAGACTATAGAACGATACTCTTCTCCAGACTGAGGGACTGACCACCTCAAAACTTCAAGAGTGATGGACTGATTACATCGTCTTCAAGTCTCTTCTATCACTTTTCTGTACTCGACTGAAGAAGCGTACTGTGTAGGCGAAACGTTTCGAAATAAAGATACCTAACTGTTGCATATGTGTCTTACCTAACAAAAAAAAGATGGAGTTTGATAACGAATATAAAAAATGAGGAAACGAGATAAATATGGAAGAAGGATGGAAAGAATCCAGAGAGAAAATTCTGAATATGACAAAAATATAGAAAAGAGAAAAAGATGGAGGGAAGAAATGCTGGAGGAAAAGAGAAAATATGGAGTGAGGGAGAAAATGACGGGAAGGTGGAAATGATAGAGAGAAGACAGAGGGAGGAAATGATGAGAGAAAGAGAAGATTGAGGAGGAAATAGATGATGGGAGAAAAATGATGAGATGAGAAAGAAAGACTAAGGGAGAAAAAGATGGAGGGAGGAAATGATAAAAAAAAATAATAGGGAGGGCGGAAAGCAAAAGAAAAATTTGGAAAGAGGGAGAGAAAAAAAAATTGGTGGAAAGGAGTCTTTACAAAAGCAAAATTTTCTTAAAAGATTTATGCTAATTTTAGATATGAACCAAAAAGTCAAAAAGACAGGCAATGTAATAGAACTTTTTTTCTGTCTAACATATTAGGAGGTGACATAGCTTACCTCAGAGAAATACATGGTTCAGAGGTGTATAGCTTGGTGTTAAAGAAATTATAGCCGGAGTACACACAAGCTGGGCAGACTGATTCTTGTTGAATAAGCCAAGTCGGCGAGTTACCAATCGAAAGCACAACGAGTGATAAAGGAGTTTCAAAGCACAACGAGTGATAAAGGAGTTTCAAAGCACAACGAGTGATAAAGGAGTTTCAAAGCACAACGAGTGATAAAGGAGTTTCAAAGCACAACGAGTGATAAAGGAGTTTCAAAGCACTACGAGTGATAAAGGAGTTTCAAAGCACAACGAGTGATAAAGGAGTTTCAAAGCACAACGAGTGATAAAGGAGTTTCAAAGCACAACGAGTGATAAAGGAGTTTCAAAGCACAACGAGTGATAAAGGAGTTTCAAAGCACAACGAGTGATAAAGGAGTTTCAAAGCACAACGAGTGATAAAGGAGTTTCAAAGCACAACGAGTGATAAAGGAGTTTCAAAGCACAACGAGTGATAAAGAAGTTTCAAAGCACAACGAGTGATAAAGAAGTTTCAAAGCACAACGAGTGATAAAGGAGTTTCAAAGAGAGGTGAAGTAGATGTAGACGCAAGGACCAACACAAAATTACAAATAGGAGAGAGAGAAAGAGAGAGAGAAAGTGAGAGAGAGAGAGAGAGAGAGGGGCAGGAGAAACACATTATAATGGTCTCAAGCAATGACATATTTGTAACGAAGGAGTGAGAATGACGGCAAGAGTGTACAGAGATGAAGCTCGTTGCCTGGAGTGATACCAGACTTTACACTGACGGTGAGATCCATTTGATCACAAACACAACTACTGAGTAACATAGTGTTAAAACACACACACACAACTGGCTAAAAAATATATATACAGGCCATCCTCCAATTAACACAGCATAGGAATACCATAATTGTATTTCCTACTTTCTCTCTCTCTCTCTAAGGTATTGATGTCAATAACCAAGCCATCAATGTCCATCATTTCAAATTCAGCAGCTCTTATTCCCAGGACCAGAACATCAATAATAAATAGCCATCAGTGTCATCACTAAGACTGATGGTAGTTCCTTTACCCATCATCTATAACGTGAATCGTGTAAGTAATAATGAACATCAACTTCATCGCGAGAGAGCAGACACCAATCAAGGCCTTCATTTTTATATTGGACTACCAACACTTGCAGGTTCCCCAATAAACTGATAAGGTGGCAGCCAGATAATTAGGGTTTTAAAGAGGGGAGGAAGAGGAAGAAGAAGAGGAACATGAGAATGAAGAGGAACAGCGAGAACGATTATAATGGTGATCATAATAATAATAATACTTATTATTATTATAACACTGTTGCTATATTACTACTGATATTAATAAAAATAAAATAATATTAATAGTATATATTAAAATACATAAAATCGCTTCTGTCAACACAATGTTATCAACATTAACGTTAAAAAATGCTGAATATAAAGCAAAGAAAATTATTAACCCCAAAGTCTCGAGACAAACACGAGACCTGAAGTCTCGAAACAAACACGAGACCTGAAGTCTCGAAACAAACACGAGACCTGAAGTCTCGAGACAAACACGAGACCTGAAGTTTCGAGACAAACACGACACCTGAGGTCTCGAGACCCACACGAGATCAAATATCCAGAGACATACAAAAACGAGATCAAAGATAAAGGAAATTCACATAAAACCAAAGATCACGAGGCAAATACGAGACCTAAGATTCCGAAGGAAAATACGAGAACAAAGATCACAAGATATAAATACGAGACCAAAGATTACGAGACATAAATACGAGACCAAAAAACAAGAGAAAAACTGGATGGTATAAACCTAGGTAATAAATACCGACAAGTTGGTTTAGAAAGACACGTAAGCAAACACCATTACATATTTATAAGAAAACGTTTCAAGGTCCCAGGACCGAAACGTTTTCTAACATGTGATAGAAACAGTAAAAACTTTTCATTGGTTATTTTTGTTCCCATCACATGGATTACTTCCACAAATCTCGCGGAAAAGATTAACTGGAATTGCTGTTTAAACATTTACAACAGTATAAATTTACTGTTGTAACAGAGACAAACGTAAGAGAAAAAAAACTTTGAAAAAATAATTAGTTTGTGTGTGTGTGTGTTTAAGAAAAGCATATAAAAGATTTTTTTAACAGAATTCTTTAGAAGAAGAAAAGGAAGAATGAAGAAAATGAAGGAAAAAGAAGAAAAGGAAGAAGAGGAAGAAGAAAAAAGACGAAGAAAGAAGAAGAGGAATGATTTATTAAAAATTCTTGTACGAAACAGAATTCATAAAAGATTTTTTTAACAGAATTCTTTAGAAGAAAAAAAAGAAGAATGAAGAAAAGGAAGAAAAAAGAAGAAAAAGAAGAAAAGGAAGAAGAGGAAGAAGAAAAAAGACGAAGAAAGAAGAGGAATGATTTATTAAAAATTCTTGTACGAAACAGAATTCATTGATTAGATTTTGTACAAGCGTGGATTAAATTGTTACAAGCAAGGATTTGATTTGCTACAAGGTTGGATTAGATTTGCTACAAGCATGGATTAGATTTGCCACAAACATGGATTAAATTGTTACAAGCATGGATTTGATTTGCTACAAGGTTGGATTAGATTTGCTACAAGCATGGATTAGATTTGCCACAAACATGGATTAAATTGTTACAAGCATGGATTAGATTTGCTACAAACATGGATTAAATTGTTACAAGCATGGATTAAATAGACACAAGCATGGATTGGATTTGCTTCAAGCATGGAGTAGATGTGCTACAAGCATGAATTAGATTTGTTACAAGCATGAATTAGAATTTCTACAAGTATGGCAAACATGATATGTATGCAAGGGATGGGGTACATCTCTCTGGGGCTGGGGTGGTAGCACTTGCAGACTCGATTGAGAAGGCCATTGGTGAAATGCCTATGATTTTAAACTGATGGAAGATAGAGGTATGGGTGTGTGTGGGAAACAAGCAGGTTGCAACACTTGGGTTGGAAACAGTAAATGTATAAAAGGCATTCAGCATGAAGTTATAAATAAAGACAATAGATCAGGTCAGCAAACAAAGGGGGACAGCAGAGGGCAGCAAGGGACTAGCTCCCTTAAGGTTTACTATACTAATAGCAGGAGTGTAAGAAATAAGATAGATGAGGTAAGATTAATTGCAAGTGCAGGAAACATAGATATTATTGCTATAACAGAGACCTGGCTTAATCTGAAAGATAGAGAGATGCCCTCTGAATGTCACATACAAGGCTATAAATTATTCCACACTGACAGGGTCAACAGGAAAGGTGGTGGAGTAGCGATGTATGTCAGAGACAATTTAAATTGTTGTGTTAGACAAGATATTAAATTAGAAGCGTCAGCCACTGAATCTGTTTGGTTACAGCTTCTCGAGGGCCGAGAAAAACTAATTTTGGGTGTGATTTACAGGGCCCCAAATCTTGATAGGGAGTGCAGTAAACTTCTATGGGACGAAATTCGTAAGGCATCTACATACGAAAATGTTGTGCTAATGGGAGATTTCAACTATAGACAGATTGACTGGAGCAATTTGACAGGAAATTTAGAGTCAGGTGACTTTCTTGATACGATCCAGGATTGTTTTTTAAAACAGTTTGTGACAGAGCCAACTAGGGGAAATAACCTCCTTGACTTGGTTCTTGCCAGTAGGGAAACACTAATTAATAATCTTGAGGTTAATGATGAGCTTGGGGAAAGTGATCACAAATCACTCAGTTTTAATATATCATGGAATTCCCCTAATAATGGCAATCAAGTCTCCGTCCCTGACTTTCGCTTGGCTGATTTCATAGGACTGAAAAATTACTTAGGTGGGCTGAACTGGAATGACCTGACTAAGGGTCAGGTAGGTGGTGATGGTTGCCGATATGATGCTTTCCAGGGCATAGTTCTAGCTGCTCAGTCAAATTATTTCCAAATAGGGAAATCAGATCAAACAAAAATGATCCTAAATGGATGAACAATAGATTAAAATATCTGATTGGTCAAAAGAGAGGCATATATAGGCAAATCAAAAGAGGAGAGGGGCAATTGAGAAATCGATATATTCAGTTAAAGAGAGAAATAAAAAAGGGAATTAGAAAAGCAAAAAGAGATTATGAGGTTAAAGTTGCAAGAGAATCGAAGACTAACCCAAAAGGATTCTTTCAGGTATACAGAAGTAAGATCAGGGACAAGATAGGCCCACTCAAAAGTTCCTCGGGTCAGCTCACTGACAGTGATAAGGAAATGTGTAGAATTTTTAACACATACTTCCTCTCAGTTTTTACACAGGAGGATACCAGCGATATTCCAGTAATGATAAATTATGTAGAACAGGACGATAATAAACTGTGCACTATTAGGGTCACAAGTGACATGGTCCTTAGGCAAATAGATAAATTAAAACCTAACAAATCCCCAGGCCCTGATGAACTGTATGCAAGGGTTCTAAAGGAATGTAAAGAGGAGCTTAGCACACCTTTGGCTAATCTTTTCAACATATCACTACAAACTGGCATGGTGCCAGATAAGTGGAAAATGGCAAATGTGATACCTATTTTCAAAACAGGTGACAGGTCCTTAGCTTCGAACTATAGACCAATAAGCCTAACCTCCATAGTGGGAAAATTTATGGAATCAATAATTGCCGAGGCAGTTCGTAGCCACCTTGAAAAGCATAAATTAATCAACGAATCTCAGCATGGTTTTACAAAGGGGCGTTCCTGCCTTACGAATTTATTAACTTTTTTCACTAAGGTATTTGAGGAGGTAGATCATGGTAATGAATATGATATTGTGTATATGGACTTCAGTAAGGCTTTTGACAGGGTCCCACATCAGAGACTATTGAGGAAAATTAAAGCACATGGAATAGGAGGAGAAATTTTTTCCTGGATAGAGGCATGGTTGACAAATAGGCAGCAGAGAGTTTGCATAAATGGGGAGAAATCAGAGTGGGGAAGCGTCACGAGCGGTGTTCCACAGGGGTCAGTGTTGGGCCCCCTGCTGTTCACAATCTACATAAACGACATAGATGAGGGCATAAAGAGCGACATCGGCAAGTTTGCCGATGACACCAAAATAGGCAGTCGAATTCATTCTGACGAGGACATTCGAGCACTCCAGGAAGATTTGAATAGACTGATGCAGTGTCGGAGAAGTGGCAGATGCAGTTTAATATAGACAAATGCAAAGTTCTAAATGTTGGACAGGACAATAACCATGCCACATATAAACTAAATAATGTAGATCTTAATATTACGGATGCGAAAAAGATTTAGGAGTTCTGGTTAGCAGTAATCTGAAACCAAGACAACAGTGCATAAGTGTTCGCAATAAAGCTAATAGAATCCTTGGCTTCATATCAAGAAGCATAAATAATAGGAGTCCTCAGGTTGTTCTTCAACTCTATACATCCTTGGTTAGGCCTCATTTAGATTATGCTGCACAGTTTTGGTCACCGTATTACAGAATGGATATAAATTCTCTGGAAAATGTACAAAGGAGGATGACAAAGTTGATCCCATGTATCAGAAACCTTCCCTATGAGGATAGACTAAGGGCCCTGAAACTGCACTCTCTAGAAAGACGTAGAATTAGGGGGGATATGATTGAGGTGTATAAATGGAAGACAGGAATAAATAAAGGGGATGTAAATAGTGTGCTGAAAATATCTAGCCTAGACAGGACTCGCAGCAATGGTTTTAAGTTGGAAAAATTCAGATTCAGGAAGGATATAGGAAAGTACTGGTTTGGTAATAGAGTTGTGGATGAGTGGAACAAACTCCCAAATACCGTTATAGAGGCCAGAACGTTGTGTAGCTTTAAAAATAGGTTGGATAAATACATGAGTAGATGTGGGTGGGTGTGAGTTAGACCTGATAGCTTGTGCTACCAGGTCGGTTGCCGTGTTCCTCCCTTAAGTCAATGTGACCTGACCTGACTAGGTTGGGTGCATTGGCTTAAGCCGGTAGGAGACTTGGACCTGCCTTGCATGGGCCAGTAGGCCTTCTGCAGTGTTCCTTCGTTCTTATGTTCTTATGTTCTTAAGTTAATTACGTTTCTGACAGATGTAATTCTCAGGTATTGGAACAGTTCACTGAACTTAAAAACCTTGGACAAAGTAAATATTTAAATATGGGTGAGAATTATAAAAACGTCGGAAGAGACTGAGACAGGTGTCTCAGTCTCTTCAGGTGTTTCGTGCGTCTAGTAACGGGAGTGTGGTTTGACGCGGGTGTTTACCATGTGATGACCAACTTAGTGACTAAGTAATCGCAGTTTTATTGGCAATGAGAATTAGTGATAAATTACCTGTAGGTTTAACGGTGCTATTTACAAGTCAAACAACGGCAGGCTCACCGGTGTTAAATACCCATGGTGATAGTAGGTTGGTAGACAGCAACCACCCCAGGGAGGTACTACCGTTCTGGCAAAGGAGTGTCAACAGAAATCCGTAATTATTTTACACTATGGCTGGATTACTGGTATAATTTCTCTGTCTCATAAACACGTCCGACGACAGGTACATCTTGCTACTACTACGAAACCCCAGTACATACTGCCTATGCAGTTGTGCATGTACATGTATGTGCATACACATTCACCAGCGTTTCCTCTTAATTTCTTAATAGTTCTTATTTTTATGGTATTCTCTTTCATCTCCATTGGAAACTGGAGAAGAATCCTTCCTCCGTAAGCCATGTGTGTGTCTTAAAAGGTGACTAAAATGCCAGGAGCAAGAAGCTAGTAATCCGTTCTTCTATATAAATTACTAAATAAAAAAAAAGAAAATTTAAAACTGGGATGTGTGAATGTGCGTGGGTTAAGTACGATAAGAATAAAAAATATATTGTGAATACTAAGGATGAAAGAAACTGGATGTCCTAGCTCTAAGCGAAACAAAACTGAAGCGGGTAAGATAAATTCAGAGGGGAGAAGTAATTGGAACTAAATCGGGTGTATCTGAGCGAATTAGAGTAAAGGAAAGTGCAGCAGTGAATTTAAATGACCCACTCCGGAAGGCGAAGAAGGGGTATAGATGTATAAATTCAAGAATTATGTGGATTAGAATAAAGGTAAGATGGGAAAAAGTGGGTTATTGAAATATTTACGCATCTGGGTAAGAGAGGGTCGTAGAAAGAACAGAAATTTTGGGAGAAGTTAAACAAGTGTTTAGGAAGTTTTGAACCAAGTGAGAATATAATTGATTTGGGAACTTAACTGTAAATCCGTAAGTGGTAGAAAGTATTGTAGAGGGGTGTAAGAGGTAAGTTTGGAGTGCCAGGGGTAAATAATAATGGGGCTTTCAATAAGACTTTATATAGAAAGAAATCTGGTAATAGGCAATACATATTTTAAGACAAAAAGGATAAGTATATGAGATACGATTTAGGGCATTATGACAGAAGTTTGCTAGACTTTGGACTAGTTTATGAAAGGTTGATGGGTAGATCTGGGGATATACGTATGTTCAGTGAGCCGACAGATTATCTGATAATAATTATTTCGTAGTATCTGCAGTGAGAATAAGATATAGGTCATTAATATTTAAGAGAGAAGTAACAATTATTAAAAAAAGAGACAGTAAGGGCAAAAATCTAAGTAACTGAGAGAAAGGTGGGCTAGAGTCCAGTTAATGAAGAGGAAGTCGAAGAAGTTTGGGGTACATTTAAGACTGTTAGAATGTTCAGCAGAAGTCTGTGAATATAGGAGAGTGTGGGAGGGAAGATAAACGACTGGTGGAATGAAGTAAAGACAGTGGTAAGAGAAAACAAGTTTGCATGCGAAGGCTTTTTAAATGTATACGTAATATACGGATGGCTGAGTGTATGGAGAGAAAAGGAAAGGTTAAATGAGTGTTGTGGGAATGCAAAAGGAGAGCCAGTGAAAGAGTGGGGAAGATTTTATTAAAAAAAATTGTTCAGAATAAGAAAAAGTTTTAGTGAGAGATCAATACATTGAAAAAGCCTGTGGATCAAATGGATTTAATGTTAAAAGAGAAAAGAGGGAAAACATTAGATTGGAAAGTGGAGATTCTGAGAAGAATGGAATATTTTGAGTTGCTAAATACTGATGAAGAAAGGAAGATAGTGATTTCATGCCTTGGGCAGGGAGGTATACCATCATGTAGGAGTAAGGAAAAGCCATATGTGAGTGTGATTATTATGCAGAGAATTTTAAGCCTGGAGATTAAGTGTGGGGCTACAAAAAGTATTACTCAAAGAGCGGAGGAAGAATTGTTGAGGTGAATTTTATTATATATATATATATATATTATATATATATATATATATATATATATATATATATATATATATATATATATATAACATATAACGAATGGAGCAAAACAGGATGACTAGGAGGGTATATAGCACTGAGATGGAGCCAGAGAGACGTAGGGGTCGTCCGAAGGATTGAAGGGAGGGGATAATGGGAGATATTGAGTCTTAGACATTTGGACATCCAATAGGCTTACGTGAGCAATTTAAACAGGAGTGAAGACAAATGGTTTTTATGATCTAACGTGCTGTTGGAGTGTGAGCAAGGTAACATTTGCGAATGGATTCAGGAAAACCCGTTCGGGTTATCAGAGTTGTGACGTTGGCACGCTTCTGGCAAGACAGAGATCAAATGAATGACAATGAAAGTGTTTCTTTTTTATTCGAATCACCATAACTTGGTGGGAGACGGGTCATGCGTTAAAAATAAATATAATAAACAATGGCAGGCTTACTAGTGCTGCATACCATGGTTAGAGAATGGCAGGCTTACCAGTGCTATATACCATGGTTAGAGAATGGCAGGCTTACCAGTGCTACATACCATGGTTAGAGAATGGCAGGCTTACCAGTGCTATATACCATGGTTAGAGAAAGGCAGGCTTACCAGTGCAATATACCCATGGTTAGAGAATGGCAGGCTTACCAGTGCTATATACCCATGGTTAGAGAATGGCAGGCTTACCAGTGCTACATACCATGGTTAGAGAATGGCAGGCTTACCAGTGCTATATACCCATGGTTAGAGAATGGCATGCTTACCAGTGCTATATACCCATGGTTAGAGAATGGCAGGCTTACCAGTGCTACATACCATGGTTAGAGAATGGCAGGTTTACCAGTGCTATATACCATGGTTAGAGAAAGGCAGGCTTACCAGTGCTATATACCCATGGTTAGAGAATGGCAGGCTTACCAGTGCTATATACCCATGGTTAGAGAATGGCAGGCTTACCAGTGCTATATACCATGGTTAGAGAAAGGCAGGCTTACCAGTGCAATATACCCATGGTTAGAGAATGGCAGGCTTACCAGTGCTATATACCCATGGTTAGAGAATGGCAGGCTTACCAGTGCTACATACCATGGTTAGAGAATGGCAGGCTTACCAGTGCTATATACCCATGGTTAGAGAATGGCAGGCTTACCAGTGCTATATACCCATGGTTAGAGAATGGCAGGCTTACCAGTGCTACATACCATGGTTAGAGAATGGCAGGTTTACCAGTGCTATATACCATGGTTAGAGAAAGGCAGGCTTACCAGTGCAATATACCCATGGTTAGAGAAAGGCATGCTTACCAGTGCTATATACCCATGGTTAGAGAATGGCAGGCTTACCAGTGCTACATACCATGGTTAGAGAATGGCAGGTTTACCAGTGCTATATACCATGGTTAGAGAAAGGCAGGCTTACCAGTGCTATATACCCATGGTTAGAGAATGGCAGGCTTACCAGTGCTATATACCCATGGTTAGAGAATGGCAGGCTTACCAGTGCTATATACCATGGTTAGAGAAAGGCAGGCTTACCAGTGCAATATACCCATGGTTAGAGAATGGCAGGCTTACCAGTGCTATATACCCATGGTTAGAGAATGGCAGGCTTACCAGTGCTACATACCATGGTTAGAGAATGGCAGGCTTACCAGTGCTATATACCCATGGTTAGAGAATGGCAGGCTTACCAGTGCTATATACCCATGGTTAGAGAATGGCAGGCTTACCAGTGCTACATACCATGGTTAGAGAATGGCAGGTTTACCAGTGCTATATACCATGGTTAGAGAAAGGCAGGCTTACCAGTGCAATATACCCATGGTTAGAGAATGGCAGGCTTACCAGTGCTACATACCATGGTTAGAGAATGGCAGGCTTACCAGTGCTATATACCATGGTTAGAGAATGGCAGGCTTATCAGTGCTAAATACCATGGTTAGAGAATGGCAGGCTTACCAGTGCTATATACCCATGATTAGAGAATGGCAGGCTTACCAGTACTATATACCATGGTTAGAGAATGACAGGCTTACCAGTGCTATATACCATGGTTAGAGAATGACAGGCTTACCAGTGCTATATACCCATGGTTAGAGAATGGCAGGCTTACCAGTGCTATATACCATGGTTAGAGAATGGCAGGCGTACCAGTGCTATATACCATGGTTAGAGAATGGCAGGCTTACCAGTGCTATATACCATGGTTAGAGAATGGCAGGCTTACCAGTGCTATATACCCATGGTTAGAGAATGGCAGGCATACCAGTGCTATATACCATGGTTAGAGAATGGCAGGCTTACCAG
>NC_069405.1:66510773-66520773 GCF_026875155.1 Cherax quadricarinatus
TATAACTGCCTGGTCCTCCAACTTTTGTATTAATCTCCTGTGTGGAACTGTTTCAAACACCTTTTTTACAGTCCAAGATAACGCCATCTACCCGCCCAGCTCTCTCTCCTATCTTATTGCTGTTACCTTGTCATAGAACTCCAGTAGGTTTGTGACACAGGATTTCCCGTCCCTGAACCCATGCTGGCTGACACTGATAAGCTCATTCCTTTCCAGGTGCTCCACCACTCTTCTCCTGATAATCTTTTCCATGACTTTGCATGCTATACATGTCAGTGACACTGGTCTGTAGTTTAATGCTTCGTGTCTGTCTCCTTTTTTAAAAAACTGGGGCTACATTTGCTGTCTTCCATACCTCAGGTAGTCGTTCTGTTTCAATAAGTGTATTGAAGATTGTTGTTAGTGGTACACATAGCGCCTCTGCTCCCTCTCTCAGGACCCACGGAGAGATATTATCCGGCCCCATCGCCTCTGAGGTATCTAGCTCGCTTAGCAGCCTCTTCATTTCTTCGGTTGTATGTATTGTGTCCAACAATTGATGGTGTACCCCACCTCTCCGTCTTTCTGGAGTCCCTTCTGTCTCCTCTGTGAACACTTCTTTGAATCTCATGTTGAGTTCCTCACATACTTCGCAGTCGTTTCTTGTGATCTCCCCTCCCTCCTTCCTCAACCTGATTACCTGGTCCTTGACTGTTGTTTCCCTCCTGATGTAGCTGCACAACAGCTTCAGGTCAGATTTGGCTTTCGCTGCTATGCTATTCTCGTATTGTCGTTGGGCCTCCTTTCTTACCTGTGCATATTCGTTTCTGGCTCTACGACTGCATTCCTTATTCTCCTGGGTCCTGTGTGTGTGTGTGTGTGTGTGTGTGTGTGTGTGTGTGTGTGTGTGTGTGTGTGTGTGTGTGTGTGTGTGTGTGTGTGTGTGTGTGTGTGTGTGTGTGTGTGTGTATGTGTGTGTGTGTGTGGATGATGTGCATAATGACAACGAGAAATTCTGTAGTGTAGCAGAATACAAATATGAGTAGTGTTAAACATGACATGGTGTAAGTCATGCAAGTCCTGCTATGATCACTGGCTGTGGAAAACACCTGCGAGTCATCTGCCTTGTAATCCTGTTAGCTGGAATGTGACACACTGAGCGTCCTCTCACACCTACAATCATTATCATTACTTTCAAAGAGAGCTCCTGTGAAAACAGGAGATAACCAGGTATCTCGGCTGTTTCCCACCAAAGCGGGGTGGTCCGTAAAAGAAAAACGTTCATCATCATTCACTCCATCACTGTCTTGCCAGAGACGTGCTTACTCTATAGTTATAAAACTGCAACATTAACACCCCTCCTTCAGAGTGCAAGCACTGTACTGATTTATTTACTGTGACATTTTTAAATGATACCATCGCTGCACAATAAAATGTGAAGGAAGAACATTTATGGGGTTATACAGGAACCATGGTACCCTGACGTACGTCATCATGGTTGATTATTGCAGCCCAGATGGCGGGTGAATAAGCTGAAGGTTCATTGTAATAAAGGCTTGAAATTTTGCACAGAGATGGTACATGTAATTAGAAGAACATATTTTATTTATAGGGTCATTAAGGATTTGTCCCTTGGCACATATGACGGCCTGTTTACGACAACAGTGAGATCTCTTCAACACAATAATCCTTTTCGTCCAGTAATTGATGGCACATAACACCGGCATGTTGATGAAGAGAACACATGTGCTACACTCAGGTATCTTTACAGCTGGAACTTCTCGACTAATTCTTCTACCGTCTTCTGTGCTCGACTGAAGAAGATTATTATGCGAGCGAAACGTTTCGGCAGCAAAGACACCACTATGTTGCAGATGTGTTATTCGTCAATATATTTCTTTGTGAATTGAATTTTATCTAATATTTCCTACGTGTTTTATAGAGAAAAAAAAGTGTGTTATCCTACTCACAAAATGTCAATTCAGAAGAAAACAGATATCTGAGACTCACAACTTACTTTTGTGTGTTAGAGTGTTCACAAAATCCTTCACAACTGCACAACTGAAAGCTCCCCCGACACAATGGATCATATTTATTCAGATTTTTGTTTTCGTTTTTTTTTCTGGTAGTGTGAACCTGCGATTGTTTTTAACCACTTCCGTCCGTCTCGATTCACCTCGGATCACTCGATCCTAACTGACATCAGTGCACCCGTATTGACATCAGTGCACCAGTTGCTGGTGTACACATACAAGGTTTAAAACATGAGAAAGTAGATACGCCCTTAACATGGATCGCGGGTCACCAGCTGATGAACTTTGAGTGAATATTACACAAAAGCCGTAGTTGCTGTTGTTGTGTACTGACATATTTGTGGTTGCATGGGTCGAGTCTTAGCTCCTGGTGTTCCTGCTGTTGTTGTGTCTGTTTGGTTATGTGAAAACTCCAGGTTTTGCTGTTGTTTTGTCTGCTGGTTATATGAAGGTTCCAGGTGCTGCTGTTGTTGTGCCTGCTGGTTATGTGAAGATTCCAGGTTTTGCTGTTGTTGTGCCTGCGGGTTATGTGAAGGTTCCAGGTGTAGCTGTTGTGCCTGCGGGTTATGTGAAGGTTCCAGATGCTGCTGTTGTTGTGCCTGCTGGTTATGTGAAGACTCCAGATGTACTGTTGTTGTGCCTGCTGGCTATATGAAGACTCCAGGTGTTACTATTGTTGTGCCTGCTGGTTTTGTGAAGATTCCAGGTGCTGCTGTTGTTGTGCCTGCTGGTTATGTGAAGACTCCAAGTTCTGCTGTTGTTGTGCCTGTTGGTTATGTGAAGATTCCAGGAGCTGCTGTTCTTGTGTCTGCAGGGTGATGTGAAGGCTCCAGGTGCTCTTACTGCTGTAGTCTGCTGGGTCATGTGAAGGCTCCAGGTGCTGCTACTGCTGTAGTCTGCTAGGTCATGTGAAGGCTCAAGGTGCTGCTACTGCTGTAGTCTGCTAGGTCATGTGAAGGCTCCAGGTGCTGCTACTGCTGTAGTCTGCCAGGTGATGTGAAGACTCCAGGTGCTGCTACTGCTGTAGTCTGCTGGGTCATGTGAAGACTCCAGGTGCTGCTACTGCTGTAGTCTGCCAGGTGATGTGAAGACTCTAGGTGCTGCTACTGCTGTACTCTGCTGGGTCATGTGAAGGCTCCAGGTGCTGCTACTGCTGTAGTCTGCCAGGTGATGTGAAGACTCTAGGTGTTGCTACTGCTGTACTCTGCTGGGTCATGTGAAGGTTCCAGGTGCTGCTACTGCTGTAGTCTGTCAGGTGATGTGAAGACTCCAGGTGTTGTTACTGCTGTAGTCTGCTGGGTCATGTGAAGGCTCCAAGTGCTGCTACTGCTGTAGTCTGCTGGGTCATGTGAAAGGCTCCAGGTGTTGCTACTGCTGTAACCTGCCAGGTGATGTGAAGGCTCCAGGTGCTGTAACTGCTGTAGTCTGCTGGGTCATGTGAAGGCTCCAGGTGCTGCTACTGCTGTACTCTGCTGGGTCATGTGAAGGCTCCAGGTGCTGCTACTGCTGTAGTCTGCCAGGTGATGTGAAGACTCCAGGTGTTGCTACTGCTGTAGTCTGCTGGGTCATGTGAAGGCTCCAAGTGCTGCTACTGCTGTAGTCTACTGGGTCATGTGAAAGGCTCCAGATGTTGCTACTGCTGTAATCTGCCAGGTGATGTGAAGGCTCCAGGTGCTGCTACTGCTGTAGTCTGCTGGGTCATGTGAAGGCTCCAGGTGCTGCTACTGCTGTATCTGCTGGGTCATGTGAAGGCTCCAGGTGCTGCTACTGCTGTAGTCTGCCAGGTGATGTGAAGACTCCAGGTGCTGCTACTGCTGTAGTCTGCTGGGTCATGTGAAGGCTCCAGGTGCTGGTACTGCTGTAGTCTGCTGGGTGATGTGAAGGCTCCAGGTGCTTCTACTGCTGTAGTCTGCTGGTGACTGTGAAGGACTCCAGGTGCTGCTACTGCTGTAGTCTGCTGGGTATGTGAAGGCTCCAGGTGCTGCTACTGCTGTAGTCTGCTGGGTATGTGAAGGCTCCAGGTGCTTGCTACTGCTGTAGTCTGCTGGGTCATGTGAAGGCTCCAGGTGCTTCTACTGCTGTAGTCTGCTGGGTCATGTGAAGGCTCCAGGTGCTGCTACTGCTGTAGTCTGCTGGGTCAAGTGAAGGCTCCAGGTGCTGCTGCTGCTGTAGTCTGCTGGGTCATGTGAAGGTTCCAGGTGCTGCTACTGCTGTAGTCTGCTGGGTCATGTGAAGGCTCCAGGTGCTGCTACTGCTGTAGTCTGCTGGGTCATGTGAAGGCTCCAGGTGCTGCTACTGTTGTAGTCTGCTGGGTCAAGTGAAGGCTCCAGGTGCTGCTACTGCTGTAGTCTCCTGGGTCATGTGAAGGCTCCAGGTGCTGCTACTGCTGTAGTCTGCTGGGTGATGTGAAGGCTCCAGGTGCTTCTACTGCTGTAGTCTGCTGGGTCATGTGAAGGCTCCAGGTGCTGCTACTGCTGTACTCTGCTGGGTCATGTGAAGGCTCCAGGTGCTGCTACTGCTGTAGTCTGCCAGGTGATGTGAAGACTCCAGGTGCTGCTACTGCTGTAGTCTGCTGGGTGATGTGAAGGCTTCAGGTGCTGCTACTGCTGTAATCTGCCAGGTGATGTGAAGACTCCAGGTGCTGCTACTGCTGTAGTCTGCTGGGTGATGTGAAGGCTTCAGGTGCTGCTACTGCTGTAATCTGCCAGGTGATGTGAAGGCTCCAGGTGCTGCTACTGCTGTAGTCTGCTGGGTCATGTGAAGGCTCCAGGTGCTGCTACTGCTGTAGTCTGCTGGGTGATGTGAAGGCTCCAGGTGCTTCTACTGCTGTAGTCTGCTGGGTGATGTGAAGGCTCCAGGTGCTGCTACTGCTGTAGTCTGCTGGGTGATGTGAAGGCTCCAGGTGCTGCTACTGCTGTAGTCTGCTGGGTCATGTGAAGGCTCCAGGTGCTGCTACTGCTGTAGTCTGCTGGGTCATGTGAAGGCTCCAGGTGCTTCTACTGCTGTAGTCTGCTGGGTCATGTGAAGGCTCCAGGTGCTGCTACTGCTGTAGTCTGCTGGGTCAAGTGAAGGCTCCAGGTGCTGCTGCTGCTGTAGTCTGCTGGGTCATGTGAAGGCTCCAGGTGCTGCTACTGCTGTAGTCTGCTGGGTCATGTGAAGGCTCCAGGTGCTGCTACTGCTGTAGTCTGCTGGGTCATGTGAAGGCTCCAGGTGCTGCTACTGCTGTAGTCTGCTGGGTCATGTGAAGGCTCCAGGTGCTGCTACTGCTGTAGTCTGCTGGGTCATGTGAAGGCTCCAGGTGCTGCTACTGCTGTAGTCTGCTGGGTCATGTGAAGGCTCCAGGTGCTGCTACTGCTGTAGTCTGCTGGGTCATGTGAAGGCTCCAGGTGCTGCTACTGCTGTAGTCTGCTGGGTCATGTGAAGGCTCCAGGTGCTGCTACTTCTGTAGTCTGCTGGGTCATGTGAAGGCTCCAGGTGCTGCTACTGCTGTAGTCTCCTGGGTCATGTGAAGGCTCCAGGTGCTGCTACTGCTGTAGTCTGCTGGGTCATGTGAAGGCTCCAGGTGCTGCTACTGCTGTAGTCTGCTGGGTCATGTGAAGGCTCCAGGTGCTGCTACTGCTGTAGTCTTCTGGGTCATGTGAAGGCTCCAGGTGCTGCTACTGCTGTAGTCTGCTGGGTCATGCGAAGGCTCCAGCACAATTAATGCCATTGACAAGTACTAATTAAAAATGGCAGTATTATGAAGATTTCATCAGTTTGGGTTTTACAATGGTAATAAAAGCTTCATCATATTAATCAGTTAAATCATCCTCATCCGTCGTCGTCGACGTCGTCGTCGACCTTTGTCATTATTAACAAATATTCAAGTCATTCCTGGTCGTCCTATACCTGTCATCATACGACAAAGAAGAAAATCTTTTCGCTAAAACTAAAAGTTAGTTATTGTCAAGAAACCATTTCTCTTCTCCGCCCTGCCTACCCTCCCAAACAATCCACTGCCCGTCTCTGTACCTTCTCTCTCTTCCTCACCTTTTCCCCCCTCCCCCTCCAACCCACCTTCAAAACCTCAGCTGAATTTGTCATGAAGGCTAAAAGAGGCGGGATGGAAGGGAAGTTAGCGATGACAGAAAGCTTCGGGTCAAATGGAGAAGACAGCGTGAAATGAGGGAAGATTGTGCAGTTTGGCGGAGGTGCGAGTTAGCCGCAAGTTAGTGAGTTGCACCCCTGGAAGTGTGTGTACTCGAGGGCTGCCTGCAGGAGGGATGGATGGAGAGAGTGAGAGAGTGAGAGAGAGAGAGAGAGAGAGAGAGAGGAGAGAGAGAGAGAGAGAGAGAGAGAGAGAGAGAGAGAGAGAGAGAGAGAGAGAGAAAGAGAGCATTCACCTATATTTACATATATATATGTGCAAAATAATCGCATACAGACGGTCTTCATGCAGAATAAGCCACATGCGGATGGAAATCTTTAGCTAAAGATCTTTCGCACTCTCTGTTCGTCGTCAGGAGCTATGCATTGTTACAAGGTTAGCAACAAATAGTGGGAGGAAAAATTCTCTTTGAGACAAGACAGAAGCGGAAAGCGTCAGGCCATATCACAGTACTCATCTATATGTGGTTTTAGGGGGTCGAATCTTATCTCCTGGCCCCGCCTCTCAAGTTGACTCTGGCCACATTCACTCCCTCGTAGCCTGGTAGGCCTTATAGTACGTAAACTCCAGCAGATTCATCAGACAGAATATTCTATCACTAAAGTCATGCTGTTTTCTGTAAAGAATTTCAATCTCTACAAGTGCTTTAACATTCTTTTTCCTGATCAGCTTCCCCAGAACTTTTGACAATACACATGTTCGAGATATTCGCTCAAAATTTAGAGTCTTTTGTCTGTCCCCATTTTTATAAATGGGCACCACATTTGCATGCTCCAGTTTTCTGAAAGCATTACTGATCGATGTGTTTAAGCTGAACCTCTTTGCTACCGAATCAGATAGCTGTTTTGCTTCTTCTCTTGGCGCTAGTAATCTGTTGTCTGATCCCATTGCTTTTCTTACATCCAGCTCATGTTGTGCTGGTACTCTCCAGCAACTGATGATCTGTTGTGCTGGTACTCTCCAGCACCTACTGATCTGTTGTGCTGGTACTCTCCAGCACCTACTGATCTGTTTACTGGTACTCTCCAGCATCTACTGATCTGTTGTGCTGGTACTCTCCAGCACCTGCTGATCTGTTGTGCTGGTACTAGTGAGGTCAGACACGTCACTTAAGGGAGGAGCACTGCGTCCGACCTAGTAGCTACTCAGGTCCATTTCACACCCACCCAAACCCACTCATAAGAACAGAAGAACACAAGAAAGAAGGAACACCGCAGCAGGCCCACCGACCCACGCGTAGCAGGTCCATGGTCTTCCCCCCGGATTATCCCAATGAGCCACCTAGTTAGGTCACTTCCACTTAAGGAAGGAGCACGGCATCAGACCTAGTAGCACAAGCTAGTCAGGTCCAACTCACACCCACCCACACCCACTCATGTATTTATCTAACCTATTTTTAAAACTACACAACGTTTATGCCTCAATAAGTTTGTTCCACTCATCCACAACTCTATTACCAAACCATTGCTTTCCTATATCCTTCCTGAATTTGAATTTTTCCAACTTGAAACCATTGCTGCGAGTCCTGTCTTGGCTTGAAATTTTCAGCACGCTATTTACATCCCCTTTATTTATTCCTGTTTTCCATTTATACACCTCGATCATATCCCCCCTAATTCTACGCCTTTCGAGAGAGTACAGATTCAGGGCCCTCAGTCTATCCTCATAGGGAAGATTTCTGATACATGGGATCATCTTGTCATCCTCTTTTTGTACGTTTTCCAGAGCATTTATATCCATTCTGTAATAAAGTGACCAGAACTGAGCAGCATAATCTAAATGAGGCCTAACCAAGGATAAATAGAATTGAAGAACAACCTTAGGACTTCTATTATTTATACTTTTAGATATGAAACCAAGGATTCTGTTAGCTTTATTGCGAACACTAATGCACTGTTGTCTTGGTTTTAGATTACTGCTAACTAGAACTCCTAAATCCTTTTCGCAATCAGTAGTATTAAGATCTACATTATTTAGTTCATATGTGACATGGTTATTTTCCTGTCCATCATTTAGAACTTTGCATTTGTCTATATTAAACTGCATCTGTCACTTCTCTGACCATTGCATCAGTCTATTCAGATCATCCTGGAGCGCTCTAGTGCCCTCATTAGAAAGAATTGGACGGCCTATTTTGGTGTCATCAGCAAATTTGCTTATGTCGCTATTTATTCCCTCATCTATGTCGTTCATGTAAATTGTGAACAACAACGGGCCCAACACTGACCCCTGAGAAACACCGCTTGTGACGTGCCTCCATTCTGATTTCTCCCCATTTATGCAAACTCCCTGCTGCCTATTTGTCAGCCATGCCTCTACCCAGGAAAAAATTTCTCCTCCTATTCCGTGTGCCTTAAGTTTCCTCAATAGCCTCTGATGTGGAACTCTATCGAAAGCCTTACTGAAGTCCATATACACAATATCATATTCATTACCATGATCTACCTCCTCATAAGACAGGAACGCACCTTACTAAAACTGTGTTGAGATTCATTAATCAGTTTATGCCTATCAAGATGGCTACGAATTGCTTCGGCAATTATTGATTCCATAAATTTTCCCACTATTGAGGTAAGGCTTATTGGTCTACAGTTCGAAGCTAAAGACCTATCACCTGCCTTGTAAATAGGTATAACATTTGCCATTTTCCCCTTATCGGGTACTATGCCAGTTTGTAGTGATATGTTGAAAAGATTAGCCAAAGGTATGCTAAGTTCCTCTTTACATTCGTTTAACACCCTTTCAAACAGTTCATCAGGGCCTGGGGATTTGTTAGGTTTTAATTCCTCAATTTGTCTGAGGATCATGTCACTAGTTATCGCAATCGTGCATAGTTTATTATCGTCCTGTTCTACATAATCTATTATTTCAGGAATTTCGCTAGTATTTTCCTGGGTAAAAACTGAGAGGAAGTAAGTAATGAAAATTTCACACATATCCTTATCACTGTCACTGACCTGACCAGAGTTACTCTTAAGTGGGCCTATCTTGTCCCTAATCTTACTTCTGTATACTTGAAAGAACCCTTTTGGGTTAGTCTTCGAATCCCTTGCGACCTTAGCCACATAATTCCTTTTTCCTTTTCTTATTCCCTTTTTTATTTCTCTCTTTAATTGAATATATTGATTTCTTTTGATATGCCTGTATATGACTATCTTTTGACCAATGAGATGTTTTAATCTATTGTTCATCCATTTGGGATCATTTTTGTTAGATCTAATTTCCCTCCTCAGAACAAAAGTTGTCTGGGCAGCTAGAACTATGATCTGAAAAACGTCATACTGGCAACCAAGATCACCTCCCTGACCCATAGTCAGGTTATCCCAATTTAGCCCACCCAGGTAATTTTTCAGTCCCATGAAATCGGCCAAGCGAAAGTCTGGGACAGAGATTTGATTGCAGTTATCTGGGTAATTCCATGATATATTGAAACTGAGTGATTTGTGATCACTTTCCCCAATCTTATCATTAACCTCAAGATTATTAATTAGTGATTCTTTGTTTTCAAAAACCAAGTCAAGCAGATTGTTTCCTCTAGTTGGTTCTGTCACAAACTGTTTTAAAAAGCAATCCTGAACCTTATCAAGAAAGTCACTAGACTCAAGATTTCCTGCCATATTGTTCCAATCAGTTTGTCTAAAGTTAAAATCTCCCATTAACACAACATTTTCATATCTAGATGCCTTATGAATTTCGTCCCATAACAGTTTACTGCACTCCCTATCAAGGTTTGGGGCCTATAAATCACACCTAAAATTAATTTGTCACTACCCTCGAGAAACTGTAGCCAAACAGATTCTGTGTTCGACGTTTCTAATCTTATATCATGTCTAAGACAACA
>NC_069405.1:66530773-66535773 GCF_026875155.1 Cherax quadricarinatus
TCGTGACCTGTTTTCTCTCCGAGCTATAGATTAGCTGTTGAAGAACAGTCACCCAGGCATAACCTTCTAACACTGCAGATTAACTCAACTGTATTACATAACGTTACCCCCACCTAGCGTCGGGGAGTCACACCCATAACATTACGTACAGCAACACTCATCCCACGTAACAGGACATCAAAGTTCCCTCCTCTAACTTAAAATCCACACGAAATAACACAGCATCATACAACGTAACACAATCAACCGTAATCTCGCGTAACGTAATAACAGAGTTTGGGTGTTGTGGCTTTGACAAGTCAACGCTGAAATCACTGAGAATATTGCGAGGTAATCGCTCCCCGGCGCTCAGCGCCACACGAGGTGGGATTACGGGAAAATACAACAATGTGGATTTATCACGACCCTGTCATTCTAACACGACACCACGACCAAGACATCATGAAGGCTGGTCAAGCTGGTAGGGCAGTTAAGCACGTTAAGATATACCAATCACGGTTATTTACCGATAGGTCATGCAGTGGAAATGGATGAAGAAAACGATGAATAGGAAAAAGATGTGGAGAAGGAATATAAGGAGAAAGAGAAAGAAGAGGAGAAAGAGGAAGAAGAGGAGGATACTTGGCTCTCTTTAAGAATCTTACAGCCATCTCCGATACCCTATTCTTCTATCATTCTCCACTCCTTCCTTCCCTTCTTTCTACCGCTGTTGGCCTGTCTCTGTCACTGTCTCTCTCTCTCTCTCTCTCTCTCTCGGTTACTGGAGCTGCCTGGGCTATACACAGACAACGATAAAGGTGTATGCTAGAAGCTCAACAGAACGGACATAAAGGCATACTGTCATTAGAGCTGAAGGCAGAAGCACAGGTGTAACCTTATAATATAGAATCATTCAGTTCTATGTAAAACTTTGCAATGCTGTCTCAATAAAATAGTGCTTTGCACTTGTGTCGTTTCTTCAAAACTTAAGATTCCACATAGTCTTCACTATCAAACATCGCACGATACTGGCAGTTACTGACACCCAAAAAGGCAAGATTTGTCGACCAAATACCAACATATACAAGCATGTAATAATGGCAGAATTACCGACAGAATGTTAGGTAAATAGACAAAGATGCAACTAATGTTATATTTTATTCTGGCAACATTTCGCTCTTCTGGAGAGTGAAATGTTGCCACAACAAAATGTCACATTAGTTTGCATCTACGGCCATTTACCGAACATACACCAACATGGCTACTGAGAGAGCTAGACTTGTTACGGTAGCTGTGTGATTCGTATCTCATAAACCCAGCCCCCTCTACTTCGAAAGGAACAGTACAGAGTGCGGTACATGGCTCTAATGCAGTCAAATGTCAGCATTAAAAATCTGAAAGTGATCATAGTTAGAAGTCAAAAGTTATCGTTTGGAAAGTAATATCACAATTTTTCCACCGACAAAACCTAAAACTTCTGCGAACTTTCCACCACGTAAGATTCACTTGCTTTGAAAGTTAATTAAAAGCCAATCAGAATCAGAATTTGACTCACGAAATCGTAATGACACGACTGCAAACAAACCCGAGTTCGTCACGGCCACGCTAGCTGGAGATTCGTCTGTAAAAACTTGCATTTGTTGTCACAGTGGTGCCTGTGCTAACCTTCCTATGGTGTATAAATATACCTAGTTGGATGAATCTTATTGTGGCTAGCTGAACCAGTGGCTAACGCGACGGTCTGGAGTTTTGAGACTCTATGACCGCGGGTTCTAACCCCGCCTTGTGGTATGGTTTAATCAGAATTTGTTACTTATCATACTGAAACCAGTATCCCTATTTGTTCACTAAAACTGGCCAATATGGTGTTACACAGCCAAGGAGAATATGTTTCTTTCCTGAGCAAAATACACCGGCACTTAAAGTTTGAAGCCGCTCGGAGGTCATGTTCTCAAGTTAACGTGTTGAAAAAAAAAAATCACAATATTTTTAATAAAACTGGGAGAGTATCACTTTCACAGCCTAGAATCAATCTAAAGTTTATTTATTGAAATACACCAGCGTTTAGAGTTTGAAACCGATCAGAAGAGTCATTCTATAGCTGCAGAGAAATCAGTTTAATAAAACTGACAAATTAAAAACTATACATAACATTGTGAATTTTCCTTGAATAAACCCCATGTTTTAAGTTTGAAGCCGATCACAACAGTTATGACATGGAAACCAATAGTTACATTATTGTTAACTATGCTACTAAAGTTGTAAACTTGAATCTATGTAGCCACATTGTAGGATATCATCCTTGTATGTAAAATACATCAGGTATGTAAAATACAGTCGTTCAGATGATGTATACTGAAGTTATTTTACAAACAAATGACTAACCAGTTTAAAACTAATATTGAAGACTGGCATTTACACAGTCTAATAAGGTAAAAACTTTATACACGATCCAATGTACTGAAAGCCTTAATTAAGTCTATCAGAGAACCATTGTCATGTCACTGCATTGAAATATAAATTAAGAATGGCTTTATAAAATTGACAAAATGGCAGGTGTCCTTCCCAATAGTTGGATAAACCTCCTCAGAGTCGTAGTTTACCACCGCTGAAATTTTTGACCAGACGTTAAGAAGTTTTAAGCGATAACTTTTAAGGGGAACAAATATAAGAGAGTTTACGAGCGGCTCTGGTCTGAAGCCATATAGAGATATCAGTTTTTAAAGAGAGAACAGACTTTTTAATTTAAAAACGCCTCCCCCCCCAAAAAAAAAAATACACGATTTTTTTTAAATTCAATTTTAGTTTCTTTACAGTTCTGTAAGGAAAAAAAATGTCTTTTTGTGGTTAAGAAATTTGAATTTGCTTACTTGCTGTGAGCTACCAACAAGGACAGTTGAGAGGGTCAAATACAATTGTACAAGCAATCACATTTCAGTAACAATCCAAAGCTTCATCTGAGATACATCAGCACTGATAGCTTGAAGTCAGTTGAATGAGGCATTCACAGATTATTACACAAATATAACTACTTATTTTTTCTAATATAAATAAAACTGGCAAGTGGGCTCTTACATAGCCCAAGATCACTCCAAAATATTGATAATTATGATACACTAGCATTTATGATTGGAAATCATTTAGAAGATATTCTGCAGTAAATGCACTTAATATAATTGGCAAATTAAAACTTAAACATCTCAAAAACAACGAGGACCTTCCTTTGAGCAAAGTTTACCGACTTTGAAAGTTCTGAGACAATCAGAAGGTAATGCTGGGAATCCAACGAGTCCAAATTTATTAACTCTGTTCATATATTGGTAAATATGCATAGAAATAACCTATACTTATCGGGCACAATTCTTATATAAGAGGCATCAGGTATAACATTAAAAATTAACGCACTACAAAAAGGGCCAGATCAAGTTATTTCACCAAATAACACACCATTTAAAAATAATAGTAAATTGACACACCTACACACTTCCTTAACAATTCCAACCTTCTTCTAAGTAGGACACACCCTTGTTGAACATTTTAACCCGATCGCAAGAGGCGTTATCAAGTTAACGAACAGAACCCAAAACAGGCAATGGTTTATATATGACTGACTAAAGGATACTTACATACGGCAAAAAAAGCTACAAGAACCTTTGCCTAGTTACAGAGCACTAGTGCTGAAAAAATTGGAATTCGATTGAATCAGGTGTTCTCATATTATAAACCTTGGAGGAAGAAAAAACACTTGGTTGTGTATTTACAAGTACCCTATTGAGGATACCTAATAATACCTAAATGTGCTTTAGTTGCTACACAATCTGAGGAATGTATCTATGAATCCCAAAAGCCCTGCAAAAATATTAGTACAAAGTTCAGCATAAGTTTCTAATGCAGTTAAATAGCATTGAAAGTCTGAATCCAGTCAGAAAAGGAATTTACAAACTGTCATTTGGAAACCGGTATCCCATTTTGTTCATTTAAAATGACAAACTGCGGCTATAGAGCCTAAAACCAGTTGGAACCTTACCCTATGTAAGATACTCCAGCTTGGTAAGCTTAAAGCCAATCAGAAGCGACATTCCATAATTACTGCATGGAGACCAATATCTCATAAACTGACAACATTAAGTTTGAAGCTTGTAGATGAATGGTTCAGAGAACCGACATGTTGTTGAATTAGACACATGTGCTACTCTTGGGTATCTTTACTGAGGAAACGTTTCGCCACACAGTGGCTTCATCAGTCCATACAAAGGAGAAACTTGAAGAACAGGAGGAGAATGAGGTAATCAGTCCCTCAGCCTTGAGTCGATGTGGTCAGTCCATCAATCTTGAATAGAATACGGTATATGAGCGGAGAAGCAACTTATGAACCGTAGACAGGTGAGGGGCAGCAGTCGTAGGTGGTGTCACCTGCCCAAGAGTTGCACATGTGTCTAATTCAACAACATGTCGGTTCTCTGAACCATTCATCTACAATCCTGTCAGACACTGCAACTTCTTGGGATCTTAATACTTGGGAATTCTTCACTTGCCTAACCCTTGGGCACGACCTACTTCCACATTGGACAAATGTGACACCACCTACGACTGCTGCCCCTCACCTGTCTACGGTTTATAAGCTGCTTCTCCGCTCATATGCCGTATTCTATTCAAGATTGATGGACTGACCATATCGACTCAAGGCTGAGGGACTGATTACCTCATTCTCCTCCTGTTCTTCAAGTTTCTCCTTTGTATGGACTGATGAAGCCACTGTGTGGCGAAACGTTTCCTCAATAAAGATACCCAAGAGTTGCACATGTGTCTAATTCAACAAGTTTGAAGCTGTGATGAATGGTTTGAAAAACCGACAAGTTGAAGATTGAGACACTTATGCAGCATATGGGAATCTTTATTCAGGAAACGTTTCGCCACACAGTGGCTTCATCTACAAGATTCTACAAGATTGATGGACTGAACACATCAACTCCAGGCTGAGGGACTGATTACCTCTTACTCCTCCTCTCCTTACGCCTTCC
>NC_069405.1:66540773-66590209 GCF_026875155.1 Cherax quadricarinatus
TTATCATGTCTCTCTTCTTTCTGTCTTCAAATGATGGTATTTCCATTTCGGTATGAAACTGGTGCATTAACGACAAACGGATCTCACGAACATGCAACAACGGAGAACAAGAGGAAAGATGATCAGGACATTGAAGATACTCTTGAGAAGAGGGTGTTCTGGGGGTGGTCAACCACTCAAGGAAAGGGGCTCTTGATCTAGGGAATTGGATTTGTGCTCCAGTTCCCTGAATTAATAAGCCTGTATACTTTCCACAACCCTCTTACAGGCGCTGTATAATCCTACGGGTTTAGCGCTTCCCTTTGATTATAATAATAATAATCTGGGGGGGGGGGGGTGAACGCCCTTGCGGCCCGGTCCATGACGAGGCCTCGTAGTGGATCTGGGCCTGATCAACCAGGTATTCACCAGGAGATGAATCTTTTTCGTCACGTGTCTTAAAGTCATCAAGAAGAGTCAGGTGTGGCTGTAGAGGTAATATAGCTGTATACAGACACTCCTGTGAGCAACCCGTCCTTCACACTGTTTACGGTGCGTGCGAAAATTCATGCTCCAAATTTCGCTGCTAAATGTAAGCCACATTTCTTAATTATTGTTGCTGTCAGGCAATTTTTACGGTAATACTGGTTAATATATGTTAACTAAACGAGACTACCTATCGAGAATATATATATATATATATATATATATATATATATATATATATATATATATATATATATATATATATATATATATATATATATATATATATATATAATATTATATATATATATATATATATATATATATATATATATATATATATATATATATATATATATATATATATATATATATATATATATATATATATTTCCACGAGGTTTCAAAAATGCGGAGATGCACGAAAGGCAATTCGTGTGAAACTGGCTGTCCTTATTGGAGAAGAATTTGGTGCGTGTGTGATTGACTGAAAGATATAATGGCACTGTGTAGACACATCTGTGGGCCACGGTGAAATTGTGGATAAAAGTTCACGTAGATACTGACCTCGGGTACTGTGAGCCAGAACACACACATGACACTCATGACGCGCGTGACACACGCATGACGCACGCATGACACACGCACACAGACGGTTCCATTCAGCGTGAAAACCAGAAATTCAATCTGTGATTATAAAGGAAAGTGAAGCGGCTCAATGGGGCGGTATACCGGGGTGGCACTCCGGGGTGGCACACTGGGGTGGCACACTGGCGTGGCACAATAGGGTGGTACCCTAGGGTGGCACACTGAGGTGGCACCCTGGGGAGGCACCCAGCTTCCCAACAGGCTCGACCTGGCTGCTGTAATCCTGGACTGACCAGAGTAATACCAAACTGGCACTTTTTAATTTACTTTCTGATTTTATAATGCTTTAATTTTTTTTATTCATTTCAGTTGGATTTTCATGATCTTTTTTATGGCGTTTTGTACACATGATGTTGATTTTTATGATGGCATTTTTGTTTTTGCTAATTCTTATCTGTTGATGCTGGTGCATCGGTTTAATCTTTGAAATACTATATTAACTGTCGAATTTCATGTCTAATATTAACTTTCATGTTTCATGTCTAATGTTAACTGTCAAATTTCGTGTCTAATATTTACATTTTATCGTTTAAAGAGTTATGGTCGCATTTTATCTATCGTTTTCTTTTGTTTGGTGCGAATACATTGTAATTATTACTTTGCAATGAGTCGCCACGACGGACGAGAGATTAGTGTCTATAACTGGAAGATCGCAGGTTCGATTTTTCCCTGTCGTGAAATGTACGTCGTCCATGAAAAAGGGATGGATATCCTAGGTTCTGAACCAAGAGAGAAAGAGAGGTGACACTCACTTTCTTGTTCAGAGCTTACAGGAGTAAGTTCATCAGACTTTCTCTCAGTTCCAGTTTCCTTTCCATTTTATCAGGGGTTATGACAAAAGGGCACCTCCGATTACTCCCACAGGCAGTAGAGCTCTTCTTGAAAGATTTAGTGTTCTAGTGTTCTGCTGGCTAATAGCGCTCACTAAGAGCGCTATTAGCATGATCAACATAACTTCCTTCACAATTAAATCACTACCCACGAAAAAAAATCGCCAGTTACGCCGAATCTGAAGCATGAATACATGTGATCTCATGTAGTTTCTTTTATATTTTAAACAGAAACCAACTTTCAAAAAATACACAAATAACCAGCACACAGGAAAAAAAAATATGACTCTCTTTCGGTCCGACTTGGACCATTAACTACTCACACACTAACACACGAAGGTAAGAGAGCCGGATACATCTTCATAAGTTTCTTTCTCCTATGTGCGGGTTGAGGATTATTCCACTCACGGTATTGTGCCTTTTTGTTCTTTGCAAAAATTGGCTACATACAATTCCGCGTCCTCACCACAACAATACCAAAAAGAGCATCGTGATAAAAATTCCTCGGGTCTTATAGGATATCCATTCTACAATTCCTCATAAAAATGAGTGAAAATACCTTACTCAAGCCAGAAACCAGTGTACTTCCCGCTTCGTCGAGGACTGAAAACAAAAGCATGCAACGCGTAATCTCAACAGGAGCAACAATCACACAGCAGAGAAAGCATAAATCAAGTGTATTGTTAAACCTGTCAGCAATGTAGCATCGGATGCGTCCCTGACAATGGCAGGTAGCCAGATTAAAATGCCTACTAACTATTCAACCCTTTGTCAGAAGAAATAAACAGATGGACAAGACAACAACGAGTGCAAGAGTTTATATAATAATTTATGGAAAGGTGTGATTAGATCAGTGCAGTGACGGCTTCAGAATTTGTATACATGAAGGGACGAGTGGAAGCAGTGTGGTGTGACTGGAATAGGGAACTTATCTTTAAGTAGCATTATTAATATTTTAATAATTTTATATATTTTATTATCATTAATTAAAATTATTATTATTATTATTATTATTATTATTATTATTATTATTATTATTATTATTATTATTATTTTATTACCTTATTATTTTATTGCATTATTAATTATTATTATTATATTATTATTATTTATTATTTGGTGTAAATTTGAGGGGGCTGATGGATATTATGAGGGTTGAAGGCTCTCCTTGACCCCCCCATCCCCTTCCTTGTCACTGCCACTGGATAAGAGGATCCTTGGAACTCAGAGCGACGGCGATAAGCACACCTCTGTCCAACTCATGAAACTTTAAGAAGCCAAGTTAGTACAGAGAGAAAGCAACCTATGGTGACTTCAGTGTTTAGAAGCCGTCATTGAGAGTAGTCGCCAACACAATTCCACAAAAAAACTGATGTCAGTAACGCTTCCACGGTTTTGGCAGGCGATGTCTGCTTTCCCTGGATTCTGTAATTAGTATCTGCTGAGCGGAGTGATAATTCCAACATTAATAATAACATTAATAATAATAGTAATAATCCTAACATTGAGAACAGTAATAATCCCAAAATTGAGAACAGTAATAATCCCAACATTGAGAGCAGTAATAATCCCAAAATTGAGAACAGTAATAATCCCAACATTGAGAACAGTAATAATCCCAACATTGAGAGCAGTAATAATCCCAAAATTGAGAACAGTAATAATCCCAACATTGAGAACAGTAATAATCACAACATTGAAAACAGTAATAATCACAACATTGAGAACAGGAATAATCACAACATTGAGAACAGGAATAATCCCAACACTGAGAACAGTAATAATCACAACATTGAGAGCAGTAATAATTACAACATTGAGAACAGTAATAATCACAACATTTAGAACAGGAATAATCACAACATTGAGAACAGGAATAATCCCAACACTGAGAACAGTAATAATCACAACTTTGAAAACAGTAACAATCCCAAAATTGAGAACAGTAATAATCACAACATTGAGAACAGGAATAATCACAACATTGAGAACAGTAATAATCACAACATTGAGATCAGTAATAATCACAACTTTGAAAACAGTAACAATCCAAAAATTGAGAACAGTAATAATCAGAACATTGAGAACAGTAATAATCACAACATTGAGAACAGTGATAATCCCAAAAATGAGAACAGCAATAATCACAACATTGAGAACAGTAAGAATCACAACATTGAGATCAGTAATAATCACAACGTTGAGAACAGTAATAATCCCAACATTGAGAACAGTAATAATCACAACATTGAGAACAGTAATAATCACAACATTGAGAACAGTAATAATCACAACATTGAGAGCAGTAATAATCACAACATTGAGATCAGTAATAATCACAACATTGAGAACAGTAATAATCACAACATTGAGAACAGTAATAATCACAACATTGAGAACAGTAATAATCACAACATTGAGAACAGTAAGAATCACAACATTGAGATCAGTAATAATCACAACGTTGAACACAGTAATAATCACAACATTGAGAACAGTAAGAATCACAACATTGAGATCAGTAATAATCACAACGTTGAACACAGTAATAATCACAACATTGAGAACAGTAATAATCACAACATTGAGAACAGTAATAATACCAACATTGAGAACAGGAATAATCACAACACTGAGAACAGTAATAATCACAACATTGAGAGCAGTAATAATTACAACATTGAGAACAGTAATAATCACAACATTGAGAACAGGAATAATCACAACATTGAGAACAGTAATAATCCCAACATTGAGAACAGTAATAATCCCAACTTTGAGAACAGTAATAATCCCAACACTGAAAACAGTAATAATCCCAACATTGAGAACAGTAATAATCACAACATTGAAAGCAATAATAATCACAACATTGAGAACAGTAATAATCACAACATTGAGAACAGTAATAATCACAACACTGAGAACAGTAATAATCACAACATTGAAAACAGTAATAATCACAACATTGAGAGTAATAATAATAATAATCACAACATTGAGAACAGTAATAATTACAACATTGAAAATAATAATAATCACAACATTGAAAACAGGAATAATTGCAACACTGAAGCAATAATAATCAGAACATTGAGAACAGTAATAATTCCAACATTAAGAATAATAGTAATCACAACACTGAGAACAAGTACTGATCAAATTATATTCTGGGAATCTTCTTCTTCTGCTGCTGCTGCTGCTGCTGCTGCTGCTGCATGCTGCGACTGCTGCTGCTGCAGCATGCTGCTGAATGCGATGATGCTGCATGCAAACTGTGATGCCTGATGCTGATATGCTGCTGCTGATGCAGCTGATATGCTGCTGCTGCATGCTGCTGCTGATGCTGCTGCTGCTGCTGCTGCTGCTGCTGCTGCTGCTGCTGCTGCTGCTGCTGCTGGTGGTGGTGCTGGTGGTATTACAAGCTTATCAGACTGCTACTGTAGAGGGAATATCATGCGCTAAGCTGCCATAAATATACCACACTGTCTCACAAGGACATTGTTAACCAAATGACGTATTAAAATTCGTCACTAGATATAAGATCCTCTTATACACACGAAAATAAAAGTGAAAAAGAATGCCAGGTGGGTTTAGACTCCAGCAGTGGACATGGCACAACACTGATGAAGGCCTACTGGTCCATTTTGGGTAGTTCCAGCTCATACTCTGCTGTTCATACACTCTCCAAACAGTTTTTACTCCTCCACAGAGCTACCTTGTTTGTCAGGACGGGATGGGTCGTTTCAGTTCCCTGGATCAAAAGCCCTTCACCAGTATCGAGGTATCTCCCCCCTCCTCCCCGTAAAGGGTGCAACATAAATTCAATGTGTTTAAAACTTATATACCAGTGACCTAACACAGAAAAAATCTGTGTCCATAGATTTTTCCATTCATCTATCTGCCCCTCTATCCGTCCATTTATCCATTCATCCGCCTATCGATAGTGTCTCTCTGGGCGCCTCACCGAGCAAGATGAAGATGGAGTGGGCACACAGGCGAACATTCAGAGGAAACAATAGCTGCAGGCAGGAATTAAAGTGGGTCATTCTGGCCAGGCCAACCCCGCCAGCAAGATGAAACAAGGCCAATAAAAGGCCGAGGAGCCAGCTCAAGTGCCTGACTCGTGGAGAAACGTGTGTGTATATTTTGTGATTCTGGAACAGCTAGAGACAGTACGAATCATTGAAGTTTTTGTATATCTTAAAGCTTTGCCGCAGGGGTAAACTGATATATAAAACACGCTTCGTTTCGCTCTTTCCAGAGCGAAACGCCGTCTGGGACAGAGGTTTACTCTACACAAAATTCTTTCTAATGTACTGGTTTGCAATACCAGTCGTCCTACAAGCAATGCAAGTTGCACCTGCAAGATAGTGTGCACTATTGGAAGCTGCCATATGAGTGCAGCGCGTCCTGGTAAGTTAGCCTTAATCAACTGACCTTAATTTGGTCTAATCCGCTTAGTTCGATTGCACTAAGTTAGTTTCCCATGGTTCAGACGGTTAACGACATTGCGAGAGAATGTTGTCAACCAATCACCGCTCAGCTTACATATAAAAAAAACAGCGTCAGAATGTTGTTCATCAGTCACTACTAAGCTTACTTATTACTACGACAGAATGTTATCGCTCAGTCATCTCTCAGTTTATGTAGACACAAGGAGAGAATGTTATCACACTATCACAGCTTACCTGACATATGCAGAATCTTCTATGATGCCCTCTGTATTGTTTATTCTAAAAATGAAAGATATATGTGATGAAACAATATGCCACAGTATCCTATGTGAGTTATTACATGGCAATGAACGCTTCTGGGGCAAAAAAAAAAAAAAAATCTTTCCAGAGTAGCAAAACACCAGCACTATCATATTATCGTTTAACTGACTCAGGAAAAACTTTACTGGGGAATCTATGCAATACATTCCTTCCCGAATATAACGCTGCATGCAAAATGGGATCCAGTCCCCCCAAACATCTGGCTGCAGATTCACATTTCACAAGGAGAGCACTGGTATGACGCGGTCCCTCGCTCTCTGCTTCCCTCCTACACTCTGGGGAGCTGACACACTCACTCTCACAGGATGATAAATTTATAGAGCAGTCTACTCACCCGAGCTGCTGAAATACAAACTGTATAACAGTTCACAGTGCATCTAAAAACCGCAGCAGGAAAACTGAAAAGAGGAGGGTTTTAAGGGAGGGAGGGATTGAAGTAGGCTGGAGGGAGGGAAGGAGATCCCTGTATTAGACAGTAGCTTTCAGTTTCTAAGGAGCCAAACTCCTTCAAGGGTTCACTCAAGACCTCCACCTCCTTCAAAAAGTTAACACAAGGACTCTGCCTCCTTCAAGAGTTAAGAGACTCTCAAAGTGTTCGCTCAAGGACTTCGCCAACTGCATGTGTTTACACAATTACTCCACCTTTTTTAAATGTTCACACAATTACTCCACCTTTTTTAAATGTTCACACAAGGACTCCACCTCCTGCAACTGTTCACTCATGGCCTCCACCTCCTCCCAGTATTGAAGGGCCCAGCCTCCTTCAACAGAATCCACGTGCATCTCTCTCGCCTCTCCTTGGCTTAATCTGGCATTCGCTGAGTGTGTGGATGACAAACAGATCAGCGGGGCTCCATCTATTGTATCCGGCAGCAGTTCCATCTTCATCTATCCTCAATGCCTAGCCCCGCCGCCCACCACACTCCCCGACAAGGTGCTGGGAGCACCGATCACGTCATCTACTATGCATGGACTTCTCTTACCGTGTTCTACGACTGTTCCCATCTTCATTATCTTTCTCTTCTGTCTCAGTTTAAGCTTCGTCTATGTACTTCACTTTTATGTACACACAGTATCTCTCGTTACTTGTTGTGTATATGTAACTGTAGCCGCGTTAATCACCGCGTAATACATTTCTACTTTTATTACTATGTAAATGCGTCTCTAGCTATAGTTACTCACTGCGTATATGTGTTTGTTACCGAGTAACCAACGCATCTCTCTAACGTTCAAAAGTCATCACAAGAATAACAGTCTTTCCCCCTATCCTAATATTTTCATTTCCACCATTAAATTTTCTATCATCTATCAGTTATCATTCTATCATCTATCATGCATAGAGAGTCCTTTCAAAAATATTTCATACACTAAAAAAATTTCATCAATTTACTGGAGTCATACGCTTAATTTGTTTTTAATATCATGTATAATAGCGTGACATTATAGTACTAAGTGCTGCAGCAAGTGAGCCGCAAAATAAAACCAGAAGTAATTAGGACGATTCAGTTTTCAGACAAGACCTGAAAGAGGATTTCATTATTGTAGGCACATAATGAAAGTTACAAAAATTTGACTCTTTCACCACACACACACACACACACACACACACACACACACACACACACATACAGAGTACACTAAATAACTGCTGCAGCATAAGCGTGTCAGGCAAACCTCAGTGAGAACAGCGTTTCGATATCTAAGTATGGAGTCTCTCACGACACTGTACACCGTGTACGTCAGACCCATATTGGAGTTCACAGCACCAGTACAGAACCCACACCTGGGGGGTCAAGCACGTCAAGAAATTAAATAAAGTTCAGTGGTTGAAACAAGACTAGTCCAGGAGCTAAGGGACTTATGAGGAGGGGCTAAGGAAACTCAACCTGATGGAACTCGAGAGCAAGAGAGATAGCGAAAATGTAATAAAGACGAAGAAAATATGGAGAAGAATCGACAGGTGAAAAGGAGCAAAATGTGTCAGAGATGGGACACAGGAATGAGATGGCACGACTGGAAATTGAAAACTCAGAGTCATAGGATGTTAGGAAGTATTCCTTCAATCTTAGGGTTGTCAGGAAGTGGAAGTCTTGGGAGTGAAGTAGTGGAGGCAGGATACATACATAGAAGAGGTACAATAAGGATCTTGGAGCAGGGAGAGAGTGGATTTAGTAGCGACTAGCGAAGAAGCAGAGTCAGGAGCTGTGGATGGACCACTGCAACCAAATATATGAGTACACACACACACGACACCACGAAACGAGTGATTTTTTAATCATTAACCAAACTGCGGCTGGCCAAGACCGGATCCTGCGTCACCTCGTCCCGCCCTGGGGAAGCAGGATGGTTAAAGCATTGCGAACCTTATCCTGCTTTCCACGGGACGGGACAAGGTGACGCGGGATCGAGTCTCGCCCAGGCGCAGTTTTGTTATTGATGTTGTGTGTGTGTGTGTGTGTGTGGTGTGTGTGGGTGTGTGTGTGTGTGTGTGTGTGTGTGTGTGTGTGTGTGTGTGTGTGTGTGTGTGTGTGTGTATGTGTTTTGTGTGTGTGTGTGTGTGTGTGTGTGTGTTGTGTGTGTGTTGTGTGTGTGTGTGTTTTGTGTGTGTGTGTGTGCGTACGTGCGTGAGTGCGTGCGTGCGTGCGCGCACGCTTCTAAAAGCTCGTAAAAGCATGACTGTTGTTTTCTCAAGGAATTTATGCAGTAATAATGCCATTTTCTCAAAAAAAATCTTGCTCAGTGATGATATTCTTTTGCATATGATAAAATAACTTCTGTTTCCTAGCTGATGTGCTCGTAAACTTTAGCAATAAATTGAGCCGTGCCTCTGCAATTTTGCTCTCTTATCCACATTTGGATGCATATACGTAACTGTAAACAGAATGCATTGATTTTACAACATACTTAAGCAAGTTGAGAGTCTAGCCTGCCAGGAAGATGCTTAATATCACGGGTGATACTTCTTGCAGAACTGCACAAAAAATCTGGAGGTCTTTACAAGTAGAGTATTCAAGACTCATTTGCCATTTTAAATTTGATCTGCAAACAAATCTGAGATTGCATACCTGGAGTTTACCTGGAGAGAGTTTCGGGGGTCAACGCCCCCGCGGCCCGGTCTGTGACCAGGCCTCCTGGTGGATCAGCGCCTGATCAACCAGGCTGTTGCTGCTGGCTGCACGCAAACCAACGTACGAGCCACAGCCCGGCTGATCAGGAACTGCCTTTAGGTGCTTGTCCAGTGCCAGCTTGAAGACTGCCAGGGGTCTGTTGGTAATCCCCCTTATGTGTGCTGGGAGGCAGTTGAACAGTCTCGGTCCCTGACACTTATTGTATGGTCTCTTAACGTGCTAGTGACACCCCTGCTTTTCATTGGGGGGATGGTGCATCGTCTGCCAAGTCTTTTGCTTTCGTAGTGAGTGATTTTCGTGTGCAAGTTCGGTACTAGTCCCTCTAGGATTTTCCAGGTGTATATAATCATGTATCTCTCCCTCCTGCGTTCCAGGGAATACAGGTTTAGAAACCTCAAGCGCTCCCAGTAATTGAGGTGTTTTATCTCCGTTATGCGCGCCGTGAAAGTTCTCTGTACATTTTCTAGGTCGGCAATTTCACCTGCCTTGAAAGGTGCTGTTAGAGTGCAGCAATATTCCAGCCTAGATAGAACAAGTGACCTGAAGAGTGTCATCATGGCTTGGCCTCCCTAGTTTTGAAGGTTCTCATTATCCATCCTGTCATTTTTCTAGCAGATGCGATTGATACAATGTTATGGTCCTTGAAGGTGAGATCCCCCGACATAATCACTCCCAGGTCTTTGACGTTGGTGTTTCGCTCTATTTTGTGGCCAGAATTTGTTTTGTACTCTGATGAAGATTTAATTTCCTCATGTTTACCATATCTGAGTAATTGAAATTTCTCATCGTTGAACTTCATATTGTTTTCTGCAGCCCACTGAAAGATTTGGTTGATGTCCGCCTGGAGCCTTGCAGTGTCTGCAATGGAAGACACTGTCATGCAGATTCGGGTGTCATCTGCAAAGGAAGACACGGTGCTGTGGCTGACATCCTTGTCTATGTCGGATATGAGGATGAGGAACAAGATGGGAGCTAGTACTGTGCCTTGTGGAACAGAGCTTTTCACCGTAGCTGCCTCGGACTTTACTCTGTTGACGACTACTCTCTGTGTTCTGTTAGTGAGGAAATTATAGATCCATCGACCAACTTTTCCTGTTATTCCTTTAGCGCGCATTTTGTGCGCTATTACGCCATGGTCACACTTGTCGAAGGCTTTTGCAAAGTCTGTATATATTACATCTGCATTCTTTTTGTCTTCTAGTGCATTTAGGACCTTGTCGTAGTGATCCAGTAGTTGAGACAGACAGGAGCGACCTGTTCTAAACCCATGTTGCCCTGGGTTGTGTAACTGATGGGTTTCTAGATGGGTGGTGATCTTGCTTCTTAGGACCCTTTCAAAGATTTTTATGATATGGGATGTTAGTGCTATTGGTCTGTAGTTCTTTGCTGTTGCTTTACTGCCCCCTTTGTGGAGTGGGGCTATGTCTGTTGTTTTTAGTAACTGAGGGACGACCCCCGTGTCCATGCTCCCTCTCCATGTGATAAATATTTATTTATGATTTATTTAATGCAAACCATGCTCACACTGTGAAAATACAGTGTTTGGAATCACACTTGTAGCTGGAACTGTAAAGGCCATTGTCCCTAGAATCATAGTTTAATATTCCTGCATTGTGACGAGAATCCTACTATCTCTTACTTGATTTCAATGCATTGAGACAATTACATTTACCTGTGACCTATTTAAACAAAAGTTGAAAATGACTGTATAATACAACAGAATTACTTTCTCCTTAGTTTTCCTTGCAGTGTCGTCTTGAGAAGAAGCAATAAGGTAATGGTGCTCAGTAGTAAAGTTGAGGCAGTAAAGTTGAAGCAGTAAAGTTGAGGCAGTAAAGTTGAGGCAGTAAAGTTGAGGCAGTAAAGTTGAGGCAGTAAAGTTGAAGCAGTAAAGTTGAGGCAGTAAAGTTGAGGCAGTAAAGTTGAGGCAGTAAAGTTGAGGCAGTAAAGTTGAGGCAGTAAAGTTGAAGCAGTAAAGTTGAGGCAGTAAAGTTGAGGCAGTAAAGTTGAGGCAGTAAAGTTGAGGCAGTAAAGTTGAGGCAGTAAAGTTGAAGCAGTAAAGTTGAGGCAGTAAAGTTGAGGCAGTAAAGTTGAAGCAGTAAAGTTGAGGCAGTAAAGTTGAGGCAGTAAAGTTGAAGCAGTAAAGTTGAGGCAGTAAAGTTGAAGCAGTAAAGTTGAAGCAGTAAAGTTGAAGCAGTAAAGTTGAGGCAGTAAAGTTGAAGCAGTAAAGTTGAGGCAGTAAAGTTGAAGCAGTAAAGTTGAGGCAGTAAAGTTGAGGCAGTAAAGTTGAAGCAGTAAAGTTGAGGCAGTAAAGTTGAAGCAGTAAAGTTGAGGCAGTAAAGTTGAAGCAGTAAAGTTGAGGCAGTAAAGTTGAAGCAGTAAAGTTGAGGCAGTAAAGTTGAAGCAGTAAAGTTGAGGCAGTACAACCTGGTTAAAATGGTGTATTTGTCAAGAAGGAACAAAGACACTGAGGAAGGCAGAACAAAATACCACCTTGATTCAGATGATCGAGGCTGCAAGCAACTTGCAAAGAACGTGCCACTTTTTCTTAGCCTCAATTCTTTCCCTATTCCTATCAATTCCCAAAGATTTAATGATGGTGGTGGCATAGAATAAAACTCTACGAGACAAAGCATCATGAAACATGCCGATAAAAATTCAAAGACACTATGCTGTAAAGAGAGCAAAAAAAAAAAAAAACTGATACTCATAAATTAATTATTAGAGAAAATTCTTAATGCCAACAGCAGTGAGCGGGTGAAACAGTTCTATGTTGTTATGGATCAAGTGGTTTGTTTTATTTGTGAAACAGAAGATATAAAATGAAAACTTGGATCGAAACTCCACAAATATGAAAGATATGCCCACAGAATCGAGGTCTGTCTAGCTTGTGAAGTGTTTGTGATGACCCCATTGATAAGACAATGAAGTATCATCCCGGTTGCATTCATATGATTACAGTAGTTTTCTCTTAACTAGTAACATTCATTCATGAATCAAAACTGTTTTTAGATAGACAAACTTCTGTATATCGTCTGGCAGAACTGCCAAACGTCTACCCCTGGAAGACTGCTGCAGCTTGCTATTCAACACTACACACGACTCTTAAGAAGGCTTGCTATACCACATTCCTGGATTAGAGGTTTACAAGATAGAAAGTGACGTATTGTTGGCTTTCAAGGAGGATGTTGCGCCTGTTTTATCAAATGCAAGTGAGTATGTTTACGCAGTTATTATGGGAATGGCTGCGTAGATTCTAAGAAGGCAAATGTTGCAATTTAAAGCCAGCTTCCTAGGAAACTTTGATGCAGGCTATATGGAGAGTTCTCTTTCACAGCAACTTTTGCAATTTACTGCAAGCATTTCCCATTGAACAGATATCAAATCTCTGTTAGAATTTCGCGCATCTGAAGACGACACTGCTGTTTCCCAGTCACTTCAGTTCAACTGTTATAAAACATACAAAGAAAATGCAGTGTTACAATGATATTCACCTGAGCGGAAACCGACTTGCCAGTTTATATGGGGGTTTTCTGTGTATTCAAAGATCTGATAACAACAGCTAGTGAATACAGGTTATAAACATGGAATTAGCATATCATGTGACAGAGTGCTTTAGATTTCAACTCACTTAGATGAAGTAGTGGTTAATAGACATTTGTTCCTCAAAACTGCAGAAACGTAACTTTACAACATATGCAGTTGACAATATTGATTGGATATCAGACTGGAGGGAGAGAGTATGGAGGAGGTGAATGTATTCAGATATTTGGGGGTGGACATGTCAGCGGATGGGTCTATGAAAGATGAGGTGAATCATAGAACTGATCAGGGGAAAAGGGTGAGCGGTGCACTTAAGAGTCTGTGGAGACAAAGAACTTTGTCCTTGGAGGCAAAGAGGGGAATGTATGAGAATATAGTTTTACCAACGCTCTTATAAGGGTGTGAAGCATGGATGATGAATGTTGCAGCGAGGAGAAGGCTGGAGGCAGTGGAGATGTCATGTCTGAGGGCAATGTGTGGTGTGAATATAATGCAGAGAATTTGTAGTTTGGAAGTTAGGAGGAGGTGCGGGATTACCAAAACTGTTGTCCAGAGGGCTGAGGAAGGGTTGTTGAGGTGGTTCGGACATGTAGAGAGAATGGAGCGAATGACTTCAAGAGTGTATCAGTCTGTAGTGGAAGGAAGGCGGGGTAGGGGTCGGCCTAGGAAAGGTTGGAGGGAGGGGGTAAAAAGGTTTTGTGTGCGAGGGGCTTGGACTTCCAGCGGGCATGCGTGAGCGTGTTTGATAGGAGTGAATGGAGACAAATGGTTTTTAATACTTGACGTGCTGTTGGAGTGTGAGCAAAGTAACATTTATGAAGGGATTCAGGGAAACCGGCAAGCCGGACTTGAGTCCTGGAGTGAATGTTGGTGAAAGTTTTTCTTTTTCGGGCCACCCTGCCTTGGTGGGAATAGGCCAGTGTGTTAATAAAATTAATAATAAATAAAATATTGATCATAGTCCATCTGCCACAACTGCCTTGTTGTCTTGTCGTGAGATAAACATATCCTAATTTCAGCACCAAACTACAGCTGGCTCTCCCCAAGAAAATCTGACAGCGAACATTAAGCATACCAAAAATACCAGTCTTTCATAAATGTGAAAAAGCAGATGCCAAAGCAGATGACCTATCATACAGGTTATCTGCTTTTCACAAATATGAAAAGCAGATAACCTGCATGATAGGTCATCCGCTTTGACAAATGTTGATGAGGTCATAAAAAAAAAATTGTGTATGCGCAAAAAAACAAGCACTTCTGTGCCTCGCCGCCTGCAAGAACAGCTCTACTGCAGCTTACATAGAGCTCAGCTTACCAGGCAGGAAACATCTTTATCAACAGCCGATGCTATCTTCACCTGGCAGCCGGGGATGGAGACAGTATGACGAGGGAACATGGAATGTGTAATGGCCTAACCTGAACCCAGTATCTGAAGAATGTCTTAGGTAACTTTGGAAATGTGCTTGCAAACAGCCACGCAATGGAAGGTGCACCTATTGCAGACCACGGTAGATATACACGTCAATTTATAACATATTATGTGACGTAGATATCTAGTAATACATACCTCAGTACGATTTTTCTTTTAGCATACGTTGATATCGTAAGCCTTGAATATATACACAGAAGAACATAGAATACAGTTTTCTTAGTATAATTTTAATACACATAATTGTGACGTAATATGTTAAGTGAACTGGTGTCATTTCGTGATATTTGTATAATAAAAATGTCCCAAGTTTATATTTTCTTGTTTCTCTACTGCACTATTTCTGGCTATCGTAAAACCTGCAAAGTTTTACACTGTTGTGTTCTGTTATGATAATATTAAATCAAATGGAAATGCTTCGTTGAATGGAATCCATCTTGAATTTTGCCATTCTCTTGAAGATTTTGAATGGTCAATATTTTTTTCTGGAAATATATCTCTTGGGCAATATGTGGTAAAATTCATTCTTTAATTACATTTTGATTGGCTTTTCCGATTGTCAGGTGCACTAGGCGGTTCTCTTATGCAGTGTAACCTTAATATAACGCATTCACCATCACTCTCTTTCTAGATATTTTTCCACAAGTTTCGGATATCGTGATTCATTGATAAAACACACGAATCAAAACTTTCAAACAACCCTACACCTTGTTAAGTAAAAGGACACATGTGCAACTAATGCGACATTTTACTGTGAAAACGTTTCGCTCTCCAGGAGCTTTAATAATGATTCTGGAAAGTGAAACGGTGCCACAATAAAATACCACATTAGTTGGACATGTTTTCTTTTACTTGCATATTGTTAGCATTTCTACCAACATTATTACAACCTACACCTTATTTCCCACTCTCTAAACTCAGGCCAGCCAAAATCTATAATTCTTTTGTGTATACTGAACTGTTTAAACTCCAATAACTCTCACCTGGACCTAATACGCTCATACATTTCTGTTAGATACTTAATTATACCTGCCAAAACCTCTTCCCTTCCCTCATGTCACATACGTCCCTAACAGCTCACTCCTTATTTCACTTCCTCCTCGAAATTATCTCGTCCCTAATACCTTTACTTTTCCCTTCCGAGTTCCTCAGACGTCCCCATCAACTCCTTCCATCCAGCCCTGACGCTGGAAGACATGAGAACCCAATCTTCCAGGCTTTGTTCGATATTCATTATCAGGCGTTTCGTGGGGAATCACAGGATGCGAAGACCTGGATTACAACACAGAGCAAAATAGAAATAGAAAGAGTGGTGGCATAAAGGTTTAACAGAAGAAAACAGAGGTTAGCTCCAACTTTTATGCACACGAGAGGTTCACCGGCACTACGGCGCTTCCCTTGAAGGGCGGAGAGATAGAACTGTTGTTATCTGCCGGGGTAGAGGAGAAGAAAGTCACGCAGAGAGACTATCTGATATAGAGAAAAAAATTATGCGCAATGAAGGAGGATCAAGTATTCTAAGTAGATTCTGATATATACTATACTGGAATAAGTTTAGGTACAGTGATGGAGCATCAAGGGATCTGTGGACTTACCCAGCACATGAGACGGGAGAAAGATATGGAGAAAATGACAGAAAGAAATGCTGTTCAATGGTTACTGAAGAAATAACCTAGTAACAATTTACAAAGCAGAGTAAACAATGAAATAAGACAATACAACATTATAAATAATCTAAACTCTAGTAAAATACAACAGATTAGCAACTCCCTTAAAACTCTTTCTTATGACCTGTTATAAAACCACACTGGTAGGAATTTACTAAGAAGTAGGAGTAAAATGAATCGAAGTGAACACTGACAAAAGAAGGCCTACTGGCCCATGCTACGGCAAGGTTCAGTCTACCAACCGCTTAAGCCACAGCTATTTCCCACCCTAGTCAGGTCAGGATCAATTGCTTAAGGGATTGAACGAAACTGCGCATACCTACCTGGTAGCTACAAGCTATCTTTGGTCTAATTATTCCTCAAACCCTCCACTTCACTCATGTATTATCCAACGCTATTTTTCAAGCTCCAAAGTTCTGGCCTCTATAACTGGTACTTGGTCTTTGTTCCACTCACCACAACTCTTACCACACCGTACTTTCCTATATCCTCCTGAATCCGAATTTTTCCAACTTATTACATTGCTGCAGGTCTGTCTAGGTAGATAAGTTATCAGACACTATTTACAACCCCATTAGTTATTCATGTCATACATTTATACAAACTACTCAATCATTATCCCACCTAAGTTCTACGTCCTTTCTTAAGAGGCGGTTAGAGGCCCTGTTGTCTATCTCATGGGTAGGTTTCAGAATAATGGGATCATCTGTTGAAAATCATCCATTATGATCAGTATTCTAGAGTAATTTATATCCATTCTGTAATAACGGTGACAAAGACTGTGCTACCGCATATAGCTAAAATTGAGGACTAATACCAAAGGATTGTATAGAGTTTGAAGAAAAACCTAGGAACTCAATTTATTTATGCTTATGATATGAAAGCAAGGATTCTTATATTCTAACTTATTCGATTACACTTAAGCACTGTTCTTTGCTGGTATTCAAGATTACTGGTACATAATCTCACTGGGCTCTTCCATCAGGGTTAGTACGAAACACACGGTAGGAACCTCGGCACATAATCCCTTATCATTATTATTTCCACTTGAAGTACTAACTAGTTGTCAGTAGGGATCATGTAGCATGAAAAAAAAGGAGGGAATCTCCATTTCCTTGCATCAAGAACCCTTCACCGGAATCATGGCAACAGCCTCCTACCCAAAAAAGGGTCAAAATCCAATAGAGTTCACCCTTAACTTAAACGCTAGTATATAAGGAGACGAGGAGGAGGATGCACCCTGATACATCATATATCATATCTGGAACAACCTCCACTGTATTACCCAAATCTTCGCTAATTTCCATAAAGAAGAGATATTGAAGAAGAGGGAGCCGCTTCACCCACAACCAGGGAGAGGAGAGGGAAGCGGACGGGGAAGTGGCAGTGAAGAAATATAATGGAGGGTGGGAGGTTGTGGAGGCCAGGACAGGGGGTTTTTAAAGGAATGGAAGAAAGTGGAGATTAAATAAAAGAGTAGCGAATTAAAGACGGAGGGAAGCGAAAGGTAAGAGGTAAAGGGGAAGGAGGGAGGGAGGAGGGAGGGAGATTAAGAACAAAGGATGCTACAACCTTAAGATACCGTGTTACAAGATGCTCTACACTGTTGTCAGATAATCCAAATAAAATTAAAAGTCTCAATATTCAAATTTTCAGTACCTGCCTCTCTCTCTCTCCTCTCTCTCTCCTCTCTCTCTCTCTCTCTCTCTCTCTCTCTCTCTCTCTCTCTCTCTCTCTCTCTCTCTCTCTCTCTCTCTCTCTCTCTCTCTCTCTCTCTCTCTCTCTCTCTCTCTCTCTCTCTCTCCTCTCCTCTCTCTCTCTCTTTCTGCACCAAGCAATCGGTAATGCGAAAAAGATTTTCCCCAGATAATTTTGACCCAAGAAGAGGAAATGGAAAGAGAGTGTTTGTGTATCCCTGTGCCAGACCCACGAGGGTGTAATATAGCCAGACCCACGAGGGTGTAATATAGACAGACCCACGAGGGTGTAATATAGCCAGACCCACGAGGGTGTAATATAGACAGACCCACGAGGGTGTAATATAGCCAGACCCACGAGGGTGTAATATAGACAGACCCACGAGGGTGTAATACAGACAGACCCACGAGGGTGTAATATAGCCAGACCCACGAGAGTGTAATATAACCAGACCCACGAGAGTGTAATATAGCCAGACCCACGAGAGTGTAATATAGACAGACCCACGAGGGTGTAATATAGCCAGACCCACGAGAGTGTAATACTAGCCAGACCGACGAGGTGTAACATAGTCAGACCCACGAGGGTGTAATATAAGACAGACACCACGAGGGTGTAATATAGCCAGACCCACGAGGGTGTAATACAGCCAGACCCACGAGGGTGTAATATAGCAAGACCCACGAGGTGTAATATAGCCAGACCCACGAGAGTGTAATATAGCCAGACCCACGAGGGTGTAATATAGCCAGACCCACGAGAGTGTTAAACATATAGCCAGAACCACGAGAGTGTAATATAGCCAGACCCACGAGAGTGTAATATAGCCAGACCCACGAGGGTGTAATATAGCCAGACCCACGAGAGTGTAATATAGCCAGACCTCACGAGAGTGTAATATAGCCAGAACCACGAGAGTGTAATATAAGCCAGACCCGACGAGAGTGTAATATAGCCAGAACCACGAGAGTGTAATATAGCAGACCCACGAGGGTGTAATATAGCCAGAACCACGAGGGTGTAATATACCCAGAGACCACCGCCAGAGGGTGTAATATAGCCAGAACCACGAGGGTGTAATATAGCCAGACCCACGAGGGTGTAATATAGACAGACCCACGAGGGTGTAATATAGACAGACCCACGAGGGTGTAATATAGCCAGACCCACGAGAGTGTAATATAACCAGACCCACGAGAGTGTAATATAGCCAGACCCACGAGAGTGTAATATAGACAGACCCACGAGGGTGTAATATAGCCAGACCCACGAGAGTGTAATACTGCCAGACCGACGAGAGTGTAACATAGTCAGACCCACGAGGGTGTAATATAGACAGACCCACGAGGGTGTAATATAGCCAGACCCACGAGGGTGTAATACAGCCAGACCCACGAGGGTATAATATAGCAAGACCCACGAGAGTGTAATATAGCCAGACCCACGAGAGTGTAATATAGCCAGACCCACGAGGGTGTAATATAGCCAGACCCACGAGAGTGAAATATAGACAGAACCACGAGATGAATATAGCCAACCCACGAGAGTGTAATATAGCCAGACCCACGAGGGTGTAATATAGCCAGACCCACGAGAGTGTAATATAGCCAGACCAACGAGAGTGTAATATAGCCAGAAACACGAGAGTGTAATATAGCCAGACCGACGAGAGTGTAATATAGCCAGAACCACGAGGGTGTAATATAGCCAGACCCACGAGAGTGTAATATAGCCAGAACCACGAGGGTGTAATATACCCAGACCCACGAGGGTGTAATATAGCCAGAACCACGAGGGTGTAATATAGCCAGAACCACGAGGGTGTATTATAGCCAGACCCACGAGGGTGTAATATAGCCAGACGCCACAACAGCGTAATATAGCCAGACCCACGAGGGTGTAATATAGGCAGACGCCACGACGGCATAATATAGCCAGACCCACGAAGGTGTAATTCATGTATAGCCAGACCCACGACGGTGTAATATAGCCAGACCCACGACGGTGTAATAAAGCCAGACCCACGACGGTGTAATATAGCCAGACCCACAAGGGTGTAACATAGCCAGACCCATGAGGGTGTAATATAGCCAGATTCACAAGGGTGTAATATAGCCAGACGCTACGATGATGTAATATAGCCAGACCCACGAGGGTGTAATAAAGCAAGACCCACGAGGGTGTAATTCATGTATAGCTAGGCCAACGAGGGTGTAATATAGCCAGACCCACGAGGGTGTAATATAGCCAGACCCACAAGGGTGTAATATAGCCAGACCCACAAGGGTGTAATATAGCCAGAAGCCACGACGGTGTAATATAGCCAAACCCACGAAAGTGTAATTCATGTATAGCCAGACCCACTAGGGTGTAATATGGCCAGACCCAACGACGGTGTAATGCAGCAAGTCCCAAGAGGGTGTAATATAGCCAGACCTACGAGGGTGTAATACATATATAGCCAGACCCACGACGGTGTAATATAGCCACACCCACGAGGGTGTAATATAGCCACACCCACGAGGGTGTAATACATGTATAGCCAGACCTACGAGGGTGTAATATAGCCAGACCCACGAGGGTGCAATTTAGCCAGACCCATGAGGGTGTAATATAGCTAGACCCATGAGGGTGTAATATAGCCAGACGCCACGACGATGTAATATAGCCAGTCCCGCGAGGGTGTAATACAGCAAGATCCACGAGAGTGTAATATAGCCAGACCCATGAGGGTGTAATATAGCCTGACGCATGAGGGTGTAATATAACCAGACCCACGAGGGTGTAATACAGCCAGACCCACGAGAGTGTAATTCATGTATAGCTAGACCCACGAGGGTGTAATATAGCCAGACCCAAGAGGGTGTAATATAGCCAGACCCACAATCGTGTAATATAGCCAGACCCACGAATGTGTAATAAAGCCAGACCCACGAGTGTGTAATTCATGAAAAGCTAGACCCACGAGGGTGTAATATAGCCAGACCCACGAGGGTGTAATATAGCCAGACCCACGAGGGTGTAATATAGCCAGATCCACGAGGGTGTAATACAGTCAGACTCACGAGGGCGTAATATAGCCAGACTCACGAGGGCGTAATACATGTAAAGCTAGACCCAAGAGGGTGTAATATAGCCAGACCTACGAGGGTGTAATATAGCCAGACCCACGAGGGTGTAATGCAGTCAGACTCACGAGGGCGTAATATAGCCAGACTCCACGAGGCGTCGTAATTCATGTAAAGCTAGACCCAAGAGGGTGTAATATAGCCAGACCCACGAGGGTGTAATATAGCCAGATCCACGAGGGTGTAATATAGCCAAACCCACGAGAGTGTAATATAGCTAGACGCCACGACGGTGTAATGTAGCAAGACCCACAACGGCTTAATATAGGCAGACCCACGAGGGTGTAATATAGCTAGACCCACGAGGGTGTAATACATGTACAGCCAGACCCACGAGGTTGTAATATAGCCAAACCCACGAGGGTGTAATATAGCTAGACCCACGAGGGTGTAATATAGCCAGACCCACGAGGGTGTAATACAGTCAGACTCACGAGGGCGTAATATAGCCAGACTCACGAGGGCGTAATTCATGTAATGCTAGACCCAAGAGGGTGTAATATAGCCAGACCTACGAGGGTGTAATATAGCCAGACCCACGAGGGTGTAATACAGTCAGACTCACGAGGGCGTAATATAGCCAGACTCACGAGGGCGTAATTCATGTAAAGCTAGACCCAAGAGGGTGTAATATAGCCAGATCCACGAGGGTGTAATAAAGCCAAACCCACGAGAGTGTAATATAGCTAGACGCCACGACGGTGTAATGTAGCAAGACCCACAACGGCTTAATATAGGCAGACCCACGAGGGTGTAATATAGCTAGACCCACGAGGGTGTAATACATGTACAGCCAGACCCACGAGGTTGTAATATAGCCAGACCCACGAGGGTGCAATATAGCCAGACCCACGAGAGTGTAATATAGCAAGAGCCACGAGGGTGTAATACCGCCAGACCCACGAGGGTGTAATATAGCCAGACCCACGAGGGTGTAATATAGCCAAACCCACGAGGGTGTAATATAGCCAGACCCACGAGGGTGTAATACATGTACAGCCAGACCCACGAGGTTGCAATATAGCCAGACCCACGAGGGTGCAATATAGCCAGACCCACGAGGGTGTAATATAGCAAGAGCCATGAGGGTGTAATATAGCCTGACGCACGAAGGTGTAATATAACCAGACCCACGAGGGTGTAATACAGCCAGACCCACGAGGGTGTAATATAGACAGACCCACAATGGTGTAATATAGCCAGACCCACGAGGGTGTAATATAGACAGTCCCAACAACGGTTAAATATAGCCAGACTTACTAGGGTGTAATATAGCCAGACCCCACGACGGTGTAATATAGCCAGGCCCATGACAGTGTAATATAGCCAGACCCGAGGAGGGTGTAATATAGCCAGACTCACGACAGTGTAATATAGCCAGACCCACGAGAGCGTAATATAGCCAGACCCCTCGAGGGTGTAATATAGCCAGACCCACGAGAGCGTAATTAGCACCTGAGGGTGATATAGCCAGACCCACGAGAGTGTAATATAGCCACACCTCACGAGGGTGTAATATAGCCAGACCCACGAGGGTATAATATAGCCAGACTCCACGAGAGTGTAATATAGCCAGACCCACGAGGGTGTAATATAGCCAGACCCCACGAGGGTGTAACAGCCAGACCAACGAGGGTGTAACATAGCCAGACCCACGAGGGTGTAATATAGCCTGACACCCTGGAGGCCGTAATATAGCCAGACCCACGAGGGTGTAATATAGCCAGACACCAGACACCCTACTTCCATGATGGCGCAGACAGAAACGTGCAGTCCCACATTTGCGAAATTAATTCGTAAATCAGCACGACGTTTTTTCCCCATGAAGTCACGTGAAACATATTTCAGCACACCTCTTCTGAATGACTTCAACATTAATGACGTAGTCATCTAACGGAGAGGCTATTTAGCCTTATGATTTAGCTTTTGTGTGGAGAAATTTGTTGGTTTGGAAAAACAGGTAACAAACACCGGGACATGAGTGAGGTGTGAGTGACGCATGGTGACCTGAGTGAGGTGTGAGTGACCTGGAGGGTGATACATGGGGACATGAGTGAGGTGTGAGTGACGCATGGTGACCTGAGTGAGGTGTGAGTGACGCATGGTGACCTGAGTGAGGTGTGAGTGACGCATGGTGACCTGAGTGAGGTGTGAGTGATGCATGGTGACCTGAGTGAGGTGTGAGTGACGCATGGTGACCTGAGTGAGGTGTGAGTGACGCATGGTGACCTGAGTGAGGTGTGAGTGAGCATAGGTGACCTGAGTGAGGTGTGAGTGATGCATGGTGACCTGAGGAGGTGTGAGTGATGCAGTACGATAGGGTGAGTGACCTGCTGAGGGAGGTGTGAGTGATGCATGGTGACGTGAGTGAGGTGTGAGTGATGCATGGTGACCTGAGTGAGGTATGAGTGATGCATGGTGACCTGAGTGAGGTGTGAGTGATGCATGGTGACCTGAGTGAGGTGTGAGTGATGCATGGTGACCTGAGTGAGGTGTGAGTGATGCATGGTGACCTGAGTGAGGTGTGAGTGATGCATGGTGACCTGAGTGAGGTGTGAGTGATGCATGGTGACCTGAGTGAGGTGTGAGTGATGCATGGTGACGTGAGGGAGGTGTGAGTGATGCATGGTGACCTGAGTGAGGTGTGAGTGATGCATGGTGACCTGAGTGAGGTGTGAGTGATGCATGGTGACCTGAGGGAGGTGTGAGTGATGCATGGTGACCTGAGGGAGGTGTGAGTGATGCATGGTGACCTGAGGGAGGTGTGAGTGATGCATGGTGACCTGAGGGAGGTGTGAGTGATGCATGGTGACCTGAGGAGGTGTGAGTGACGCATGGTGACCTGAGTGGAGGTGTGAGTGACGCATGGTGACCTGAGTGAGGTGTGAGTGAACATGGTGACCTGAGTGAGGTGTGAGTGACGCATGGTGACCTGAGTGAGGTGTGAGTGACAGCATGGTGACCTGAGGTGAGGTGTGAGTGACGCATGGTGACCTGAGTGAGGTGTGAGTGACAGCATGGTGACCCGAGGTAGGTGTGAGTGAGCATGGTGACCTGAGAGATGAGCATTACTGGTGATGGAGTGATCATAGTAAGAAACAACTAGGAATAGTTTGGGAATTTGCATATGATAGAGGTGAGATAATGCTGTCCTGACTGAGCTGTGGTATTCATTTGACCTAGAGGTGTGAGTAGCATTCCGTGAGTAGATTTTCAGTGACCTGCATTTATCCAGTAGTTAAATGAAGACAGGTGACCTGAGTTGTTTGAGTAGCCATTCTGATCGCTTTAGGATGTCAGTAATGCAGAACTGTGAAATTTAATGACATGTACTAAGTTGAATCTGTGAACAAGTTGAGGTGTAGGATGCATGTTACCATGAGGGGTTATACAGCTAGGTGACTTGTTAGTGGTGTGACCTGGTGATTAAAAGAAGCATTTTTTCACCTGAGGACCGTGTGAGTGATTTAATTTGACACTGAGTGAGGTTGTGAGTACATTGCTGGAGGAGTGCCCTGTGATCTGGGCTTGAGAGGTTGAGTGATGATGTGACTGAGAGAGTGTGATTGAGCATGGTGACTGAGGGAGTGTAGTGATGCATGTGACCTGAGGGAGTTGTGAGTGATGATGGTGACCTAGGGAGGTGTGAGTGATGCATGGTGACCAGGGAGGCGTGAGTGATGCATGATGACCTGAGGGAGGTGTGAGAGTGATGCATGGTGACTTGAGGAGGTGTGAGTGATGCATGGGGACCTGAGGGAGGTGTGATTGATGCATGGTGACTGAGGAGGTGTGAGTGATGCATGGTGACCTGAGGGAGGTGTGAGTGAGCATGATGGGCTGAGGAGGTGTGAGTGATGCATGGGGACCTGAGTGAGGTGTATTGAGCATGGTGACCTGAGGAGGTGGTTGAGTGATGCATTTGACCTGAGGAGGTGTGAGTGATGCATGGTGACCTGAGGGAGGTGTGAGTGATGCATGGTGACCTGAGTGAGGTGTGATTGATGCATGGTGACCTGAGGGAGGTTTATTGATGCATGGTGACCTGGGGAGGTGTGAGTGATGCATGGTGACCTGAGGGAGGTGTGAGTGATTTCATGATGACCTGAGGGAGGTGTGAGTGATGCATATGACCTGAGGGGGGTGTGAGTGACGCATGGTGACCTGGTGAGGTGTGGTGATGCATGAGACCTGAGGGAGGTGTGAGTGAGCATGGTGACCTGAGTGAGGTGTGATTTATGCATGGTCACCTGAGTGAGGTTGAGTGACGCGTGGTGACCAGGAGGTGAGAGTGACGTATGTGACCTGAGGAGGTGTGAGTGATGCATGGTGACTGAGTGAGGTGTAAGTGACGCATGGTGACCTGAGAGGTGTGAGTGAGCATGGGGACCTGAGTGGAGGTGTTTAGTGAGCATGGTGACCCCGAATGAGGGGTTTATAACACATGGTGAAACCCGAGTGAGGGTGAGTGAGCATGGTGACCTGAGTGAGGTGTGAGTGACGCATGGTGACCTGAATGAGGTGTGAGTAACACATGGTGACCTGAGTGAGGTGTGAGTGACGCATGGTGACCTGAGTGAGGTGTGAGTGACACATGGTGACCCGAGTGAGGTGTGAGTGACGCATGGTGACCTGAAGAATGACATATTAGGATGAGAACTCAATTAGTAGAAGAAACAAACTAGGAATAGTTTGGGAATTTGCTAGATAACGGGAGAAATGCTCGTCTGACTGACTTCGTATTTTCTGACCTAGTTAGTGTTCCGGAATCCAAGATTCTTCACTAGCCTCATTTTTCCAGTTTTATTAAATAAAAGGTGATTTTTGGCTACCATTCTGATCGGCTTTAGATTCTTAATGCAAACTTTAAATTTTAATGACATTATTAAATAAATTGGAAAAGTTAGATTCAGGTCAGTTACCAGAGAGTGGTTTTACAGCTAGGTTTCAAACTTTTAGTGTTGCTGGCTTTATTAAAAGAAAGCATTGATTTCACTCTGAACCGTGTAAATTTTAAATTTGCCACTGTTATTAAATAAAATGACTTCCAAGTAATAGCTGGAGAATGCCTCTTCTGATCGGCTTCAAACTCTAAGCTCTGGTATACTTTAACTGAAAGTATTTTTGAATTGAATATGGACTACATAGGACTTTCAAAGGAACCCTTTGTCAAATATTTTGTTTTGTAAGAGTGTAGACAATTTTAAATAAAAAGGCAAAGGAAAACTGATAAATATTGAAATCTCGCGGTTTTCATGACACGGGTTTTATATTCAAAAAAATTATCGAACCATTAAACAATATTTGCTTTCGACTATCTGTCAGAGTCAAGACAGTGTTCATGTCTTCCGATAATTCACGTCGAGTTCTCAAGTTATAAATGAAAACATTGTAAGAGGAAGAAGATAATAAAAGACGTTGTGTAGGTTTGACTCTTTATTTAAGACGACGTTCTCCCCGCCAGGGAATTTGTCAATTCATGAATCGATAAAGTCCCTGGTGAGCGAAACGTCTTCATTAATAAAATGCCAAAAACCCGCATGCTGTGTCTAAGATACGTATTTTCTGTACAACCGGCAGTTGTATTACCAAGGCACCACGACCGAAGGGTCATCATACACAATAAAATCAACCTTTACCATGTCTTATGTACTGTCTAGAAAAGTTTTTTTTAACAGGGGGTATTAAGTACCCCTTGGGGGTATGAGAACCAATAATGGGGGTATGGGGCTCGATCTCTGAACAATTTAACAAACGTTTTTGGTCGGATTGGAATAAAGTATCAGCTGTTCTGTTGCTATCTATCCATATGTAAAGTAAAATCATCTATCCATATGTAAAGTAAACATCTTTTGGAATCATACTGGTACCTAACAAGACTGGTGATGATTCTCGCAGTCTGGTGAAGGGGGTGTGGGAGCGCTGGGCAATCCATTTGAAGGTCTTGTAATCGTTAAAAGGTAAAGAAACTCTGCTCTAGAAGACGAGCAGTGACAGTACAGGTCGGAGCTGATAAACACTACCCATGCATCCGCAAAGTACACAGTACACAATATAGCATTTTTTCAGACGTCTCCCTCACTCATCCTGTCGTAGAGCCTCCCAGGTATTGCAACGTGAAAGACAGTGTTGCACCACAATGAAATGCTTACTGTCCAATAACACGATGTGTCAGCTCTGTGAGGCCAGACTTGCTGACTGTCCAATATCACAGTCAAGCTAGCCGAAGTGGAGACAGCAGCCGATTGGGTCAGGCCCTAGGGGGGAGGAGATGGGGCGCTAATGACTAATAACAAGGCAGCTGTCAACCAATGAGAGTGACGGTAGCTGCTGGCCAATAGCAGGAGGGTGTCGTCCACCGCAACAGCACTACCGGCATTTATTAGTAGCGTGAAATGCATTGTTTATTTATGGGGCGATGCAGTGTTACCGCAATGAATTTTTACTGTGAGGGAGGGTGAGAAAGGGTGCGTGGTGGGGGTGGGGGTAGTGGAGGAAGAGGGGGAGTTGGGGAGACTCACGAAGCTTGGGGAGAGAGGGAAGGGGAAAGTTGGGAAGTTGGGGAGGATCACGAAGCATGGGGGAGAGTGAAAAGGGTGATATGTGCTGAATGAGTTTTTGTGTGGCCGGTGAAGACCCAAAGAGAACTTTTGTAGGGACGGTGAATAGCATTAGAAATGCAGACAGTTTGCGTGAAGGATAAATACCCAGAAAGAGAGACAGACTTGATTTATATGAACGAAAAACAGACAGGCCATTAATATGAAGAGTGAACAGACAGACAGACAGGGGCGTCCTCGTCAAGTATCCGAGGTAACAGATTTAAGCGTTGACCTGATGCTGTTACTCGCATTTCAGACTTCCAAGTTAGCGATATTAAATGGCGGTTAAGACTTAGGCAATATTGATCGTCAGGGGTGGTGGGATAAGGAGACCGGTCACAGGAGACGGAAATGGGGGGAGGATGATAGGGGAAATAGAGGGGAAGCATAGCACAGATGGCAATAGGAAGAGATAGAGATGGGAAAGGGTAGGATAGGAAGCGGTAGGGTGGGAGAGCATAAAAAGGGAAGTGGTAGAATAGGAAGGATAAAGAGGGAAATAGGCGGGGAGTATAGTGTAATCTGCAGGAAGGCCAGACATATAATACATGTATCAATGGTACCACCTGATACATGTTGGCCGTGTAGCACAGTTGAAGGAGCCTGTCATCACACATGCCTTAGAAACAACCACCAGAATTGATAAAGAGTATGACGTTCTTCACTCGATAATCAGTAAGGTTTCTGAAAGGTTCACACACATAAAAACTCTTAAAGAAACTGACCGCACATGTTATTAGGGGAAGAATTCTCTCACGGAATAATGCTTGGCTGACTAATTGGCAGCTGTGTGTTTGTATAAATGGCGTGATGTAGAGCATCATCATACTGCACTAGTGATGTAGAGCATCATCATACTGCACTAGTGATGTAGAGCATCATCATACTGCACTAGTGATGTAGAGCATCATCATACTGCACTAGTGATGTAGAGCATCATCATACTGCACTAGTGATGTAGAGCATCATCATACTGCACTAGTGATGTATAGCATCATCATACTGCACTAGTGATGTAGAGCATCATCATACTGCACTAGTGATGTAGAGCATCATCATACTGCACTAGTGATGTAGAGCATCATCATACTGCACTAGTGATGTAGAGCATCATCATACAGCACTAGTGATGTAGAGCATCATCATACTGCACTAGTGATGTAGAGCATCATCATACTGCACTAGTGATGTAGAGCATCATCATACTGCACTAGTGATGTAGAGCATCATCATACTGCACTAGTAATGTAGAGCATCATCATACAGCACTAGTGATGTAGAGCATCATCATACTGCACTAGTGATGTAGAGCATCATCATACTGCACTAGTGATGTAGAGCATCATCATACAGCACTAGTGATGTAGAGCATCATCATACTGCACTAGTGATGTAGAGCATCATCATACTGCACTAGTGATGTAGAGCATCATCATACAGCACTAGTGATGTAGAGCATCATCATACTGCACTAGTGATGTTAGAGCATCATCATACTGCACTAGTGATGTAGAGCATCATCATACTGCACTAGTGATGTATAGCATCATCATACTGCACTAGTGATGTAGAGCATCATCATACTGCACTAGTGATGTAGAGCATCATCATACTGCACTAGTGATGTAGAGCATCATCATACAGCACTAGTGATGTAGAGCATCATCATACTGCACTAGTGATGTAGAGCATCATCATACTGCACTAGTGATGTAGAGCATCATCATACTGCACTAGTGATGTATAGCATCATCATACTGCACTAGTGATGTAGAGCATCATCATACTGCACTAGTGATGTATAGCATCATCATACTGCACTAGTGATGTAGAGCATCATCATACTGCACTAGTGATGTATAGCATCATCATACTGCACTAGTGATGTAGAGCATCATCATACTGCACTAGTGATGTAGAGCATCATCATACTGCACTAGTGATGTAGAGCATCATCATACTGCACTAGTGATGTAGAGCATCATCATACAGCACTAGTGATGTAGAGCATCATCATACAGCACTAGTGATGTAGAGCATCATCATACAGCACTAGTGATGTATAGCATCATCATACAGCACTAGTGATGTAGAGCATCATCATACTGCACTAGTGATGTAGAGCATCATCATACTGCACTAGTGATGTATAGCATCATCATACTGCACTAGTGATGTAGAGCATCATCATACTGCACTAGTGATGTAGAGCATCATCATACAGCACTAGTGATGTAGAGCATCATCATACAGCACTAGTGATGTAGAGCATCATCATACTGCACTAGTGATGTAGAGCATCATCATACAGCACTAGTGATGTAGAGCATCATCATACAGCACTAGTGATGTAGAGCATCATCATACTTCACTAGTGATGTATAGCATCATCATACAGCACTAGTGATGTATAGCATCATCATACTGCACTAGTGATGTAGAGCATCATCATACTGCACTAGTGATGTAGAGCATCATCATACTGCACTAGTGATGTAGAGCATCATCATACAGCACTAGTGATGTAGAGCATCATCATACAGCACTAGTGATGTAGAGCATCATCATACAGCACTAGTGATGTAGAGCATCATCATACAGCACTAGTGATGTAGAGCATCATCATACTGCACTAGTGATGTATAGCATCATCATACAGCACTAGTGATGTATAGCATCATCATACTGTACTAGTGATGTAGAGCATCATCATACTGCACTAGTGATGTAGAGCATCATCATACAGCACTAGTGATGTAGAGCATCATCATACTGCACTAGTGATGTAGAGCATCATCATACAGCACTAGTTTAGGTGCCAGCTTAAGCAACGACGTCTTCTGTGGAGCAACTTTATCACCAGGCGAAGGAAGAGCTGAAGGAGGCTAGGAGAGGAGAGAGAGAGATAAGGCGACTGAGGAAGAAGAACAAGAAGATTCGCTGCAATCTTCAAGAAAAAGGAAACGTAAACGGAAGTAACTGGAAACTGGAGCATAAAAACGGCACTAAGATCAAGAACGTAAGGATTACAAGAGCTGTGGAGACTGCTGTGCTCCACGGCCAATGCAGGACCTATAATATAACAAGAAACCAGGATGACTCTAAGGAGAGTCAAAGAAACGATACAGGTCATCTACTATATTCTGTTGACGAATATTCCTAATAAGTCTTTGTTTTTCTTAATTTCAGTCGTACGCCTTCTCTATAATATTTCTTTCTGAATCTACTACGTGTATTTTCCGTGACAGTCAAAACCTTCCTCGACTTCCCCCAATACTTTCTCACTGGGAAACCCACCTGAGTCTTGCTTCTAAATCCCCGTTTTTGAGTCAGCCACAACGAATCGCACTTCTGAATACCCTTTCCACAGACCCTCTTGTGAACCCCCTTTTGGAATACCTCTTGTTAATCTACTGAGTTCCTCCTTATGCTCACGTCGAATCTCATCCCTCGCAGGAATATTTTTCTTGATCTCGAGACAGTGTCTCTCTCCTTGGATCACCTTTGGCATTCGTAGAACCTACAATTACCTGTGCAGAGCCAGGGTAGAGAGCCAGGAACGGAATCTTTCACCCATCGAGAATTCTTTCTTGCCTGAAGTACTCTCTGCTGCCCCTTGTATAGACGCTTCATCCCAATCTCCATACCAAATTAAAACACTGAAAGTTGTCTATCTTTCAAGAAGGCTTATATAAACTGCAAGCTGTCTCTCTCACTTTACAGAAGCCTGAATGTTGTGTATCTCACGGTGTAAATGAAATGTTTATAACATTAAAATGTGTGCATCTATCAGTGCATAGAAGAGTGAATGATATTGTATGTGTGTCCCAGTATATATATACAATTATTATACATTGTAAGATACGTATCAATGCTTTTACGAAAACAGGTGAGTTTCTCTCAATGTACGAGTGTGTGTGTGTGTGTGTGTGTGTGTGTGTGTGTGTGTGTGTGTGTGTGTGTGTGTGTGTGTGTGTGTGTGTGTGTTGTGTGTGTATTACTGTGGCCACGAAAGAGTGGTATTGAATCAATAACAACACTGCGACTAGCCTAAGATTCGAACCAATGTCGTTTTGGCGCTTCCTCGTGGTGAGCGAAAATCACATGACACTCTGAACCCACTGGACCACACAATCCTACAAGAATCAAGCACCCAGCAGAACTAGGGTGCTTGGTGAATCTTATTTGGCCGGCATGGTACAGTGAATAATGCGCTGACCTGCTAATTTTCGCATCGGCTTGCCACAAGTTCGAACCCTCCTCTTGGTAAGTCATATACACAAAGAATATATCTCCGTGTATATAATATCAGTGTGTGTTTATAATTTTTCAATACATGTAAACTGCAAGGTACGTCTCTCTCAGTGAATGTAATACTGAAATGTGTAGTTCTTTCTTTCTCTCTCTCTCTGTATAATACTGAGAATGTGTATTATCTCTTAGTTTATACTTAAAGTATTTATTTTGTAAATGTGCAAGTTAAATACAATATTAAGAGAGAGAGAGAGAGAGAGAGAGAGAGAGAGAGAGAGGAGAGAGAGAGAGAGAGAGAGAGAGAGAGAGAGAGAGAGAGAGAGAGAGAGAGAGAGTATAATGACACATGAGAGTCGAAAAGTGAAAGACTAAGAGAAAATAATGACAAAGAGTTCGAGAGAATTTTTAGAATATTTATGTGCAGTTATCATAGAGAGTAAGCTTTCAGATTCCTGACTTCTTAATGCCCGAGGGGGATCGGAACGGTAGAGGGAGAGATGAATGAAGGGTAAATGAAGACAGTGAAGGAAAAGTGTTTGAAAACTAAGAGAATAATGCGACAGTATTTTTTCGTTTGGCTCATACTTTTTTTTTACAGTCCTTTTATCTGTGCTTTTCATCCCCTCTCACTAAGAGTTTAGCTTTCACATTTTTTCCCTTCACTTCTTTCCCTAATGCCCGAGCGTTCCGGGAACGGTGATTGGCGAGACTGAATGAAGGGGAATGAAGGAGAGGGAAAGGAAAAGAAAGGGAAGTATTGGGAAGTAAGTCGTGAGGGTACATTGTGCCGTATCATGTATTACAATTTCCTTTGGACCTCCAGTACTATTTATTTTACAGCTCCCTTTTATCTGTGCTCTCCTTCAGCCTCCCCCCCCCCCCACTCACCCGGCTTCTCCCTTTCATTTCCTTCTCCCCGTTTTTTTCCCTTGTACGTTGTCTTTTATGCTAGGTCTCTTCACCGGAGCTAAACGGAACAATAAGAAACAGCCGTATAACTTTCTTCAGACACACTATATACAGAGAGCAAAAAGCCAGACCCAAGAAGGAGTCTATTTAAAATGTCAACAACACCATCAAACGAACCCGACCATCCTCCACTATCTACTTATTCCCCTTTACTTCTTTTACTTACGCTTCCTCACGTTATCCTTCATCCCACTTTCTCTCTCACTCATTTTACCTACCCTCTCCCCTCCATATTGCCCTCATAACCTGGTGAGAGACACAGAAATGTAGACACGAAGATGTCCATACGAAGGCTGACCGGTGACAGACAGGCAAAAACGATTGTCATTGTGGGTACATGGGGACTCAATGCGGCATTTTGTAAACAAACTACCTAACTAAGCACCGTGTTGAGAGGGTGGATACAGGTAGTGAAGAAATGACACAATACATCGAACAAGCTTTCACTGGAACTACGTTTCACTTCATGAAGAGATTTGTCATGATTAGTCTTTTCCTGACGTGTACGTCTTTGTTTCACTCATTCTTGTGAATAATTTCCAACCAATGTGTAAAACCTGATTTATTATTATTTGCTCCGCAGTCTTGCGAGGAATATAAAACGGCCTAGAATATAGTTAATTAAAATTAAAATGAAACTCAACACTTTGAGTAAATAGTGTGTGCGTGTTTATGAAAAGTTCACAGGTGGGTCCTGATTGTGAAGCTTCTGGAAGCTGGCTGGCCGGTGCTCCTCACATCATCAGCTTTCTTGCAATGCGTTTAACACGAAATCTAGCGCCTCAGGCTGGGATTTGAGTGTAGAAGAACCCAAGTAATCGATCACAGGTACACAAGAAGCTTGTAGAGAGCCATTTTGGCCTCAGGAATGAAATATGCCTCGAGAAACGATCTAGACATTGTTTTCTTCCACTCAGCACGATCACAAACATGATTTTGTAGTATTTTTTTCAGATTTTTTCTTAATATCTCTTCTTCGTAAACCACAATATCTTACTTACCTTGTGCAAGGCGCATCGGGAACCTATCCGGCGTCCTTGCAATTGCAGTTCAGCAGCTGTACCGACTTACCTACAAACAGAGATTTTTGTACAGATAGGTTTGACTCACTTCACGAGACTGTCCTCTCCTAGTACAGTTTGGATAACCTTAAAGTAATTTATTACCTACGAATTTAAACTCCCACAATAGTGGACCACCCCATAAATACTTTACTAACAATACGTCAATACCAAGAAAACTTGATAAATTAACGTGGAAGAAGCTACATTTAGTGTCAAAACTCTTCATTATAGAGCCCCAAAGGGTCCACCATTTGCTTTCTAATGTAAATTAACATCGCGAATACGGGCATGTAGTTAGCTCACGAATACGGGCATTTAGCTCACAAAAACACTACACAAATGAATGAATGAAAACTGTGAACTTACGAAGCAATATATATTACTTTTGGGAAACTGAGACGCAATTGCTCGGAACGTAACCCGAGACTTGATGGTTAAGGGGCACGTAAGACCCCTTGTCTTCTAATAACATGTTCACTTTTCCTTAATTCATGAATTAAGGAAAGATCCGAGACTTTACCTTACGAAACAGACAAACAAATGCGATAGTAATTATGGACAAGGTTGATTATAGTGGAAAAATGAATAACTTATGAGAAGACGGGGGAACTTACGTGCCTCTTAAGTTCCCTCAGGTTAGCAGTGTTGCAGTTTTATAAACGATGGAATAAATTTCGCTCAGCATAGGATTGGCTAAGGCATAGCTCCTGGGGAGCGAAACGTGTCGTAATGGAACTTTCCAACATCTGCTAGTGTGTCTAATTTATATATTTGATGGCATTATACACCTTGTATGATATACCTTGTATTTGTTATACCTTGTGTGATATACCTTGTATGATACACACTGTGTTATAAAGGAATCAAAAGTAGCAGTATGAGGAACGCAAACGCTGAAGACCCGGGTTCCATTCTCTTAGTTTCTGTGTGATCAGACGAGGAGACAAAGTCGAGAAAATGGAACTTTCCCAGGCGGCGCAGGAACACCAGACGTACGCTGGTGCTCCGCTAACAATAAACCTTCCCTGGCTTTGGAACACTGTCAGTACCCAGGAGGTGCAGGAGCACAGAGCGTACCCAGGGGGTGCAGGAGCACGGAGAGTACCCAGGTGGTGCAGGAGCACGGAGCGCACCCAGGTGGTGCAGGAACACGCTGCCTGGGAACCATCACGTCGTGCAGATCCATTAAGGATCAAGCCGCTCTTCCCAGGAACTCTTCACCAGAATCCATAAAAAGCATCAGATCTCTCTCGACGTTCATATATGATTTTTTTTTTTTTTGCGAACTATATCCTTCATCCATCCTAAAATAATTACCTTTTATGTCAGTCTACAAAGCCTGACTAGAATCAAATTTTCCGCGACAACTGTAAACAAAAAAATCACTAGATGTACATCGTTCGCTGCGTGATTCGAGTATGGTATCCCCGTGATACATAACCCCAGCCCTTTATACCTTGATGCACGAGATAGGAATAGTGCAGAGTAAGGCATAAGTTTTTAATGTAATTATATCTTAGCACTGAACATTGGATGAGAATCATAAGATGGATGAATTCACATTTTCTCATATGTGAACTAAGAAACTAATATCCCAATTACTCCCCCAAAAACGGCAAAATTAGGACCTCCATAGCTCAGAGCTAATTTATACCCTCCGCCAAGGAGCACCAGCGTTGTACATTACCAATTAAAGTGAAGAAGCATTGCCTAGATGTCTCACCGAAATCAGTATTACAAAATACACCAGCACCAAGTTTGAAGACGGTCAGATGTTGCATTATCATGTTACTGAATTCCAGGGTTTGAATCTATTAGGTTGAGGTATTCATTAATGACTAAATAACATCTTTTCGGTATTATATACCATTCTTGTACTACTACTACTACCACCACCTCTTCCTGCCTATATATAGCCGTCCTGCTCCACTTCTGGTTAGTGTGACTTTGTAAATGGTCCAAGTCGGACCGGAACGTCGTCGTAAGCTTCTTTCTTTTATGTGCGGGTTATTTGTGTAGCATAAATGACTCATTATTTAAAATTTTCGAATTTCCTAGCTAAAAGTGGTAAATCCGGACCAATACAGGTCAAACCCAACCCAATATTTACCGTAAGTAAAATTCACCCAGTTTATTTTCTTAAGTTTAAAGCCTATCAGAAGAGACATTCTTCAGATATGTCACTAAAACCAGTTATTGTTAGAAAACTAATGTCGGGAATGATCTATATGAAGCTGAGCAGGACACCTGTATATGCCAAATTATTCAAGGATTATTTTTTCTTCCCCCCCCCTAGTTGTACCTCACTAGGGATAAAAATTTGAAGTTGTAAAGGAAAGTTTTGAAGGAAATTAGAATAAACTCGCTCAGGAATAAACTAGCATGAAAATAAATTTAATTTAAAACACCATAAAAACTAATTTTTTTTCCAATACTTCTCGATTTACCTTCATGTTCCATCATGTTAAAAAAAACTTTACAGTTCTATATAAAAAAATAAGAAATTCCAAATTAATTTTTTTCATTGTTATTAGAAAATTGGCTCATACACCGCTAAAATTAATTACAATAACACTTCCCATTAAGACACACTTAAGTCCCCCGTCTTCTAATAACATGTTATTAGAAAGACACACTTAAGTCCCCCGTCTTCTAATAACATGTTATTAGAAAACGGGGGAATTTACGTGGCTCTTAAGACACACCGAGATTTAGTGATTGAAGGTGATCAGAGACGTGTTCTATACTTCTTACATGATTTTTAATTGAACTGGCATAACAAAATTTACACATCAACAGTGAAAGTTTGAAGCCTTTCAAAGGGAACGTTCTCCAGTAATTGCTCTGAATCCAACGCTTCTAAGTTTTTAAGCAATGTCGACAAGATTTCAAATTTTTATGAACACAGATTAAACTTCTAGTGTATCATTACTGAATGCACCAGCGTTAATGCGTTGAATTCGATCAGAAGAGGCATTCTTTAGCTAGTGAATGGATATCAATATCACGATTTATTAAATAAAGCTTGATAAATTAGACACATGTGCAACTCTTGGGTATCTTTTTTGAGGAAACGTTTCGCCACACAGTGGCTTCATCAGTCCATACAAAGGAGAAACGTGAAGAACAGGAGGAGAATGAGGTTATAAACCGTAGGCAGGAGAGGTGTAGCAGACGTAGATGGTGTCACATTTGTTCAGTGTGGAAGTAGGTCGTGCCCAAGGGTTAGGCAAGTGAAGAATTCCCAAGTATTAAGATCCCAAGAAGTTGCAGTGTCTGACAGGATTGTAGATGAATGGTTCACAGAACCGACACGTTGATAAATTAGACACATGTGTCTAATTTATCAACGTATCGGTTTTCTGAACCATTCATCTAAATAAAGCTTGCTAACTGAGAACACTGCAGCCCAACTGGAACGTAAATTTTGCGTTCAGGAAAACATACATGACTTTCAAAGTTTGATGCCAACCAGAAGAGTCATTTTCTATCTCTTGCAAGGATTCCAACGATACCAAAAAAAAAATCAGTTATTTTGGTATGATGACAATTTTGCCTAGACACACATTAAAGTTAATGAGTACTATAGTTATCATGAGATACATCAGCTGTTAAAGAGTGAAGAACATAGAGCCAGAAGAACGCGTTAAATGATAGAAAACTTGTTCTGTACAGTAGGAAGAACACTAAGTGATATCAGAGAACAGTTGCTTGGTCGTGTAAAAACACTCAGTGTTGCCAGAGAAAATGTGCTCAGTTGTGAATGATGGTAATTGTGAGCATGTGTTTATTAATTAATGGGGAGATTGGTTGAATTCCCATGCTACTGGGTCCCACTGTGGTTGTGAATCTCCCGTTCTAACGGAGATCTGTTATTTGGTCCCATTGTTCTTGTTAAATCAGGATCACTTAAAAGCCTTATTTCTTGTGTGGCAATATCCCGGACATTTTAATCAGGGAACTGGTTGAAATTGAACCCATGGCAGGTTAGTGGTAAAACTCACAGGCCAGTGCGCTAACCACTGGGCCAGCTGGCCATAATAGATTCAAACAACTAGGTATAAGTTTATACACCATAGGACATTCTGTCAAGGAAATCCCCTTGTGCAACCGGAAAGGCAACATATCCTCTACCTGCTTGCAATACCTCAGTTACTGTTACAGGCAGTGACATCCCAATTATAAGACATCAATAGCAGATACTGTTACACTGACATCATGAGGACACTCACGAGACGTCATTAATTGCTGCATAGGCACTGACATTAACAGAATACTCGCAGTTATAATATGGTAACAGTTATGTCGACGTAGAAACGTAGTTATCACAGAGAAGTTGGTTAAATCTGTACGATGAAGACCTAAAGATTAAAATACAGAATGAAGAACACTATCTACATGGGAGCAGTGATGACAACATCAATGGACTGAATAGATTAACTAAAGCATATTGCAGTACAGAAAAAAAATAAGTAGGCAAGGAGAAATGCTTGGAAAATAATCCCGGAGCATATCAAGACGAGTTTCCTCCCCCATCCCGTTCCCCCCCCATCCCGTTCCCCCCCCCCCCGGCCCCAGGTTGCTAATCAAGCCATTCCGGTTTGCCACTTCCACCATGATTAAAATAAAATAAATCGGGCAGAGTGATCATTAAAAGCCAGTTCATCACCATACTGTGTGTCAACATGAAAGTCTTCATTACCAATGGTGATGAGCTCACTTACATTTTTCCTGATGCACATCGTCTGGTTATGCAAGGCCTTAGCCAGGTCAGTTCTTATTGAAACACATAGGAAAATATGCTGGCCTTAATTAGTTCGTTGTTTGACTCAGCGTCTCTATCCATTTTTTGTGTTGGAAACATTTCTCGACGATAAAACACACAAAAACGAGAAAGACTCTACCTCCAGTCGACTCCAGGGGTCATTGTGTAGATCTGGCCTTGTCTCTGACGGCCTGAGCAATAAGGCTGTTGGTGCTATTAGCACACAGTCCAACGTAGGCATCACAGCCCAGTTCATGAGGAACCTACCAAGTTTTCTATTGAAGAGAGCCAGAGGCGTACGAACTCATGGAGGTTTTCTGCAGTGTGCTTCAGTAAATTCATTCACTTCCTGTCCACTGATGTCATCGCTGATCACATGCAGATAATGGTCTCATTCTATACCCTAATCAGAGAATATACTAACTAATGTCTTCAGTGAACAAATCTAACCAACCTCTATGACAGCTAAACATATTTCTACGTCAGCTATGTTAACTGTTACCATATTTTAACTTTGAGTGACCTCAACCAGTTCCTTAGAGTAACTATGATTAATTCTTCAGAGTTTTCGATGCAACTAACACTTCCACTCACATGTCCCGCAAGTTTCTCGGAGAAATCAAGACTCACGAAGAGAGAAAGTAACAGACTGGCTGGATACATCGACTGATCAGACGACAAGGGTGTCCTCACTATGACTCACGAAATCGTAATGACACGATTGCAAACAAACCACGGTACGGGTGAGGATTGAACTCGCAGCTAGTGAGCGTCGGTCTGGAGTTTTACGACTCACTAGCCGCGAGTTCAATCCTCACCCGTGCCGCGGTCTGGCTTCGCTCCACGGAACATCCCACCCACCTAAGTGGGTAGGATGTTCAACCATTCTCACCTACCTAAGTGGGTGGGTGGGAATGGTCGGTTTAAAGAAGCTCCTGCCTAATTTGGGCCGGAAGGCCTGTTGCAGTATTACTCTGATCTTATGTTCTTATGTTCTTATGTTCTTAAGAAAGAAACAACTTGTAGAACCTACTTGTGGGAAAACGAACACTGGCAAGGCCATCAATGCAAAAGTTACTTCCTATAGTAATTCCTTCCTTTCTATAGTGACTCCTTCCTCTATTGTTCCTTCTTTTTTACAGTAGCCCTTCTAGTGATGAATGGGTTGAACTTTTTTGGTGATTATACTCTGACAGTGAATGAGAGGAGGAAGAAAATTCCTTCACTAGTTATCTTCTGAATTACCAGAACAAGTCCAGTCCTCATCAGCAATATGTAACCAAAAACTGGAGCAAGTAGGATTTTTAGGATTTTACCCTGAGAGGCAAGTTAATCGGAGAGTGAATCATCCTTTATGTGAGAATACCACCTTAAGCTGTACAGTACAGTACAGAGTCAGCTGACCAGTTATTAGCGATACCGACTCCATTCTTGACTGTTTCAATTGACAGTTAAGAGAATGTGTTTACAGGTATCGCTACCTTCACAAATTTCCATTACCTACAGCAATGCGTATTCTTGTAAAATGCTTTCTGACTTAGCAACAACACATGTGTATACTTTTCATATACATCTGTAGCACTGTTTATATACTCGGGTAATCTGCTATATTCTAAGGCACAGTGCCGGAAATGTGTTTTATTTCTCCCCATTACATTGTTTTTACATTGTCTTGCCACTCTCTTGGAACTGCTTCACAATGCTGCCTCATGTTCTGGTAACTTAAAGGAATCCTGGCCTAGTCTCCCCTCTTCTGTTTCTACTTTTCTTATATACATCTGCTTCATCAACTGTTATCTTATTTTAATAATATACAAATTCACTATTGATTAACACACTTTATTTTCTGAATTCATCCTCTAGAATTTTTCATTTGAATTATCCCTGTAATTTGCTGCAGTATTGCTCGAGACCCATTATGTATATATTCTTGTTTTCCTATTGTAGCCATCAGCTGCCCTGGCTGGCGGAACATTCCTGACTGGCAGCTCTGGCTAGCGAAGCTGGCCTGACTTTTTTTTTTTTATGTGGCTGTCGTTGCTGTCATGTCTGGCATTGCTTTGTGCACTGGTTTGCCTCTAAGGTTGTCATGGCCTGCCAGGGCAGCTATTGCAGCCAGCCAGGTAGGGCATGATATCCTAAGAGGCAAGCCAGTGCAGAAAGCAATGCCAGACAGGACACCAACAATAGCCGGAAAGGCTCCGTAAACAAAATTACCGAGCTTCCGGTCAGGCCAGCTTCGCTAGCCAGAGCGGCTAGTCAGGATTGTTACGCCAGATTTTTTTTGACAAAAATAAGAAAAGTTGGCCTGAGCTTGCTACCACCTGCAGCTCATTAGACTGTCATCCCCACGAGCCCCTTTGGGGAGGGGCAGATGGCAGACCAGAGGCCTAGCTTCTCCCTACGAGCTCCGTGAGGGCGGTCGCTGTGGCTAGGCCTGGGGACAGTTAGTCCCAAAGATGAGGGGGTACTTGTACCTCCTCCAATGGGAGACTTAGGTCTTGAGATACTCCCCAGATAGGGAGCCAAGGCCGGGTCACCACTACTTGGAAAAGACCCGGCCCGGGAGAGTACCGGCGAATAAGAAAAAAAAAAGTTCTCTTATTCTCTGTGATGGTTAACTAAGATGGCATCTATCTCAGTTAACCATCAGAGGGAATAACAGATTTACATTTCTCATGTGCTCTACAAGAGCGAAATTGACATTTCTGTAGTTGCAGTTACAAAATCCTGTTACTGAGACTGAAGATACAGCTGAGTCGATGTTTTTACTACTTTAGTAGCCAATTTAGGAACAACTAATTCAATCTCGGCTGTTGATACCCAATAGTAGACTCTACAGACTTTTCAAGATGCCTGAAAGACTCTCGTTTCCACACACATTATGAGGTGATCCAGGATCTAGTGATCCTCCATTAGTCTTTTTGTTGATAATGATAAAGTTTTCAGCCCTCGTTACAAATGTATTTGAAATTAAGACACATGTGCAGCATCTGGGTATCTTAGTTGTAGACGTTTCGCCATCCAGTGGCTTTATCAATACAAATTCCAGGACATAAATTGAAGATAGTGGAACTATGTACAGAAGATGAGGTAATCAGTCCCTCAACCTAGGAGTAGGTGCGAAGAGCACGACTACGGTGCTCTTCGCACCTACTCCTAGGTTGAGGGACTGATTACCTCATCTTCTGTACATAGTTCCACTATCTTCAAGTTATGTCCTGGAATTTGTATTGATAAAGCCACTGGATGGCGAAACGTCTACAATTAAGATACCCAGATATTGCACATGTGTCTTAATTTCATCTTGTCGGTATTGTACACCATTCTTGTACAAATGTATTTGACCATCACATTTTTCATTCAGATATCCATAAAATTATCTTACCTTCTCCCACAAAGGACTCCCTGTAATGCCCTTAATGCTCTGCAGTTCATAATAATGTACGTTTTAAAAGGGACTATTTTTACACAATTTTCCTGATGCTGCACATCATTAAGCCCAATTTTACTTTCTCTGTAAGGAAGGTTGACTAAATTAGTTCTTAACAACTTAGTGGCAAAACTAGGAAACATGAAACACCTTCACGAGCGAACTTGTGAATCATATAGCAGTAAGTATGTAACCAAACACCATGAGAGGGTAGTATGTAACCAAACACCAAGGGAGATAGTATGTAACCAAAAGCCGGAGGAGGTAAATGTAACCAAACACATATCAGTGGTGTACAATACCGACAAGTTGACGAATTAGACACAGGAGCAACATGGAAATATAAGCATATATGCAGTATAATGTAATCCTTTATTGACAACGTTTCGCCCACACAATGGGCTTTTTCAAGTCACAAACAGATCTACCTGGGTGGAAGGTACGCGAGTATTTATAGCCAGGTTCAGAATGCAGTGGTCAGGTGGAGAATGCTGCATCTGGAATCATCGCCTATCTCTATATCCAACAACTTCAACCAGAACAATGGCTTCTATAACATAGCTGAACCACTTGCCAAGAAACTTCTTCATCGCTATCCCACATAAGAACATAGGAATGGAGGAAAACTGCAGAAGGTCTGCTCACAAATTTATCCAGTCTCCCTTCCAAGCTACCCAAGATTTTAGACTCTATAACCCCACTCGGTACATCATCAGATGCAGCATTCTCCACCTGACCACAACATTCTGAACCTGGCTATAAATACTCGCGTACCTTCCACCTAGGTAGATCTGTTTGTGACTTGAAAAAGCCCATTGTGTGGGCGAAACGTTGTCAATAAAGGATTACATTATACTGCCTATGTGTTTATATTTCCATTGTGTCGGTATTTTATACCATTTATTTCCACAGGAGCAACATCTTGGTATCTTCACCTTACAGACGTTTTGTCATCCAGTAACTTTATCAATGCGATATTGGAACATAAACCGAAGAATGCAGAAGAGTAGGTAACTAGGCCCTCAACCTAGCAGGTGTTTTGCACCGTATTAATTAGATTCTTCAAGACTACTACGCTCAACATCTGCTCCTAGACTGAGGGACTGATTAACTTCTCCTTTATAGTCATGCGGTTATGTCCTTGTATTGATAAAGCCACTGGTTGGCGAAACATCTACAAAATAAATATACAAAGATGTTGCATATATGTCTAATTCATCACAGGAAGAAGTACAGTGATCATCTTTTGATCCATGATAAGAATCTTAACAGACACTCCAGTTACTGAGTGCTCGAAGTATCTTAAGAACTAATATTCTTAATTCTGCAGACAAACACGATGGTTAATGTGAAGAGAGGGAGGGAGGGGGGGGAGTGATGAAGACTGTGGCCCAGTCTAGAGTGAGGGAGTGTGCTGTGTCCTCAGTCACGTTCTTGTGTGGAGGGTCGTCCTCCCTCCAACCTCTGACCCTCCATCACACGCCCTCCTTCCATCCTCTGACCCTCTGACCCTCCATCCTCTGTCCCTCCATCACATGCCCTCCCTAAATCCTCTGACTTATAAATACACACACACACACACACACACACACACACACACACACACACACACACACACACACACACACACAACACACACACACACACACACACACAACCAGTAAGACTGGACCTCATATTCACATTGAGTAGATCAGACATTGTGGACATCACATATGAAAGGTCCCCCAGAGCTTCTGATCACATGGTCCTGAGCTTCAAATACACTGTAGAGTTAAACGTATAGGATGGGAGAAACCAAACTACGAAAGAAGGGACTACACAGACATAAGGAATTTTCTGCATAGGTACAGTGTTAAAGAGAACTGATGGGAAGAATGCAGCAATACGAGAATAACATAGCATCAACAGCCAGATCTGACTCAAAACTATTATATAGACACAAGATGAGGAAATCAGAAGTTAAGGACCAGGTAATCCGCTGAGGAAGGAAGGGAGATCACACGAAACAACAAAGTATGTGAAGCTCTCAACACGAGATTTAAGGAAGTATTTTCAGTGGAGACAGAAAGGGCTCCAGCAAACCGGAATGGGGGAAGGGGAGGGAGGTACACTAATAAGTGCTGGGCATACTATACAAACGAGGAGGAGGTAAAGAGGCTGCTAAGTGAGCTAGATACCTCGAAGGCAGTGAGACAAGACAACATCTCTCTGTGGGTCCTGAGAGAAAAAGCAGAGGCACTGTGTGTACCACTATCAACAATCTTCAAAACATCTATCGAAACTAGACAACCACCTGAGATGTGAAAGACAGGAAATATAGTCCGAGGCCTTTCGAAAGGAGATAGGCAGGTATCGTTACACTACAGACCGGTGGCATTGACATGTACATTATGTCATGGAGAAGCTTATCAGGAAAAGACTGGTGGAGCACCTAGAAACAATGAACTTACACACGATAACGAGCACGGTTTCAGGGGGGAGGGGGGGAATCATGATGTGTCATAAAGCTACTTGAGTTTACGACAAGGCGACAGAAGTAAGGCAGGAGAAAGAGGGGCTGGGTAGAATGCATATTCTTGAACTGTAAAATGGCTTTCTACACAGTTCCGCACAAGAGAATAGTTCAGAAGCTAGAGGAGGAGCAGGCAGGAATAACAGGAAAAGCACTACACTGGATCAGAGAATACCTGACAGGAAGGAAGCAACGAGTGATGGTACTTGACGAAGAGTCAGAGTGGGCGCCTGTGACGAGTGGGGTTCCACAAGAATCAGTCCAAGTGCCGGTGCTGTTTCTGGTATACGTGAATGACATGACGGCACGGACAGATTCAGAGGTGTCCCTGTTTGAAGACGACGTGAAGGTAATGCGGGGAATTCAAGTAGATGAGGATCAGGTAGTACAACAAAGGAATCTGAACAGGCTACAAGCCTGGTCCAACAAATGGTTTCCGTTGTTTAACCCCGCCATGTGCAAAATCATGAAGATTGTGGAAGGGCTAAGAATATCGCAGACAGAGTACAGTCTAGGGGGCCAAAGACTGCAAACCTCACAAAGGAAAATAATTTTGGGGTGAGTATAATACCGAGCACATCTCCTGAGGCGCACATAATTGGAATTAAAAAATCATGTGAGTCACAGAGATGTTAGGAAGTATTTCTTCAGACATAAAGTTGTCAGGAAGTGGAACAATCTGGAGAGTGATGTAGGGGAGGCAGGATCTATACATAGTTTCAAGAAGAGATACAATAAAGCTCATGGAGCAGAGCAGCAAAGAGGCGAGGCCAAGAGATGTGAATTGATTCCTGCATCCACAAATAGGTGAGTACACACACACACACACACACACACACACACACACACACACACACACATGGCATCAGCCTAAAAGACTTCTTCCTCGGCTCCTAACACTGGGCCCCCCTCACTGTGGGCACTCCTCCTCAATGAGGCCTTCACATATTGCCAATGCACATACGGGGCCCTTAATCCTCCTCAATGAGGCTTTCACATATTGCCAATGCACATACGGGGCCCTTAATACGGCTCTTCACGTATTGGCAACAAACACACGGAACCTCACACTAAAGCCTCCACGTCTTGGTAATACACACACGGGGGCCCCACACTAGGGGCCTCTACGTATTGACAGCGCACACACACACACTGGGACCCTCACGTAATTATCTGTGACAAATCCCCTTTTCTTCCTTAACTAATCCAAAGGGGATGGTACGAAATAACTCCTTTGTAATGTACTTAAGTGCTATTATCACACTCGTTGCTCATTTCCCAAGATATCTCTATGAACGTTATTAATCTATTTATATAAATGTATATTTTTTATTTTTTATAAACACATCAGCCGTCTCCCACCAAGGCAGGGTGGCCCAAAAAAGAAAAACTTCATCATCATTCACCCCATCACTGTCTTGCCAGAGGGGTGCTTACACTACAGTTATAAAACGGCAACATTAACACCCCTCCTTCAGAGTGCAGACACTGCTTCCTATCTCCAGGACTCAAATCCGGCCTGCCGGTTTCCCTGAATCCCTTCATAAATGTTACTTTGCTCACACTCCAACAGCACGTCAAGTATTAAAAGCCATTTGTCTCCATTCACTATCAAATACGCTCACGCAAGCTTGCTGGAAGTCCAAGCCCCTCGCACACAAAATCTCCTTAAGCCCCTCCCTCCAACCATTCCTAGGTCTACCCTTACCCAGCCTTCCCTCCACTACAGATTTATACACTCTCGAAGTCATTATGTATTGTTCCATTCTCTCTACATGTCCGAAACACCTCATCAGCCCCTTCTCAGCCCTCTGGATAATAGTATTGGTAATTCTGCACCTCCTCCTAATTTCCAAACTATGAATTCTCTGCATTATATTCACACCACACATTGCCCTCAGACATGACATCTCCACTGCCTCTAGCCTTCTCCTAGTTGCAACATTCGTCACCCATGCTCCACACCCATATCAGAGTGTTAGTATAACTATAGACTACTCTCATAGATTCCCTTCTTTGCTTCCACAGACTCCTAAGTGCACCACTCACCCTTTTTCCCTCATCAATTCTATGATTCACCGAATCCTTCATAGATCCATCTGCAGACACGTCCACTCCTAAATATCTGAATACATTCACCTCCTCCATACTGTCTCTCCCTCCAATCTGATATCCAGTCTTTCGTCACATAATATTTTTGTTATCCTCATCATTTTTCTCTTTCCTGTATTCACTTTTAATTTTCTTCTTTTACATACCTTACCAAATTCATCCACCAACCTCTGCAACTTCTCTTCAGAAACTCCCTAAAGCACAGTGTCATCAGTAAAGAGCAATTGTGACAACTACCACTTTGTGTTAGATTCTTCATCTTTTAACTCCACACCTCTTGCCAAGACTCTCGCATTCACTTCTCTTACAACCCCATCTATATATATATTGGAAAACCAAGGTGACATCACGCATCCTTGTCTAAGGCCTACTTTTACTGGGAAATAATCTCCCTCTCTCCTACATACTCTAACCTGAGCCTCACTGTCCTCGTAAAAGCTCTTCACTGCTTACAGTAACCTACCTCCTGTACCATACACCTGCAACATCTGCCACATTGTACCCTTATTCACCCTGTTATACGCCTTTTCCAAATCCATAAATGCTACAAAAGCCTTTTTAATCTTATCTAAATACTGTTCACCTATATATTTCACTGTAAACACTTGGTCTACACACGCCCTATCTTACCTAAAGCCTCCTTGTTCATCTTCTATCCTACTCTCCGTCATAATTCTTTCAATAATAATTCTACCATACACTTTACCAGGTATACTCAGCAGACTTATTCCCCTATAATTTTTGCACTCTCTTTTGTCTCCTTTGCCTTTATACAAAGGAACTATGCACGCTCTCTGCCAGGTACCTTACCCTCTTCCACACATTTGTTAAATAATAGCACCAACTACTCCAAATCTATATCCCTACCCTGCTTTTTTAACATATTTTATATATATATATATATATATATATATATATATATATATATATATATATATATATATATATATATAAAATATATATAATTATTGTAAACCACAAATGCAACTAGCCGAGGGTTCGAACCGATGTCGTTTTTTGGCTCGCCTCACGGTGAATAACAATATACGACGCTCTAAAAAAACCCACAGGGCCATACAAGGATTGTATGGACCTGTGGGTTATAGCGTCGTGTATTTTCGCTCACCATGAGGCGGGCTAAAACAACACGGGTTCGTTCCCCCGGCTAGTCGCAGTTTGTTCACCGTGTGTATAGTGTATATAGTCTACAGTGTACAGCGCATAGTATGTGCATGGTATGCGCATAGAATGTGAAGTGTATAGCGGTGTGTCGTTGATAGTGGGGGCTGTGCACAGAGCATAGTGGTACTCACCTATTTGTACTCACCTATTTGTGGTTGCAGGGGTCGAGTCTTAGCTCCTGGCCCCGCCTCTTCACCGGTTGCTACTGGGCCCTCTCTCTCCCCGCTCCATGAGCTTTATCAAACCTCGTCTTAAAACTGTGTATGGTTCCTGCCTCCACTACGTCATTTTCTAGGCTATTCCACTGCCTTACAACTCTATGACTGAAGAAATACTTCCTAATATCTCTCTGACTCATTTGTGTCTTCAACTTCCAATTGTGGCCTCTTGTTTCTGTGTCCCCTCCCTGGAACATCCTGTCTTTGTCCACCTTGTCTATTCCACGCAGTATTTTATATGTCGTTATCATGTCTCCCCTGACCCTCCTGTCCTCCAGTGTCGTCAGGCCGATTTCCCTTAATCTTTCTTCATAGGACTTCCCCTTAGCTCTGGAACTAACCTTGTCGCAAAACCTTTGTACTTCTCTAGTTTCTTGACGTGCTTTATCAAGTGCGGGTTCCAAAAAAGGTGCTGCATACTCCAGTATGGGCCTGACATACACGTGTTACAGTGTCTTGAACCCATTCCTTACTAAGGTATCGGAATGCTGTTCTCAGGTTTGCCAGGCGCCCATATGCTGCAGCAGTTTATCTGGTTGAGTGTGCTTCCGGAGACATGCTCGGTGTTATACTCACCCAAGATCTTTCTCCTTGAGTGAGGTTTGCAGTCTTTGGCCACCTAGCGTATACTCGGTCTGTGGTTTTTCTGTGCCCTTCCCCTACTTCATGACTTTGCATTTCGCAGGATTAAAAATTTGAGAAGCCATTTGCTGGACCAGGTGTCCAGTCTGTCCAGGTCTCTTTGAAGTCCTGCCTGGTCCTCATCAGATTTAATTCTCCCATTAAAATTCACATCATCTGCAAACAGGACACTTCCGAGTCTAACCCTTCCATCATGTCGTTTTACATATACCAAAAATAGCACTGGTCCTAGGAAACCGACCCCCGTGGGACCCCGCTCGTCACAGGTGCCCACTGTGATACATCATGTCTGAAAAGCTCAGGGTGAACACAAGATCCAGTCTTGCTGGGTCATCCTCCCCCTCTCTCTCTGTTTTTGTCCCTGAC
>NC_069405.1:66590709-66610709 GCF_026875155.1 Cherax quadricarinatus
GCATATTTTTAAATAACATGTTTATTATTAACATGTATGTTATTAAATACCATTGCCTCAATCACTGCCTCTACCACTCCAGTCACACTCGATCTACAAGCACCAAACACAATGAATTATTGTGAAATGTTTGGAAGAGCAGGGAGACTAATGTTCACTCCAGCATAAACAAAGTCACACTGACGATGTGTCAACCACTCCCTCGTATTTTTGTACAATTTCCTTCTTCAATTATATCATATTTTTTTATTATTATATTATTATATTATTATATTATTATTATTATTATTATTATTGTTGTTGTTGTTATTACTATTGTTATTATTACCTGTTAGCAGAAATGTTTAATTCTTTGCAGTGTTCAAGAGTAAACACATGATGTCACCGTCTAATACCTGTCCGAATAGCCATTCCAATATGCAGTCATGAATGGGTTTACATTATTTATAACTGTAGTTTAATAGCAAATAATGAACAAACAAAACACTCACCACACTGGTGGTGGGAGGGCTGGCTGCCAGTTGCGGGGGGTCGGAGGGAGTGTAGTAGGGACTTGCAGTTGGCGGGAAACTTAAATATGATTTGGCGGCTGGGAATTTGGTGGCTGGGAATTTGGCGGTTGGGAATTCGCGAATGTGTGAAGCCCGTGAAAGTTGAAAACGTGAATGTTGAGGGAGACCTTGTATATATATATATATATATATATATATATATATATATATATATATATATATATATATATATATATATATATAATATATTATATATATAATATATATATATCATCCAGAAGACAAGGCCATAGTCCAAACTTGATTTTAGATTATTATTATTATTATAATCAAGGGGGAAGCACTAAACCCATAGGATTATACAGTGCTTGGGGGAGGGATGGAAGGTATTCAGGTTTAACTCAGGGAACTGGAGCACAGATCCAGTTCCCTAGATCAAGAGCCCCTCACACAGCATCAAGGAACCTCAATTCTTTTGTTTGGAGAACATGAAATTCAATCATCAGAGGGTGTTCAGCAGGGTGACCCACTCGCTCCACTTCTCTTCTGCTTGGCAGTAAGAGAACTAACTTCCAGCCTACGCAGTGAGCTCAATATCTGGTACCTGGATGACGGCACTCTGGCAGTACTGAAGAATCCCTCGTGGGGGACCTACAACTGGTGAAAACACAGGGAGAAGACTTGGGACTCATCCTCAATCCCTCCAAGTGTGAAATCATCACAGCGAACCAGGAAATAATCAATGCTGTGCGAAGAATCCTCCCAGAAGTCTCAACTACAACTCCGTCCAACAGTACCCTCTTGGGGGCACCGCTGGGTCACCAGGCCATCAATACTGTCCTCAGGGACAAACTGAATGACCTGATGAGAATGGAGGAGAGAATAAGCGATCTTGATGCCCATGATGCTCTGTATCTCCTCACAAGGTGTCTTACTATGCCAAGACTCACTCACTTCTTGAGGTGTGCACCCTCTTTTGACAACCCAACACTCGATGAATATGACGCACACCTGAGATCAACTTTTAAGAAGGCACTGAACCTGTCACTAGAGGATGAGCAATGGGATCAGGCAACCCTCCCAGTGCGACTGGGAGGTATAGGAGTGCGTAAAGCAACGCATGTTGCTTTACCTGCTTTTCTGTCTTCGTGTTTGGCTTCCAGTGCATTAGTCAAGAAGATAGTGCCCAAACGCTTGAGAGAACTTGGTAGGAGCTCAAGACCCCAGGTTTACTGAAGCAGCGATTCGGTGGGACACCCTTACAGACTCCTCCAGTAGACCAGCTCCTCCCAAACAGCACAAACAGTCCCACTGGGACAAACCGATCATGGAAAAAATCGCCAACACAGTGCTCTCCAATGCTTCAGGAAAGAACAAAGCTCGTCTCCTGGCAGTGAAGGCACCACACTCAGGAGATTTCCTGTTAGCTGTTCCCAATTCCTCCCTGGGCACCCGTCTCGACCCACAGGCCATTCGGATTGGTGTTGCTCTTTGCCTAGCCGCCCCCATCCTCACCGAACATAGGTGTATTTGTGGCAGGGCGACAGCTGATCAATTCGGACTTCATGGTCTCGTGTGCCACACAGCAGAAGGGAAGTATGCCAGACATGAGGAGATCAATGACATAATAAAGAGAAGCCTCGCCACAGCCCATTGCCCAGCTCAACGGGAACCCCAAGTACAGAGGTCTGATGGAAGTCAAAAGCGTCCTGATGGAGCCACTATGCTACCCTGGAAGGATGGAAAGCAGATTGCCTGGGATACACCTGTGCTGCCACATTTGGCAGACACCTACTTGCCATACTCTGTAGTGGTACGAGGGTTGAGCTGCCAGCCACAGGCGAAGACCCAGAAGATCCGAAAATATGTAGCCTTCCCCCTTGCTATAACTTTCATTCAATAGGGTCGGAGACCCTCTTGGAGCACTGGGGCAAAGTGTGCTTAAAGTTCCTCAAAGAGCTGCGTGAAAAAGCTCATCATGGAAACCAAGGACCACAGGGGAGCACCCAGATTCATCTCTTCAGAGATCAGTTGTTGCGATCCAGAGAGGAAATGCCTGCAGCTTTATGGGCACGCGGGCCCACCGCAGGTGGGAGAGTGGTCGAGTATTCGAGATGTAGCTCTGAGTTACCTATGTTGTTAACTTTTCTTGATGTATTTTTTATGAATTGGTTTGGCCAATGTATTTTGTATTTAAAATTAAAAACATACCTGATTATATGGGGGTGGTAGGAAGAATATTCTTCAAACAGCTTCAGGCGAGAACCTTGAGTTTTCACTGAAGCAAGTTAATTCTTTTCTCTGAGGTTGAGGGTCCCCTTTATAACAGTTCTAGAGGTGTGTAAACTCTATAATACTTATATATTATATATATATATATATATATATATATATATATATATATATATATATATATATATATATATAATATATATATATTATATATATTACATATATATATATACTATAATATATATTTATATATATATTATATATATATTTTATATATATTATAAATTATATATAATATATATTATATATTATATATATGCAATAAGATCACAGTAATAACAGGTGTTTTCTAAATATGATAAACAACCAACTATGAAAGAATAGAAAAATTTCCAAGCGCTTTCGTGACTACTCAATTATCAAGGAAAAAAACTATGAAAGTGAAGCAATCAAGGAAGCTATATAAGGGGGTCGGCCAGCACCCACTATCAGATCCCACCAACGGTTTAAAACACGTGACGCGCGACGAGCCTACCACTTGGAGAGGTCTTTGCAAAACTCAACCCCCAGCTATTTATTTGTCCAGTGTATATATTTAAATGCTTCCCAAATTCTATTAATTATAAATGGATTAATTTATATTAATAGTTTGGACAATAATATGTATATTTCTTTTGGTTATATATCTTTTAGCCATTTATAATTAATTACATAGAATTTGAGGAAGAATTTAATAATCACTGGACCAAATAAATAGCTTGGGGGTGGTTTTGAAAAGGACCTATCAAATGTTGGTCGTTTCGCGCGGTCACGTGTTTTTCCGTTGTGGGCATCTGATAGTCGACGGTGCTGGACGGACCCCTTTATATAAGCTTCCTTGGATGCCTACTTCACTTTCTTAGTTACTGATTATGTGAGTAGTCACGAAAGCGCTTGGTATTTTTTCTATTCTTTCAGAGTGGTTGTTTTGATTATATTTATATATATATATAATATATATATTATATTATAATATATATATATTTTTTATATTATATATATTATATATTAAATATATATATCTAATTTATATATAATAGATGTATATATGTTTTTATATATTATATATATTTATATGTTCGTGCCGATTAGGCAGAACTGCGATCTTGGCTTAAATAGCAACGTTCAATCTTGCCATATAGGACAAGTGAAAATTTGTGTATGCAATAATTCTCAAAATCATTCTGAACCTAACGAAAAAAATCACATTTTCACTGTGTATTGTTTTGTTATTAAATTATTGTAAACAAATCTTAAAATATATTTAGTTGGGTTAGGACTTTTAAAAAATAATTTCTTGTTACAATAAGGTTAGGTAAGTTTTCTAAGATTCTTTTTGGAGTAAAATTAAATTTTTATGACAATTAACATTAATGAAAAAAAAATTATCTTTAAACGTATATGAGAAAATTTTAGAATGTGGACTTATTATTTAAAATAAGTTCTTGCTAATTGACCAGTTTTACATATTCGGCACGACATATATTTATATATATATTTATATATTGTATATATTTATATATTATATATATATATTATATTATATATATATATATAAATATATATTTATATAATATTTTATATGTATTTTATTATATATTATATATATATATTATATATATATATATATACTATATATTTATAATTTATATATATATTATATATATATATTTATATATGCCTTTTCTCGTGCCGAATAGGCAGAACTTGCGATCTGGGCTTAATAGAGCAACGCTCATCTTGCCATAGAGGACAAGTGAAATTGTGTATGCAATAATTTAGTCAAAATCTTCTTTAAACCTTATGTATAAAAAATATATTTCCTGTGTTTGTTTAGTATTAAAATTATCTGTAAAACAAATCTAAAATAGATTTAGTTGGGGTTTAGGCTCTAAAATAATTGTTCTTGTTATTAATAGGTTAGGTAAGTTTTCTAAGATTCTTTTGGTGCAAAATTAAAATTTTTTTTTGCATTAACATTAATGATATAAATTATATACACTGGCAGTTTACCTCTGGAGAGAAGTTACGGGGGTCAAACGCCCCTCGCGGCCCGGTCGAGACCAGGCCTCACTGGATGGATAGAGCCTGATCAACCAAGGCTGTTGCTGCTGGCTGCACCGCAAACCAACCGTACGAGCCAAGCCGGCTGATTCGGAACCTGACTTTAGGTTGCTTGTCCAGTTCGCCAGCTGAAGACTGCCAGGGGTCTGTTTGGTAATCCCACTTATGTGGTGCTGGGATGGCAGTACTGTTTTGAACAGTATCGGGCCCCATGACATACATATTGTGTGGGTCTTTAAACCGTGATAGTGACACCCCTGTCATTTTCATTGTGGGGAAGTTGGTTGGCAATCGACTCTGCCAAGTCTTTTGCTTTCGTAGTGAGTGATTTTTCGTGTGCAAGTTCGGTACTTGCAGTCCCTCTAGGATTTTCCAGGGTGTTATATATAATATGTATCTTTTCCCTCTCTGCGTTCCAGGGGAATCAGGTTTAGAAACTCAAGCGCTCCAAGTAATCACGGCGGTTTTTTAGCGTTATGCGAGCCGTGAATGTTCCTCTTGTACATTTTCTAGGTCGGCAATTTCACCTGCCTTGAAGTGCTTGTTGGTGTGCAGCCAATATTCCCCCTGCCTAGATAGATACAAGTGTCCTGAAGAGTGTCCATAATTTGGGCTTGGCCTCCCTAGTTTTCTCAGAAGCGTTCTCATTATCCCATCCTGTCATTTTTTACTAAGCATATCCGATTGATACAATGGTTTGGTCCTTGAAGGTCGAGATCCTCGACATAATCTCTCCTGGTCTTTGACTCCGTTGGGTAGTAGTGTTGCGCTCTATTTTGTGGCCAGTATTTGTTTTTTGTACTTGATGAAGATTCTAATTTCCTCATGTTTACATATATGAGTAATTGAAATTTCTATGCTTGAACTTCATATTGTTTTTCTGAGGCCCACTGATAAGATTTGGTTGTTGTCTGCATGGAGCTTTGCAGTTTGTTTGCATGGGAAGACACTGTCATACAGTTTCGGGTGTAATCTGCAAAGGAAGACACGGGTGCTGTGGTGACATCTTGTCTATATGTCGGATATAAAGGATGAGGAACAAGTATGGGAGCGAGTACGGTGTCCTTGTGGAAACAGAGCTTTTCACCGTAGCTGCCTCGGGGCTTTACTTGTTGACGACTACTCTCGTGGTTCTGTAGTGAGGGAAATTTTGATCCATCGACCGACTTTTTTGTTATCCTTTTCACGCATTTTTGTGCGATATTACGACTCCTTGGTCACACTTGTCGAAGGCTTTTGCACAAACGTTCTGTATATATTTACATCTGCATTCTTTTTGTCTTTAGTGATTTAGGACCTTGTCCCGATAGTGGTACACATAGTTGAGGACAGACAGGTGCGACCGTTCTTAACCATGGTTGCCCTGGGTTGTGTACAACGTGATGGGTTTTGCTAGATGCGTAGGTGATCTTGCTTCTTAGGACCTTTCAAAGATATTTTTATGATATGGATGTTAGTGCTATTGGTCTGTTTGTTTTCTTTGCTGTTGCTTTACTGCCCCCTTTGTGGAGTGGGGCTATGCTTCTGTTGTTTTTTGTAACTGTGGGTCGACCCCCGTGTCCCATGCTTCACTCTCTCCATAGGAGGGAAAAGGCTGCGTGATTGGGGTTCTTGCAGTTCTTGATGAACACAGAGTTCCATGAGTCCTGGGCCCTGGGGCAGCCGTGCATGGGCATGTAATTTATCCGCCTGTTCGAAGTCATTTGGCAGTAGGATAACAATCGGATAGGCTTGTTGTTAATCAAATGTTGTGGCTTCTCAAAAAAAATTAATTTGATCGTCGACTCATCAGTCGGGTTAGCGGCTGCTAAAAAATGAGTCATATTGGGACTTGAGTTGCTCACTCTTTTCCTTGCTGTCATCTGGGTTAGGGAACCCATCTTGTTTAGTTGGGGCCCTAATACTGGGAACGTTGTTCTCGCTCGATTTTGATTTGGCATAGGAGAAGAAAATACTTTGGGTTTCTCGATTTCATTTATGGCTTTTAGTTCTTCCGCGATTCATGACCACTAATAGGAATTTACTTTTAGCTTAAGTTCGATGCTTGCTCTATCTTCTCTGACCAGTGTCTCCTACGCATTTCAGATATTATTGACCTCTTTTAGGCACGCTCTGTTATTCTTTCCGTCGCCTGTAACGCTGGAGCGCTAGTCTCTTTTTGTTTTACAATCTACTCCTCCTTTTTACTTAGAGCGAATATGCCTTGTGCATACATCGAGTGCCACGAGTTAATCTGTTCTAGGCATAAGTTGGGGTTTCTGTGGTGCTTTAGTATATCTTCCCAGCTTATATCGGTTAGGACTTTGGTTTACTTTGGTACCACTTTTTGATTTTGGTATTGAAGTTGAATTTGGTGGAATGATCCATCGTGACTAATTCATTATGGAGGTCTGGGGCTACGCGAACCATACCATGGACTGAACCTCAAATTAATGTTGTGATCTGAGTATATTGTTTTTTGAGTATGGTGATATTTCTTATCAGATCATCTTGTTAGTGAAGAGAGGTCTAGTTTATTCTCTAGTATAGTAGGCTCTATTATTTGCTGGTTTAATGGAATTTTGTGCAGAGATTTTTTTTTAAAAGGCTCGCTGTGAGTCAGTCGAGTCTTTATCAGAGCTGCCTCCTGGTGTTTTCCCACTACTCAAACAATATTATTTGCTAATATTCTCTCCCCCATTTTAGGTGGCCTGAAGTTGAAATCCCCCAGGAGCAAGATGTTGGTGCAGGAGCTGGATGGTATTTTCCAGACCCAGTGGTCAAAATTTTTAACAGGCTGTTCCTGGAATTGCTGGGATATCCTGTTGCATTCCCGGAGGCTTGTTGCTATCACAATGACTAGGTTTTGGTTCTTGTCTTTAATGCTAAAACTTCCATACATCATGTGACCCATGGCATTTAGCAGTTCATGTGAAAACAAGTGAGATCTGAAATGTACAGGCCAACCCCCCCCCCCCCCCCCCCCCCCACCCCCCCAACCCACCACCCCCCCACACCTTTTGCTGTTCACTCTGTCACATCTGTATAGGTTTGTAACCTGGGATTCCTTATTTAGTTGTTCCAAGTGATCCTTTTTGTGGGTCTCAGTGGAACAGGCCGCGAACATTGCTTTGCCTCTGCAAGCAGTCACGGATTGAAAGGATTTTGTTGTTTGTTGCTGGCTTTTGACCCTGTATTATTTGCAAAGAAGAATGTTATACGGACTGGGTGGTATGTTGGCTACCTGGGGGGGGGGCGAAAAATTTTTTATATTTCTCGGCATTTGTTATCTGTATCTGTTGGTTTGGAGTGGAGGCATCGACCTGTGGTTCCACTCCAGGAATGAATGGATTTGGGTTGTTCGAATTTCTGCCATTTCCTGCCAGTTTTTTTTTCCTTCCTGGCACCTAAATAAACCTTCCGCTCTATGTGAGTGGCTGTGGTACTACCACAGGTTTATTCCCAATGGCCTGCATGGTTTTGTATCTTTTTGTCCCTTAGATGGTATGCCTGGCAGTTTAAAGTTGTAGCACAGTCTTTCCTGGTACTGAAGAGGGACACAGTTCTGGGTGAAAAAAGCTTACAGGAGGAGTTTGGCATTTTCTGTATGTCTACTTATGGCATGGAATTTCCTAGGAGTGGTCTTAGTTGCACGTCCCCATCTGTTTTTCCAGATTTCCCATGCCAGCAGATACCGAGTTGCCATAGTATGTGCCAGGCTTGTGTTTCCGTTTGCTTGGGTTTCTGTGGACTGTAATTCCCTGTTGGTGATTGTTTCTCCATGTCTTACTTCTATCGCCACTAGCACCAACAATGGCGCTCCCACCTGTTGTTCTTTTTGGTAATATATCCTCCTATTGTAGGGAGTCTCTTCTGTTTGCTATTTCCTGCCGGTATTTCTAGTTTTTTGCAATATGGTTTTATCTATCTTTGTCTACCACTTGTTTCCTTTATGGCTCCTGTCCCTATGAGGTATTTATATGTATTCTTCCTGAGTATGAATTCCCGACTCCCTGAGACCAAAAATCTCCTAGTTCAACATTACTGTCTCCTCAGGACAGCATTCAGCTTCCCCATTACTGTCTACCCAGGAAAGCATCTCCCAGCTCTCACCTTTACTGTTCTCAAGGACAGCAACTCTAAGCTTCCCTATTAATGTCACCTTTTTCCCAGGACAGCTCCTCAGATTCCCCATCTACTGTCTCCAGGACAGCACTTATCAGCCCCCTTTTTTTTTATGGACTACCAGAGGACATCTTCTCCAGCCATTACAGTTTTATGACTATGGCCAGTCATCGAAGGGCAGTTCATTCAAGCCCGGACTTTTTATGTTCCCATTGTTTGTACGAAAGCTTCAAGAGTTTTCTATGTAAGCAGATTCTGATGTTGAACCTCTTTTAATACCCTTGGATTTCTAGTCACACAGAATTTATCGCATGTGGGCTTACCCAAAAAATCACTTCCCTGTTTTAATACTGCTTGTAGAGCTAGTTCTTGGATATCGCCACAAGGGGCGTGACTCCAATTTCCACAGAAAATGACACATGTATTGAATGTTGAGGAAGCCCGTTTTTTTGACTGACCACGACTACACACAGCTTAATAATGATTTGAAATGGTTGAATTTAATGGCAATTCTATAGCAACATTTGAATATTCTATTATATAACCTGCTAGGTGGTGCACAACGAAAACCGTTTGAAACCAGTCCAGGGTTCGGACCAAGTCAAGGGTTCGGACCAGTCACAGTGAAGTTCGGACCATGTCATGGGTTCGGACCAAGTCTATCTCGATATGAATCCAGTAGGGTCACTTATTTTAAACATAGTGGGTCGGTGATTTGAGCTAACACATGAAGGATCTAACTGGAAATTATCTTCTCAGTGTAATATGTGATTTGATTGTACAAAAGTATAACTGCGTGTTTGAACGAGCCGGTGACGGATGGGGCACGTCCTACTAATTGATGAACGGTCGACCTCACCCTTGTTTAATCAATCGATGTATCTAGCTTCTCTATGTTTTTTTTTCTTTCTCACAATAATGCTAATTTATCACTATAGTTGACTGGTGCAAAATTTTGGAGGAAAGGACGCTTTTTCTGTAGTAATAATTCTGCTACTCGTTGTGTATATTGGAGACACGATGGTAACTAAGGTTTTTATGAACAATTACAGTTAACGACTGGTATTCAAAGAAAAAGAAACTAATGAAAGTCACCTCCACTCCAACTAAGTACCATTATAATACTGGTTAGTTGCTTCTACAAACACTGTATTTCTGCACCTATTCACTGGTATCACTATATTAATGCGGTACACTAGCAGGCCCAGGAAGTTATTAAAAAAACAGCTGACTGTGGTTAAGTTTCTATTTTTATGGCGACTTTGGCACCCTGCCTATTATAGGCTTATCACATCTTTACAAATTCACGTGTTTTCAATGACACTTAGTGTTTATCATCAATATCTAGGGAAGCACTGTAAGTATACACACTTTAATCTATGGTCATCAACTCAATTGCTTTCAGGGAGTCTTTCTTTCACTCTGACACAAAGTTCAACTTAATTTATTTATTTTTTTTCACCGGGACACAGGCATAATCGATTCCCCTCTCGGCAGTAAACTCTGCTAGGAAGTGCACACTAATTTCCTTTTTTGACTCGGATTTATAATTGTTTTCCGCCCTAAGATTGGTTCCAGGCGCTAGTGGGACTGTATCGTATAGGATATTGATGAACACCAAATTAAAGTTATAGAACGTAAGAGCGACCGTGAAACATCACCAGAAAACCCGGGAGCACAACGAAGGCACGCTGACTCTGTTCAAGATATAAGAAGAAAATTTTAGAAGGACTTAATTTTACATGGAGTTCATGCTAAATTGACATAGTTTTACAGATTCGGAACGACATATATTTATACTATTTATATATATATTTATTTTTATATTATATATTATATATTTATATATATATATATATATATGTATATATACTATATATATATATATAGATGTATTATATATATATATATATATATATATATTTCTATATATATATATATAATATATTTATTATATATTTATTTAATATTATATATGTCGTGACTGAAATATGTAAAACTTTGCGATCTTGGCTAAATAGCAATGCTTATATTGCCATATAGGAACAGTTGAAAATATTATGTGTGTATGCCCAAAAATTTCGCAAAAATTCAATTATTGTAACCTAACGAAAATAAATGTATTTCATTGTGTTTGTTTTAAGTTATTAAAATTACTGTAAACGTATTTACAATTTATTTAGTTGGATTTGGCTTAAATAAATTGCACTTGTTATAAATAAGTTAGTTAAGTTTTCTAAGTTACATTTGGTGCAAAATTAAAATTTGTTACTTTAAAATTAATGAAAAAAATGTTTCTTTTAAATGTATAAGAGAAAACTTTGGAAAGGACTTAATTTTTAATGGTTCTTTCTAATTGACCAGTTTTAAATATTATCGGCACGAAACACTCACTACCACACACACACATATTATCATACATATATACTATATATATATATGTATATATATTTTTACTATATATATATATATATATATATATATATATATATATATTTATATATATATATTTATATATATTATATATATATATATGTCGTGCCGACATAGGCTGAACTTGCGGATCTGGCCTTAAATAGCACGCCTCATTTGCCATATAGGAAAAGTTTGTGCTGAAAATTTGTGTATGCAAAAAATTTCGAACAAAATCATTCTGAACCTAACTAAAAAAATAAACGTTTGATTGTGTTTGTTTAATACTAAATTATTTGCAAACGTATTTTATAAATATATTTAGTTGGGTTAGGCTAAAATAAATTGTTCTTGTTGTATAATAAGGTTGTAGGGTAAGTTTTCTAAGATTACTTTCGGTGCTAAAATTAAAAGTTTTTACATTGAACATTAATGAAAAAAATATATCTTTAAAGTATAAAGTGGAAAATTTTCAAAATAGGACTTAATTTTAAATGAGTTCTTGCTATTTGACCAGTCTTTACATATTCGGCACGACAATTATATATATATATATATTTATATATATATACTACCCTATATATATATATATATATATATATAAATTATATATATATATATATATTATATATATATATTATATATATTTAGTATATATATATATATGTCGTGCCACGAATAGGCAGAAAGTTGCGATCCTGGCCTTTAATAGAAGCGTTTTCATGCCATATCTAGGACAAGCGAAATAAAACTTATGTATGCAATCAATTTCTCCAAAATAATTCTGAACTAACGAAAAATATATATTTCTCTGTGCTGTTTTAGTATTAAATTATTGAAAACAAATCTAAATTTATATGTAGCTGGGTTAGGTTAAAGAATAAATTGTTCTTGTTATAATTAAGGTTAGGTAAGTTTCTAAGAATTCTTTTGGAGCAAAATTAAAATTTTCTTTAAATTAACATTAATGAAAAATATATATTTTTATAAAAAGTATAAGAGAAAATTTCAGAAAGGACTTAATTTTAAATGCAGTTCTTGCTAATTGACCTGTTTTACATATTCGGCACGACATATATTATATATATTTATATATATTTTATATATATTATATATTTATATATATATAATTTTTACATTTGTATGTATAATTTATATATATATATATATATATAATTTTCATATATATATATATATAATATATGACACGTGGCTGTTTGAGAGATTTGAAGAGATGTTGCAGAGGATGGTGGATGATGTTTTTTTTTTTTTTTGTAGGGTATGTTAATAAAGGAAATTAAAGTGAATATAGGAATGATAAGTTTATGAGGATATAAAAAAGAAATTAGGTGACGAGGATTGGATATCTGATTGAGGGAGAGAGTATGGAGGAGGTGATTGTATTCAGATATTTAGTAGTAGACGTGTCTGCAGTAGGATCTATGAAAGATGAGGTGATACATAGAACTGATGAGGGTGAAAAAAGTTGATTGTGCATTTAAGAGTCTGTGGGCCACCAAGAACTTTGTATATGGAAGGCAAGGAGGGGAATGTATGAGTTAATAGGTCTACCAACGCTTCTTACATATAATCTGGGAACTTATTCGTGTGGAAACACTCTTTTTCTGCAATTTTTGGAAATCCTGATGATGCGTTGATTGCAACACGAAAGGGCCTAGAGCATCATTCTACTTTCCCATGGTTTTTTGCATATATTATATATTTTGTTATAGATATATTAATATTTATATTTAAACTATATATATATATATATATAGATATATATATATATATTTATATATATATTATATATATATTTATATAATATATATATATTATATATATATATTTATATGTTGTGTGTGTCGTTGTTGTTGTTAGTGTGTGTGTCGTGCCGAATATGTTAAACAAAACTGGTAATTAGCAAGAGATCTCATTTAAATTTTCTCTTATACTGTTTAAAAGATATATTTTTTTCTTTAAGTTAATGTAAAAATTTTTTAATTTTGCTCCAAAGAATCTTAGAAACTTACCTAACATTATTATAACAAGAACAATTTATTTTAGCCTAATTCCAACCGAAATATATATTTAGATTTGTATTACTATAATTTAATACTAAACAAACACAGTGAAATATATTTTTTCCGTTAGGCTCAGAATGATTTTGGCGAAATTATTGCATACACAAATTTTCACTTGTCCTATATGGCAAGATGAGTGTTGCTATTTAAGCCAAGATCGCAAGTTCTGGCTATATATATATATATATATATATATATATATAAAATATATATTATTTATATTATATATATATTATATATATATATAAATATATTATATATATATATATATATAAATATATATATATATATTATGTTATAAATATATATATAATATATATATATATATATATATATATATATAGTATATATTATATTATATATACACAGGGTGGACGAGAGGCTCAAACTGCGGTTCGTAAATTGACAGTCAACGCTCTTTTGGGTCTAGACTAACGCAGGCCTGGCAAGGATCTGGAACTAATACTTACTGTCTTACATTCGTCAGAGGCACTAACTGTAATCCAAATGAACCCCTTCCTTAAGCCTAGTAGCTGAGACAGTACAGTTATTCTTACTCCCTTAAAGGCAACCATCGCCTATGACCCCAAAATTTGGGACTATTGCCTAATACAACTTTAATATATATATATATATATATATAATATATTATATAAAAATAAAATATATATTATATATATATATATTTTATATATATATATAATATAAAATATATATATAGATATATATATATTTTTTAATATTTTATATAATATATAATATATATATATATATAAAATATTTTTATATGTATATATATATACATATTTATATATATAAAATTTATATATAAATATATATAAAAATATATATAATATATATATATATATTTACACACACACACCACACACACAATATAAAATATATATATATATAATGTATATGTTGTGTGTGGTTGTGGTGTGTGTGTGTGTGTGTGTTGTGGGGGTGTGTGATACCACCGATACTTTTAAAATATTAATTTACACATGTAATTAAAATAGTAAAATTTATACTCTTACGATTGTGACGTTACTCACTTACACACACACACACACACACACACATACACACACACACACACACACACACACACACACACACACACACACACACACACACACATACACATACACACACACACACACACACACACACACACACATCACAGGGATGCTAGATAGTTTTTCTTCAGTCACAGAGTATTCAGGAAGTGGACTAGTCTGGGAAGTGATGTAGTGGAGCCAAGATCCATATATAGCTTTAAGAAGAGGTATGATAAAGCACTTGCAGCAGGAAGAGTGACCAAATAGTGGCCAATGAAGAGGCGGGGCCAGGAACTGTGAATCGACCCCTGCAACCACAACCAGGTGAGTACAACTAGGTCAGTACGCACACGCACAAGCGCGCACACATACACACACATAAACACACACACACAATTTTAAGAAAGGAGACAGAAACGAGGCACTAAACTACAGACCAGTGTCTCTGACGTGTATAGTATGCAAAGTCATGGAGAAGATTGTCAGGTGGAGAGTGGTGGAGCACCTGGAACGAAACAAGATTATAAACAACCACCAGCACAGATTCATAGAAGGCAAATCCTGTGTCACAAATCTTACGGAGTTTTATGACAAGGTAACAGAAGTAGGAAACGAGAGAGAGGAGTGGGTTGATTGCATTTTCCTGGACTGCAGGAAGGCCTTCGACACAGTTCCTCACAGGAGATTAGTGCAGAAGCTGGAGGATCAGGCACGTATAACAGGAAGGGCACTGCAGTGGATCAGAGAATACCTGACAGGGAGGCAACAACGGGGTCCCACAGGGGTCAGTCTTAGGACCAGTGCTATTTTTGATATATGTGAATGACACGGTGGAAGGGATAGACTCTGAAGTGTCCCTGTTCGCAGACGAAGTGAAGCTAATGAGAAGAATTAAATCGGATGAGGATCAGGCAGGACTACAAAGAGACCTGGATAGGCTGGACACGTGGTCCAGTAACTGGCTTCTCGATTTCAACCCTGCCAGATGCAAAGTCATGAAGACTGGGGAAGGGCAAAGAAGACCGCAGACAGAGTATACGCTAGGTGGACAAACCTCACTCAAGGAGAAAGATCTTGCGGTGACCATAACACCGAGCACTTCTCCGGAGGCACACATCAACCAGATAACTACTGCGGCATATGGGCGCCTGGCAAACCTGAGAATAGCATTCCGATACCTTAGTAAGGAATCGTTTAAAACACTGTACACTGTGTACGTCAGGCCTATACTTGAGTATGCAGCACCAGTTTGGAACTCACACCTGGTCAAGCACGTCAAGAAATTAGAGAAAGTACAAAGGTTAGCAACAAGGCTAGTTCCGGAGCTCAGGGCAATGTCCTACGAAGAAAGGTTGAGGGAAATCGGACTGACGACACTGGAGGACAGGAGGGTCAAGGGAGACATGATAACAACATAGAAAATAATGCGTGGAATAGACAAGATGGACAGAGACAGGATGTTCCAGAGAGGGAACACAGAAACAAGGGGTCACAATTGGAAGCTGAAGACTCAGACGAGTCACAGGAATGTTAGGAAGTACTTCTTGAGTCACAGAGTCGTCAGGAATAGGAATAGCCTAGTAAGTGATGTAGTGGCGGCAGGAATCATAAATAGCTTCAAGACGAGGTATGACAAAGCTCAGGAAGCAGAGAGAGAGAGAGGACCTAGTAGCGATCAGTGAAGAGGCGGGGCAGGAGCTGAGTCTCGACCCCTGCAACCACAATTAGGTGAGTACACACACACACTTAAACATACATACACTTCAAGTAGTTATCCGTGATTGTATTCTGGAGCAGAGAGTAATGGAAGACATTTTGTCTAACTGTATTCAAATAGCGAGCCACTTCTCTTACTGTCCTCTAGTCTCCAGTAAACTAGAGTTTCCTTAAGAACAGAATTAACTGTGAAAGCACAAACTCATTGAGAATATACCTACGTACCCGCTGGAAACAGCTCTCAATTAATGTTAGATTTTATAAATGAAACCCCCCACCCCCCCAGAAAAAAAAATTACCATCATTTGATGGAAATAAGTGGAATCTTATTGCCAAGTTATCTTCTTTGTTGAAAATAGTTCGCAAAACAACCGTGAAAGAAATTGTTTGGTCTCAGAAATACTCTCGTAAGTGCAATATTTGCAACATTTAATCTTCGAAGTTTTGAGTAATCCAAAATTCTCGGGCGCATTTGCAGTTCTGAGAGTGTCATTGTAGCTAATGAGTCATGTAAAACATACCTTGGCAATATAAAGAATAAACTGCAAGAAACTCAGGAGAGAAATTCAGCAGCTTAAGATTTCAGTGAGTGTATCTGGTCTGAGCGCATCTGGTCTGAGGACATCTGGTCTGAGTGCATCTGGTCTGAGTACATGTGATCTGAGTGCATGTGGTCTGTGTGCATTTGGTCTAAGTGCATCTGATCTGGGTGCATCTGGTCTGAGTGCATCTGGTCTGAGTGCATCTGGTCTGAGTGCATCTGGTCTGAGTACATTAGGTCTGCCAACAGCATCAAGCAGCAAGGAAATGTGTAAGAAACGTGTGCATCAATTAGATATTTTTATTTCCGAAACGTTTCACCCACACAGTAGACTTCTGTAGACCTAAAGGATACCTGAGGATGCTTTCGGGGTGGTGGGGGATCATCGCCCAGGAGTCAGGTGGATCAATTTCTTATCAGCCAGGCTGTTACTGCTGGCCACAAGCAGTCCGACATCCGAACCGCAGCCCGGCTAGTCACAAACTGATCTGAACCTTATGAAGTTTCATCTTAAAGACGACCAGAGGTTTGTTGACAACTCACTATCTACAGAGGGAGGTCGTTGAAAAGTCTCGGACTTCATCACGTTCTCTCTCAGTGTACTCGTCACGACCCCGATTTTTATTCGTGGTATTTCGTACCTATTATTCAAGCCTCTTGTCTTCATTTGGAGTGATTTCGGTGTGCAGGTTTGGGATCAGTCCCTTCAGGATTTTCCAGGTGTAGATAATAATATACCTTTTTTTTCCTGTGTACCAAGCAATATATACTGTTGAAAGGACTCCAAACATTCTCTACCTGGAGGGTGTTCCGGGGGTCAACGTCCCACAACCCGGTCCATGACCAGGCTGATACGGGCTGTATAAGTTCTCTGTACGTATTATGCTCAGTAATTTCGCCTGTCTTGAATGGGGCAGTTAGCATACAGTAGTAATCCAGCCTGGACAGAACACATGAACAAGTAACTCGAAGAGAGTGATCACTGATTCAGCATCCTTTATCTTGAAAGTTCTAATTATCCTATCATTTTCCTTGCGACAGCAATAGCAACACTGTCGTATCTTTGAATAGAAGATCTTCTGACATTATCACTTCCAAGAACTTTCACTCTACAGAATAATTTGAGTTTGTTCTGAATTCGATTTCAATTCTCATTTCCTTCATTCTTCCTAAACCTTAGCACTGTATTGTTGTCAGAGACCCTCTTTAAGATTTTATTTATATCCTCTTGAAGATTCATTCTGTCTTTGAATAAAGGTGACTAAAGATGGAGACAGGAGAAGTAGTGGATATAAAGATAATGCATCAGTCAAAAAGCCTTGAAGTAGTAATTTTGGGGCGGTCAGTCCCTCCGCCATAAGAACTGTTTTGTCCCAAAATAGTAAACAGATCTTGACTCGCGAAATCGTAATGACAAGATTGCAAACAAACCATGGTTGGTAAACAAATCAAAATCCAGCATTAGTGAAGTAAAAAAGAACTCGGTACTGTTGCTTATGCTCACTGCAAACAAATAAAACACTTGCCGCAGTTTTCCATCGTCATATGCGGACGATAATAAAATAAGCACCTCAGCTGAAGTCAGAAAAATTGCAAGAATGTATAAGCAAAGGTTTTCAGTGGGCAGTGATGAACATGACGCTCATTGCTTGGATATTGAAAGAATGAGGAACTCAAAAGGGACTCTGAATACAAAACTCAAGAGGATTATCGAGTAGAAAGGAACATGTGAAAGACTGGGAGTAATTATGTCAGATGACCTTACTATTAAATAACACAGTAAGTCAAATGTTGCTACAGCCAAGAAAATGATGAGGAGAATAATGAGAACTCAATACAAGACAATAATGTCAGTGTTGAGGCTATTAAAATAGCTTTTGCTCTCTCGTTTGGAGTATTGTTCAGCGTTGACGGCTCCTTTCAGAGCAGGGAAGATATCAGAGATCATTTACGGCCATCATAGAGCCAATAAAACATTTAAATTACTGGGAATGCCACGAAGTAATAAATAAGGACTCGCTGGAGGTAAAGACAGAAGAGAGACATCCATGATAATATATATGTGGAAAGTGCTACAGAGTCTAGTCCCAAATCTAAATACTGCCATAAAAACATACTGGAGTGAGAGATATAGGAGAAAATGTACAACTAACTCAGAAGTCGGGGCGCTGTAGGCACAATAAGAAACGTGTCAACATCCGTTGTCCCACACACGTAAACGGGATAATTGTAGATATTTTCAAGAGAAAACTGGATAAGTACCTCCTTCAAGTGTTGGATCAACCAGACTGTGATGAATATGTGGGCCAGCAGGCCGCGAGCATCAACAACCTGGTAGACCAGGCAAACAAACCAGCAAACCTGGCTCAGGATCGGGCTCCCGGAGGAAAAAAACTCTCGAAACTCATCAAAGGGATATCGAAGAGATCCTTTTCCAAATAACAAAGAGTAACAGCCAAAAATAAATATGCTGGCATTCATGTTACCACAAATATAATAAAGCAGAACTAGACAAATACATGACAATGGCTTTATTACCTTAAGAATAAAACCCACTAGAGTGGTGGAAAGAAAATATAATAGTTCCTCCATCTGTGGCAAACTTAACTAGTAAATACCTGAGTATATCCTCCACTTCAGTAGAGAGTTAAAGATTGTTCAGAACTGAAGGATCATCAATTCTTCTAACAGGAACATTGTTGAGGGTTGAAGAACAACTCTCCTCACAGGAAAGTTGTTGAGGGTTGAAGGAACAACTCTCCTCACCGCAACGTTCTTCAGGATTGAAGAAACATCAACTCTTCTCACAGGAACGTTGTTCTGGGTTAAAGGAACAACTCTTCTCAGAGGAACCTTCTTCAGGATTGAAGGAACATCAGCTCTTCTCACAGGAACGTTGTTCAGGATTGAAGGAGCATCAGTTCTCCTAACAAGAACGTTGATCAGTTTTAAAGGAACATCAACTCCACACAGGAACGTTGTTCAGGATTGAAGGAACATCAACTCTCCTCACAGGAACACACTAACTTCAGAAAATGGGATGATGCTGACGTTCTTGAAGTTCAGTTTGAAAAGTTTAACTGTTAGAGTAACGTATATATATATATATATATATATATATATATATATATATATATATATATATATATATATATATATATATATATATATATATATATATATATATATATATATATATATATATATATATATATATTATATAGTATATATA
>NC_069405.1:66613209-66648205 GCF_026875155.1 Cherax quadricarinatus
AAAAAAATAAATGAGATATGAGTCTAAACGAACATCAGTTAAACGAAAGTAAACTAGACAAAAGCAAAGAAACTAAAAAAAAATGTAAATTAGACAAAGTATACGAATGTAAGGAAATAAACGCTAAGAGGTAAACTTAACAACTAAATAAAATGAAAACTGAACACAGTGAGAAAATGTAAGCAAATAAAAGCACATTAACAATGACAAACGAACTAAAGAAACGTAAATTAAGCAAGCAAGCCTAATAAAACAAAAGGGAAATGAAACGAGTGTAACCCTAGGCTAGTAGATCCATGAGTGTCCCTAGTACGGCTCTACTACCAGGCATGGAGGGTGCAGTAGTCTCACCAGTAAGGCTACACCAGGTTAGGATGGGCAGTAGTATCTCAGCGAGGCTTCACTAGGCTAGGATAGTGCAGTAGTTTCTTCAGTAGGGCTTCACCAGACTAGGATGGTGCAGTAATCTCCCTAGTAATGCTTCACCCGGCTAGAATGATGTAGTCTCCCAAGTGTGGCTACACTACCAGGCTAGGATGCTGCAGAAGTCTCCCCAGTACCGCTATACTAAAAGGCTGGGATGATACAGTAGTCTCCCCAGTAAGGCTAAACCAGTGTAGGATGATGCAGTAGTCTCCCCAGTGAAGTTTCACAAGGCTAGGAAGGTGCAGTAGTCTCCCCAGTACGCTACACCAGACTAGGATAATGCAGTGGTCTCCGTAGTAAGGTTACACTACCAGGCTAGGAGGGTTCAAAAGCCTCCCCAGTAAGGCTACACCAGGCTAGGATAATGCAGTAAACTCCCCAGTAAGGCTACACCAGACTAAGAAGGTACAATAGTCTCCCCAATAAGGCTATACCAGGCTAGGATGGTGCAATAGTCTCCCCAGTAAGGCTATATCAGGCTAGGATAATGCAGTAGTCTCCCCAGTAAGGCTACACCAGGCTAGGATAATGCAGTAGTCTCTCCAGTAAGGTTACACCAGACTAAAATGGTATAGTAGTCTCCCCAGTAAGGCTATACCAGGGGATGGTGCAGTAGTCTCCCCAGTAAAGCTACACCAGGCTAGGATAATGCAGTAGTCTCCCCAGTAACGCTATACCAGGCTAGGATGGTGTAGTAATCTCCCCAGTAATGCTACACCAGGCTAGGATAATGCAGTAGTCTCCCCAGTAAGGCTACACCAGGCTAGGATAATGCAGTAGTCTCCCTAGTAAGGCTACACCAGGCTAGGATAATGCAGTAGTCTCTCCAGTAAGGCTATACCAGACTAAAATGGTACAGTAGTCTCCCCAGTAAGGCTATACCAGGCTACGATAATGCAGTAGTCTCTCCAGTAAGGCTATACCGGACTAAAATGGTACAGTAGTCTCCCCAGTAAGGCTATACCAGGCTGGGATGGTGCAGTAGTCTCCCCAGTAAGGCTACACCAGGCTAGGATAATGCAGTAGTCTCCCTAGTAAGGCTACACCAGGCTAGGATAATGCAGTAGTCTCTCCAGTAAGGCTATACCAGACTAAAATGGTACAGTAGTCTCCCCAGTAAGGCTATACCAGGCTACGATAATGCAGTAGTCTCTCCAGTAAGGCTATACCGGACTAAAATGGTACAGTAGTCTCCCCAGTAAGGCTATACCAGGCTGGGATGGTGCAGTAGTCTTCCCAGTAAGGCTACACCAGGCTAGGATGGTACAGATCTCAGAACCTCCTCTATGTTGTACCACGGGAAGCTCACCATACAAGATATACTGTTTTTTTTTTCCGCCGGCTAAGTATTGTTGGTAGGTAGATTTTTTTTTTTTTTTTTTTTTTTGCTTTGAAATGAAGTTTGTACTGTGTATGTTATTTTGCTGCTGTTGTTATTTTGTTGGTTATGTTTGTGTTGTTTTGTTGTTGTTTTCTTGTTATTGTTGTTTGATTTTGTTATTATTGTTGTTGTTGTTGCTTTGCTTATGTTTTTGTTGTTGCTTTTGTTATTATTGTTGTTTTGTTTTGGTGTTTTTTTGGTTTTGTTAATGTTTTGTTGTTGTTTTGTTTGGTTGTGTTGTTGTTACATGAGACGATGCTTGTGTGTAGACTTGGCATTGTGCCTAAGGCCTAGGATTTTTCTTACGCTATACCTATTTGCATTTGAATTATAAAAAAAAAACTATAAAAATCTCTTCTTGAAGTTGTTTTAATAAAACAAATGCAGGAAAGTGACTTGAAAAGATGAAATTTTCGAAATCTGTTCATTGCAAGTTTATTAATAACATCTTCAAGTGAAATTTATCGCTAAAACTTGTTCTCAGGAAATACCATGTATACTACTACTACTACTACTACTACTACTACTACTACTACTACTACTACTACTACTACTACTACTACTACTACTACTACTGGTCTATTGCTACTACTACTACTACTGGTCTATTGCTACTACTACTACTACTGGTCTATTACTACTACTACTACTACTACTACTACTGGTCTATTACTACTACTACTACTACTACTACTACTACTGGTCTATTGCTACTACTACTACTACTGGTCTATTACTACTACTACTACTCTAGCTTCTACTACTACTACTGGTCTATTACTACTACGACTACTACTACTACTCTAGCTTCTACTACTACTACTGCTACTACTACTACTGTTACTTCTACTGCTGCTACTTCTACTATTTCTACTACTACTACTACTACTGTTACTTCTACTGCTACTACTACTACTATTACTGTTACTTCTACTATTATTACTACTACTACTATTATTACTGTCACTGCTGCTACTACTACTATCACTGTTGCTTTTACTGCAACTACTACTGCTGTTACTTCTACTGCTACTACTACTACTACTATTAGTACTACTGCTAATTCTACTGCTGTTACTGTTACTACCACTACTGGTACTACAACTACAATTACTACTACTACTGCTACTACTACCACCACTACTACTACTACTACCACTACTACAAACTAATACTACTACTCTACTACTACTATACTATAATAATAATAATAATAATAATAATAATAAATAATAATAATAATAATAATAATAATAATAATAAAATAATAATAATCAATTTAAGCTCTAAACCTGTAAGGGTCACCCAGCTCATTCTCAACAGAGAGCCGTGCAAGACAAGACACAACCCATCCTAGCAAATTTCATGTGGATTTATCACATTCTGTTTGCAACAAATTTCTAGACTAGGGTTATTTAAGTCTGATTACGTTAGGTTAGGTTACGTGTTGCTGGGTTAGTCTACGTGTTGCTGGGTTAGTTTACGTGTTGCTGGGTTAGTTTACGTGTTGCTGGGTTAGTTTGCGTGTTGCTGGGTTAGTCTACGTGTTGCTGGGTTAGTTTGCGTGTTGCTTGGTTAGTTTACGTGTTGCTGGGTTAGTTTGCGTGTTGCTTGGTTAGTTTACGTGTTGCTGGATTAGTTTACTTGTTGTTGGGTTAGTTTACGCTTCGTCAATAAAAAATAACCAATTTCTGCATACCACAACCTCAATAGAGGAAATATAGGATAAAATCGAAACGAAGTTGAGGACCTACCGATACCAGTAGAAGTCAAAGTCAACTAATCATTGTATTAAGTCTTGTTTAACAGTCACCCCTCTGACTCTCATACCATTTTCCTTCCTTGGATTACTTTGAATAAATATCATGCGCAAAGAAATGGGTCATATTCTGCTAAAAGGTCAAAGCATGTCAGTATCACCAGGGAATGGCAGTCTTCTCTCTCTCTCTACCACGAGCTTTACTACAGCAAACAATTCTTCTCAAAACTTCAAACAGTATATACAAGAGTTTCTCTTCATCTTTTGCAGTTTTGTATCAATTCTGTTAAATTTCTGGTGTTCCAGCATCATGGAGAATACTTTGCCGTGATCCTTTGACTCTTCATGAGCAGTAATACCGGTGTTTGCAATTTTCCAGTCATCAAAGACAGTAAATAAGCCAGTCTCTCTCTGGACACCATCTCCATTTGACAATTTCCCGAAGAAAAATTCTTTCTTTTCATACCTTTTCCACTTACCCAACTTTCTCCCTGACACTGAAAGGTTAGGATCATCACTATTCTGAGCGGCAGAATGTCAACAAAATAGAATTTCAAATCTTCAATGGCTACAGAGTAATGGATAACTTGCAGTCTTAGGCCTGCTAATTAAGTCAGTTTTTTTTTCGACAGCATCAAGGGCTTCCAAAGGGACAGTGGCTTTGAAACCATCAGCGTTTTCACAAGGCGCACAGTTTTCCGTATCTAATGTTATCATTAATGGAGATGAGTTCATTGGAGTCTGACCATCATCATTTTTTCCTGGCTTCCCCCGATCCTTGTTCATGAATTTTAGACTCGACCCTTTAATCCCCTTCAATACTTCCTCCATTTTTTTTCCTTGGTTCGTGCTTGCCCCAAGTCCTGCTCATTCATCCTTTTTTATTCATCTTGCATACTGGAAGACTGGCGAGGGTTCGATCCCAATAATCCGAATACTAAAAATTATTAATATTATTATTATTATTGTTATTATTATTATTAAATGCAATTTTGATCACTCATCTATCAACAGAAATCGATACCAATAATATTCTATACACAAAAGAGCCTACGAAAGCAAGACTTTAATCCAGCCTTTGAGGTTCTTATACTGTTATGCACCATCCCACAACAACTGGTTAACACACAACTACCTACTTGCTGCTAGTTGAACAAGGGCAAACAGTGTAAGTAAACATGTCTGACGTTTCCAATCGTGCCACAATCGAACCTGGGCCTCTTAGTTGTGAGTCCAAGACTCTACCATTTGAGCTTCGAACAACCTTTGAGGATTTATGGAGTAGAGACTTGAGGATGTGAAGCTGAGACTTGAGGTTATAGAGCTGAGACTTGAGGGTGTAAAGCAGAGATTTGAGGGTATAGAGCTGAGACTTGAGGGTATAAAGCTGAGACTTGAGGGTGTAAAGCAGAGACTTGAGGGTATAGAGCTGAGACTTAAGGGTGTAGAGCAGATATTTTAAGGTGTTACAAAAGCTAACGTTCCTCATGGCTATTCATTGTACCTCATTTGCTCATCACTCATTTTCATTATTCCTCATTGCTCCTCGCTATTCATCATTATTCCTCATTGCTCCTCACTGTTTCTCTTTACTTCTATTATTCCTCCCTATTCCCCATTACTCTTCATTGTCTCTCGTCTACCAGCTACGGTAAATATCACCGTCGCAATAAACAAGAGTTTCAGTTACAGAAAATTACCTTATATTAATCAACAGTCTCTAAGGCTGTAAGCCACTGAAAGCAATATTATTTAGATTCTCACTTGTTTTTGAAAGTTTTAACGAAAAACTACAAGTCATAGAGAGATCTGTGAATCAAAATGTCTAAATGAATTTCATTTCGGGTTAAAATGAAGAGTATCTTGTTTGTACATAGCATAGCAGGGAGTCTAGCCTGTCTGACAGCTGACCATCAGGTAGTTACAAGACATAGCAGAAGATACATCCAAGCACTCAGGGACTTGGCTAACAACGATGATATCGTCATTACAACTGCTGACAAAGGAGGAGCTGTGGTGTTACTCGACACTGTCGGCTACAACAATACAGTTTTAAATCTTCTCAATGATGCCAACCCATACCAGCCTGTATCAGAATCAGTGCTACTTCAAAGTACCCAGACTTTTCTTCAAAAGGCTCGTAGCATCTTACGAAAATCAGAACAAGGCAAAAAACTACTTAAACTTTTACCAGGTCAACCGAAACCAGCACGCCTGTATGGCCTTCCTAAGACACACAAGCCTGGCATCCCACTACGTCCTATCACTTCGGGCATAGGAAGTGCACCACACAGACTAACCGGCCACCTCGCCAAATACCTTTCAGCGCTTCTGGGCACCATCAGTCAAGCCCACCTCAAACACTCAGGTGACCTTCTCTCCCGAATTTCCAACCTGAATGTTAAAAACAAAAGCATGGCTTCCTTCGATGTCACAGCCCTCTTTACCAACGTTCCTACTGACGCTGCAATAAACATTCTGAGAGAGAGGCTCACTGAAAACCTCGACCTCCCTTTACCTCTTCTAGATTTCATCAGTCTAGTGGATCTTTGTGTTAATTTGAACTTCTTCAAGTATCAGGACAACTGTTACAAACAGTACTTTGGGATGGCAATGGGCAACCCGCTCAGTGCTGTGCTTGCCAACCTCTTCATGAAAAACCTAGAGACAGAGAAATTCAGCAGCCTCATTCCCAACACCGTTACCTGGCTAAGATACGTTGATGATATATTGGTTTTCTATCCGAGACGTCTCAATATCCAGGCCCTTCTCAACAAGATCAATGCAGCCGAACCATCAATAAAGTTTACACTTGAACTCGAGAACGATGGCAAACTTCCTTTCCTTGACGTTCTCCTCTGCAGATCTCCCGACAGTGACAAACTTCTCTTCAAAATGTATAGAAAATCTACCAACAAGGACGACCTTATACACTTTTATTCACACCAAGACACCCGCACTAAAAGAGGAGTCCTCATTGGCTTCTTCTTGAGAGCTCTTCGCATCTCCAGCCCTTGTTTTCTCGAAGAAGAATGCATTTACATAACACAAGTCTTTACACGTCCTCAGTTTCCATCTTTCTTCATCCGAGATTGCAGACTCAAGGCACAAGCTATCCTCAACAAACCGCCCATGGAACAGCCCTCTAAGCAATTCATAGGGCTTCCATATGGTGATGTTGCCACGAATACTCGCCGGGCACTAACTGTGAGTAACATCAATGTTTCCACCATAAACACATTATCTATCAAAGACCTCACTACGAAACACAGTCCCACACCTCTAACTTCTACAGCAGGCGTCTACACCATCCCCTGTGGATTCTGTCCCAAGAAATATGTAGGCGAGACAGACAGAGATCTTGCGGTCCGCCTGAACGAGCATCGAAGTGCCTGTAACAGAGACGATTTAAGGTACGCCTGGAATGAGGCACAACTCGTTCTCACCGAACCAGACCTCAGACGCCGACGTTGCCTAGATGCCTCACTAATCGCCGTCACCGACACAATAGAACGCAACACTGGAAACCACAAAATTTCAAAAACATTAGCATACATGATACTTAAGCAGGCTAAGCACCACCTACCCAGCAACACAGGAGTCACATGATCTCATCGTCTACCCGTCCTCATCCCAACATGGCATTCTTCAGGTCACCGTGCGTCATTCACACCCCACTCTCCGTCTATATATAATGTCTTTCTACCTCTGTATGTTAGAAGTGATCAAGGTCCCAGGACCGAAACGTTTTCTAATAAATATGTCATAGTGTTTGCTTACGTGTCTTTCTAAACCAGCTCAAGACATAGCAGGGAGTCTCGCCTGTCTGACCACTGACTACCAGGTAGCTACAAGATTTTTTGTAAGTCTGTTGTGTCTCTATGCCCTACTTTGTATTCACCTAGTTGTACTCATTTGTGGATGCAGGGGCAGGTTCACAGCTCCTGGCCCCACCTCTTCGCTGGTCGCTACTAGGTCCACTCTCTCCCCGATCCTTGAGTTTTATCGTCCCTCTTCTTAGAGCTAAGTATGGATCCTGCCTCCACTGCATCACTCTCCAGGTTATTCCACTTTCTGATAACTCTGTGACAGAAATAATACTTCCTAACATTGTAACCACGAACGAGTGGTACTGAATCAGTAAAACACTGCGACTAGCCGTTCGTGGTTACAATATTATAAAATACTGCTCGTGAAGGCTAGTACACCAAACGGTAGTAGAACGAAATTAGCTTAGAGGCACCCACTTCACCGTATGTCTTTGGATCGAGGTAAAACACCTAGCTCTGCTGGGTGCTTGATTCTTGTAGGATTGCATGGTCCAGTGGGTTAGAGCGTCATGTATGATTTTCGCTCACCATGAGGCAGGCCAAAACGACATGGATTCGAATCCTCGGCTAGTCGCAGTGTTGTTATTGATTATGTATATATATATATATATATATATATATATATATATATATATATATATATATATATATATATATATATATATATATATATATATATGTCGTGCCGAATATGTAAAACTGGTCAATTAGCAAGAACTCATTTAAAATTAAGTCCTTTCCAAAATTTTCTCTTGTACGTTTAAAGATATATTTTTTTCATTAATGTTAATGTAAATTTTTTTAATTTTTCACCAAAAGAAACTTAGAAAACTTACCTAACCTTATTATAAAAAGAGCAATTTATTTTTGCCTAACCCAACTAAATATATTTTAGATTTGTTTACAGTAATTTAATACTAGACAAACACAATGAAATATATTTTTTTCATTAGGTTCAGAATGATTTTGGCGAAATTATTGCATACACAAATTTTCACTTGTCCTATATGGAAAGATGAGCGTTGCTATTTAAGCCAAGATCGCAAGTTCTGCCTATTCGACACGTCATATATATATATATATATATATATATATATATATATATATATATATATATATATATATTATATATATATATATATATATATGTATATTAAATATATATATTAGAATATATTTAATAATTTTAAAATATTATACTGGAGTTAAGTAGAAGAATTTCGCAGAAGAGAGACCTTATTACTTGTCTTGCCTCAGTTGTGACATGACTGCATTCCACGATGACCCGAAAAGTTTTATCGCTATTTTATCATGGAAATTTCAAAGTAACTTTCTCACCCTTTTTCTCCGTAGTCTCTCAGAAGACGACACACGTAGCCTCAACGAGCTTCCTCGGGAGGCAGGTAGAAGGCGATCTAGCGCACAGTAGACGACCGAAGTCTCTCATGCTTGTAGTGACCGAGATACCACTCTCTAATATTACCCTGTAATTGTTCCTTGCAGAGGAATGGAGCAAATAAAGTTGGATTGGTCTCAAAAGGTTGGCAGTGTGGCCTTTTTTTTTTTCCCTGCCGTCAGTCCTCATTAACTTTCAAATCTTTTAAAATCTTAAGTAGGTGCATTAAAATCTTAAGTAGAAAGCACTTAAGTCAAGTCAGTCTCCATGTAAGCCAGTGAAAATTACGAGAATGATGTATCTTTTCTTGAATACTGCTCTCAACACTTTCGTCTATAGTATTTCGTGAAATAATGCTTCCTTCTATAATTCTTCCTTTTATAATTCTTCCGTCTATAATGCTTCCGTCTATTTTACTTCTATAATACCTCCTCCTTTGTTACTTCCTCCTTCAGTACTTGTGTCTATGATGCTTCCCTTCATAATTCTTCTCTCTTTTATATTCCTTATTTCATATTTCCTTCAGTAACACATTTTCCTGATACTTCCCACCAAGATACTATCCTTTCCTGAGATAATTTTCTTTGCGATTGTGTCTGCGACACTTTCCTCTGAGATACTTTCCGCTGAGGTAATTCCCACTGCGATATTTCCCCTCCGCGATACTGTCCTCTACGGTACTTTTCCCGGGGATTCACAGAGCGCAGAAGGGGTAATTGAGATTGTATGATCATGCAGAAAGAATGAAGGAAGATAGGAGGATTAGGAGGATGAATAAATATGGAGTGAATAGAAAAATATGGAAGACTTAAGGAAAAGTTCTGAAGGAGGTTTTGAAAGGTAGGTATTTTAGCATCGAGCAGACATGCATGTGCGTGTTTGATCAGAGTGGATGGACACGTGTGGGACTGCGGAGTTGATGTCCAGACTGGAGTTCTGGAGGCGACACATATAGTACGGAAGTTCACTGATGATGTCTGATCATTTTTGCAAAGACAGCCAGTGTGTGAGTGATGGTGAATGACTTTATTTCTTTGGGTCACCCCTACTTAGTGGGAAAAACCACACATGTGTTTAAGAAAATCGCTGTCGGACAGAGTAGGCGTCCGTCATAACATGGGCCACTCGTGTTACCTCATGACACAGGTAAAAACAAAATGTTGAAACTGGAGTTATAAAACAAACCGAGAAGCAGTGAAAGGTGCTAGAAATCCATTGGTGTTTCATTCCATCTTGTCACTTACGAACGCGTATACCAAAAAAGCATCAGCCTTTGACAACCCGGTTTGTTCAGTAATCATTCCGATGTTATTTGTCCAAGACAATGTTAACATGTTTCATGCAAGCAACGACACAATAGCAAGCGAAGACATAAGAAAATACAAGCAACGTAAGAGACAATGGCGTCCGTCATAAGCACAAATAAACAAACAGAAATATTCATCTTGAAGAAGGACATTTGAGTCATTCTTCATCAGAGAGAGCGTCCAATAGTCTGAGTGAATGTAGTCATGATGCAGCAGAGAGGCGGCCTGGGAGGGGATCTGCACACCATCACATCTAAATAAGACTGAACCTCGTAATTCAGACTTCTGTTTTCTTCGTTGTAAACTGTAATAAATCTCTCATGAATACTTCAGTTCCATTGTCTAGGAATTTCCATAAACTCTGGAAGGATTATATCAACATTCACCAGAATTAGTTGTATCAGTGACTATGAAATTAGCAATCCAACTAATCCTCATTTTAACGCATTATTTTCTCCATTCTGGTGCATAAGAGGTGAAGTATTGCCACCTGGCAGACTTCATGCTCACACGAATGACTTTAATAGCAAGAGTGCCCTTGTGAATTGCTGTAAGACAGCAGTACCGTCGTTCCAAAAAGTTCACTTGAAGGATGGTGACGCCGAGTACAGCACATGAAAATGATTCCACTTCATGAATATTAAGCAAATGTCTTGCTAAAATGGCTCAGGAGGATAATGCAATGCAGTTCCATACGACTGCATCATAGAGTGAAGCCCAGTAAGCAGCTTCAGTGGAGAGGGGACACGAAGTGAGACGACTGTGTCATCATTTAACTTCCAGGGCGTAAATCTACATTTTTTTAACACATTGCTTGGTGAACCTGATGGACTCTGTTTCCTGGCAGTCTTAGATGGACTGTAAAAAACACTGACTTTTGTACGTGCTTGTTGAGTGTTCTTTTATTCAAATACGAAGCAACCAATCATTTAAATAGGAGGAAATATGCGTGTGTTAATATAAAACCTTTAATGTACGAACTCGGGAATAGGTAACGCTTCTGTATGCTTTACTAGCAGTCACAGCATTAATAATATATTTTATGATTTAGAGGCTGAAAAAAACTGTTTTGCAAGCTTGAGTAGGAGAGTATCAAAGCATTCTGCCCATATTTCATTATGATGAAAGTTGTCTTTGTGCCACAAAGTGTTGGGTATATCAGTTACGACACATGTTCTCGAAAGTTACTCCTTCCTAGAAAAAACTATCATACATTTATTTACAATGAATTCCTTGTCAAACCACACAGTCTCTAGCATAAATTTTCGTTGAAAAAAAGATATATTCTTTGTGTTAAGTTTCACAAAGTGATCGAAGCAGCTACACACAGCCACAGATAACGTGTCACATTAACACAAGGAAAAGCCTAGTCACTGTCAGAACGTATTTAACAGATTTAATAAATACAAGGCAAAGAATAACCAACCAGACAAGGGATTCCGAATTGGCAGACCTTATTTGCAGACATTCTCAAAACTGACCCCGAGTCAGGCAACACTGAAGAGGGATTAATTCACAACTAACTCAAGTCTGGATCTGATAATAAACCAGGAAGAACCAAAATGCCTTGGAGAGTTTCCTCCGCTAGTTGTACATTATTTTTGAAAGATATTGTAACACATACTAGGTGTGGTGTTGAAACTAGGTGTTGGTGTAGAAACTAGATGTTGGTGTAGATACTAGGTGTTGGCGTAGATACTAGGTGTTGGTGTGGATACCAGGCTTGGGTGTAGATACTAGGTGTTGGTGTGGATGCTAGGTGTAAGTAGAAATACTAGGTGTTGGGGTAGATACTAGGTATGAGTATAGATACTAGATGTGGGTGTAGATACTAGATGTTGGTGTTGATACTAGGTTTTGGTGTGGATACTAGGTGTGGGTGTGGATACTAGGTACTGGTGTGGATACTAGGTGTTGGTATAGATACTAGGTGTTGGTGTGGATACCAGGCTTGGGTGTAGATACTACGTGTGGGTGTAGATGCTAGGTATGAGTTTAGATACTAGGTGTGGGTGTAGATACTAGATGTTGGTGTGGATACTAGGTGTGGATGTAGATACCAGATGTTGGTGTGGATACTAGGTGTGGATGTAGATACCAGATGTTGGTGGAGATACTAGGTGTGGGTGTAGATACCAGATGTTGGTGGAGATACTAGGTGTGGGTGTAGATACTAGGTGTGGGTGTACTTGCTAGATATGGGTGTAGATACTAGGTACTGGTGTTGATACTAGGTGTGGGTGTAGATTCTAAGTGTGGGTGTAGAATCTACACTCACACGGAAACTCTCTAATTATTTGGATCAAGAACCCTTCCCTGGCATCAAGACACCCATTTCAAGACAAAAAAACATCAAAGTGTAATCACTGTGTTGATGTTTGAGTTTTTATTTCACGTGGGAGTGAAAGAAATGAAGATCCTGATACGAAAGCAGGAGCCTGGCACAGAGTTAGGGAAAACAGGAATGAATTACGGAATTTCTGACTTAGGTAGAGTGCGACACAGAACTCAACAAGAGAACTGCATGATACATAATGATCAGCGTGCTGGGAAGAGGTCACCAGATTTGTGCCACCTATAAAAAAAAATCAACATATATATAGAGTCTGTGGGTTAACTAATGATGAACGTAAGCAAAGATCATGGTGAAGAGATCACGGAAATCAGGGTATCAACATTCTCATTATAACCATAACTAAGCACTAAACTCTTAAGGGTTCTACAGCCCCGTGCATCAAGACACGAGAGAAATGAGATCTGTAGAGGAAGGTCAAGGGGAATTATATTTGAGAATGATTTCAGTTTTTTTATATACTCTTGAGCAGAGGCTTTCACACTGGTATCCACGTACCCTAAGAGGTTTAAAACGGAAATTGAAATTTTAGAAAAATTGCAAGTGAAAAAAAATGAAAAATTAAAATTATGTAAAAACAGGAAGGTTTGAAGGTTAGCAACGCGACATCGCCAAACTTAAGTTTCGAGAAAATTAGTTTCAAAATTTGATTCTTTTTCGGAGAGTGAGAGTGAGAGAGAGAGCAAGTAACGCAGCTGCCTCAGAGACGACGACGCTCATTGGTTCACACGGGGGCATGGACGAGAACGCGCATCCCATTGGCTATTCGGAAAGATTCCATTCCTCTATCACATTTTATCACTATGTTTCATAGTGTTGCAAGATGAGTGGTTATTGCAACAATTGAAATAACAGAATATTATAATGTAATAAAGGTAAAAAATAGTTTATTTAGTGTATATAATAATCATGACCTTATTTTAACGACTCAATAATTGTAACTTGACACTAAGGAATTATCCTCATTGTCAGCTCTTCTGACCAACAGTTCAAAGATATATATATATATATATATATATATATATATATATATATAATATATATATATATATATATATATATATATATATATATATATATATATATATATATAAATGTCGTGCCGAATATGTAAAACTGGTCAATTAGCAAGAACTCATTTAAAATTAAGTCCTTTCTAAAATTTTCTCTTATACGTCTAAACATATATTTTTTTCATTAATGATAATGTAAAAAAATTTAATTTTGCACCAAAAGAATCTTAGAAAACTTACCTAACCTTATTATAACAAGAACAATTTATTTTAGCCTAACCTAATTAAATATATTTTAGATTTGTTTACAATAATTTAATACTAAACAAACACAGTGAAATATATTTTTTTCGTTAGGTTCAGAATGATTTTGGCGAAATTATTGCATACACAAATTTTCACTTGTCCTGTATGGCAAGATGAGCGTTGCTATTTAAGCCAAGATCGCAAGTTCTGCCTATTCGGCACGACATATATATATATATATATATATATATATATATATATATATATATATATATATATATATATATATATATATATATATATATATATTATCACACTGGCCGATTCCCACCAAGGCAGGGTGGCCCGAAAAAGAAAAACTTTCACCATCATTCACTCCATCACTGTCTTGCCAGAGGGGTGCTTTACACTACAGTTTTTAAACTGCAACATTAACACCCCTCCTTCAGAGTGCAGGCACTGTACTTCCCATCTCCAGGACTCAAGTCCGGCCTGCCGGTTTCCCCTAAAACCCCTTCATAAATGTTTACTTTGCTCACACTCCAACAGCACGTCGAGTATTAAAAACCATTTGTCTCCATTCACTCCTATCAAACACGCTCACGCATGCCTGCTGGAAGTCCAAGCCCCTCGCACACAAAACCTCCTTTACCCCCTCACTCCAACCTTTCCTAGGCCGACCCCTACCCCGCCTTCCTTCCACTACAGACTGATACACTCTTGAAGTTATTCTGTTTCGCTCCATTCTCTCCACATGTCCGAACCACCTCAACAACCCTTCCTCAGCCCTCTGGACAACAGTTTTGGTAATCCCGCACCTCCTCCTAACTTCCAAACTACGAATTCTCTGCATTATATTCACACCACACAGCTTTCAGACATGACATATCCACTGCCTCCAGCCTTCTCCTCGCTGCAACATTCATCACACATACTTCACACCCATATAAGAGCGTTGGTAAAACTATACTCTCATACATTCCCCTCTTTGCCTCCAAGGACAAAGTTCTTTGTCTCCACAGACTCCTAAGTGCACCACTCACCCTTTTCCCCTCATCAATTCTATGATTCACCTCATCTTTCATAGAGCCATCCGCTGACACGTCCACTCCCAAATATCTGAATACATTCACCTCCTCCATACTCTCTCCCTCCAATCTGATATCCAATCTTTCATCACCTAATCTTTTTGTTATCCTCATAACCTTACTCTTTCCTGTATTCACTTTAAATTTTCTTCTTTTGCACACCCTACCAAATTCATCCACCAATCTCTGCAATTTCTCTTCAGAATCTCCCAAGAGCACAGTGTCATCAGCAAAGAGCAACTGTGACAACTCCCACTTTATGTGTGACTCTTTATCTTTTAATTAACTCCACGCCTCTTGCCAAGACCCTCGCATTTACTTCTCTTACAACCCCATCTATAAATATATTAAACAACCACGGTGACATCACACATCCCTGTCTAAGGCCCACTTTTACTGGGAAATAATTTCCCTCTTTCCTACATACTCTAACTTGAGCCTCACTATCCTCGTAAAAACTCTTCACTGCTTTCAGTAACCTACCTCCTACACCATACACCTGCAACATCTGCCACATTGCCCCCCTATCCACCCTGTCATACGCCTTTTCCAAATCCATAAATGCCACAAAGACCTCTTTAGCCTTATCTAAATACTGTTCATTTATATGTTTCACTGTAAACACCTGGTCCACACACCCCTACCTTTCCTAAAGCCTTCTTGTTCATCTGCTATCCTATTCTCCGTCTTACTCTTAATTCTTTCAATAATAACTCTACCATACACTTTGCCAGGTATACTCAACAGACTTATCCCCCTATAATTTTTGCACTCTCTTTTATCCCCTTTGCCTTTATACAAAGGAACTATGCATGCTCTCTGCCAATCCCTAGGTACCTTACCCTCTTCCATACATTTATTAAATAATTGCACCAACCACTCCAAAACTATATCCCCACCTGCTTTTAATATTTCTATCTTTATCCCATCAATCCCGGCTGTCTTACCCCCTTTCATTTTACCTACTGCCTCACGAACTTCCCCCACACTCACAACTGGCTCTTCCTCACTCCTACAAGATGTTATTCCTCCTTGCCCTATACACGAAATCACAGCTTCCCTATCTTCATCAACATTTAACAATTCCTCAAAATATTCCCTCCATCTTCCCAATACCTCTAACTCTCCATTTAATAACTCTCCTCTCCTATTTTTAACTGACAAATCCATTTGTTCTCTAGGCTTTCTTAATTAACTTGTTAATCTCACTCCAAAACTTTTTCTTATTTTCAACAAAATTTGTTGATAACATATCACCCACTCTCTCATTTGCTCTCTTTTTACATTGCTTCACCACTCTCTTAACCTCTCTCTTTTTCTCCATATACTCTTCCCTCCTTGCATCACTTCTACTTTGTAAAAACTTCTCATATGCTAACTTTTTCTCCCTTACTACTCTCTTTACATCATCATTCCACCAATCGCTCCTATTCCCTCCCGCACCCACTTTCCTGTAACCACAAACTTCTGCTGAACACTCTAACACTACATTTTTAAACCTACCCCATACCTCTTCGACCCCATTGCCTATGCTCTCATTAGCCCATCTATCCTCCAATAGCTGTTTATATTCTTACCCTAACTGCCTCCTCTTTTAGTTTATAAACCTTCACCTCTCTCTTCCCTGATGCTTCTATTCTCCTTGTATCCCATCTACCTTTTACTCTCAGTGTAGCTACAACTAGAAAGTGATCTGATATATCTGTGGCCCCTTTATAAACATGTACATCCTGAAGTCTACTCAACAGTCTTTTATCTACCAATACATAATCCAACAAACTACTGTCATTTCGCCCTACATCATATCTTGAATACTTATTTATCCTCTTTTTCTTAAAATATGTATTACCTATAACCAAACCCCTTTCTATACAAAGTTCAATCAAAGGACTCCCATTTTCATTTACACCTGGTACCCCAAACTTACCTACCACACCCTCTCTAAAAGTTTCTCCTACTTTAGCATTCAGGTCCCCTACCACAATTACTCTCTCACTTGGTTCAAAGGCTCCTATACATTCACTTAACATCTCCCAAAATCTCTCTCTCTCCTCTGCATTCCTCTCTTCTCCAGGTGCATACACGCTTATTATGACCCACTTCTCGCATCCAACCTTTACTTTAATCCACATAATTCTTGAATTTACACATTCACATTCTCTTTTCTCCTTCCATAACTGATCATTCAACATTGCTGCTACCCCTTCTTTTGCTCTAACTCTCTCAGATACTCCAGATTTAATCCCATTTATTTCCATTTAAAATATATATATATATATATATATATATATATATTATATATATATATATATATATATATATATATTATATATATATATACATGTATTCTTCTTTCAACACACCGGCCGTATCCCACCGAGGCGGGGTGGCCCAAAAGGAAAGTAATATATACAAGAGAAGAGGTTACTAGCCTCTTGCTTTCGGCATTTTAGTCGCCTCTTACAACATATATATATATATATATATAAATAATATATATATATATATATATATATATTATATATATATATATATTATATATATATATATATATAATATATAGATATATATATATAATATATATATATATATATATATATATATATATATATATATATATATATATATATTATATATATATATATCTTTGTAACTCTGTGATGGCTACTTATGTTGCTAAAAAAAAGCGGAACAGTACATTGATGGATATATCAACAATGGATTCAAGAAATCTTCACTCATGACAACATGAAGCCTCAGTGTGTGCTGTGCAACACTATGCTGTGTAACACTGTGCTGTGTAACACTGTGCTGTGTAACACTGTGTAACACTGTGGTGTGTATCACTGTGGTGTGTAACACTGTGCTGTGTAACACTGTGTAACACTGTGCTGTGTAACACTGTGTAACACTGTGCTGTGTAGCACTGTGTAACACTGTGCTGTGTAACACTGTGCTGTGTAACACTGTGTAACACTATGTAACACTGTGTAACACTGTGCTGGGAAACACTGTGCTGGGAAACAATGTGTAAAACTGTGCTGTGTAACACTGTGTAACTCTGTGGTGCGTAACACTGTGTAACACTGTGTTGTGTAACATTGTGTAACACTGTGTAACACTGTGCTGTTTAACACTGTGTAACACTGTGCTGTGTAACACTGTGTAACACTATGTAACACTGTGTAACACTGTGTAACACTGTGTAGCACTGTGTAACACTGTGTAACACTGTGCTGTGTAACACTCTGTAACACTGTGCTGTGTAACAGTGTAACACTGTGTAACACTGTGTAACACTATGTAACACTGTGTAACACTGTGTAACACTATGTAACACTGTGTAACACTGTGCTGTGTAAAACTGTGTAACACTGTATAACTCTGTAACATTGTGTAACACTGTGTAACACTGTGTAACACTGTATAACACTGTGTAACACTGTGTAACAGTCTAACACTGTCTAACACTCTCTAACACTGTGTAACACTGTGCTGTGTAACACTGTGTAACACTGTGCTGTGTAACACTGTGCAACAATGTGCTGTGTAACACTGTGTAACGCTGTGCTGTGTAACACTGTGCTAGGAAACACTGTGCTGGGAAACACTGTGCTGGGAAACACTGTGCTGGGAAACACTGTGCTAGGAAACACTGTGCTGGGAAACACTGTGCTAGGAAACACTGTGCTGGGAAACACTGTGCTGGGAAACACTGTGCTGGGAAACACTGTGCTGGGAAACACTGTGCTGGGAAACACTGTGCTAGGAAACACTGTGCTGGGAAACACTGTGCTGGGAAACACTGTGCTGGGAAACACTGTGCTGGGAAACACTGTGCTGGGAAAACACTGTGCTGGAAACACTGTGCTAGGAAACACTGTGCTGGGAAACACTGTGCTGGGAAACACTGTGCTGGGAAACACTGTGCTAGGAAACACTGTGCTGGGAAACACTGTGCTGGGAAACACTGTGCTGGGAAACACTGTGCTGGGAAACACTGTGCTAGGAAACAATGTGCTGGGAAACACTGTGCTGGGAAACACTGTGCTAGGAAACACTGTGCTGGGAAACACTGTGTAACACTGTGCTGTATAACACTGTGTAACACTGTGGTGTGTAACACTGTGTAACACTGTGCTGTGTAACATTGTGTAACACTGTGTAACACTGTGCTGTGTAACACTGTGTAACACTGTGTAACACTGTGTAACACTGTGTAAAACTGTGCTGTGTAACACTGTGTAACACTGTGCTGTGTAACAGTGTAACACTGTGTAACACCGAGTAACACTATGTAACACTGTGTAACACTGTGCTGTGTAACACTGTGTAACACTGTATAACACTGTAACATTGTGTAACACTGTGTAACACTGTGTAACACTGTATAACACTGTGTAACACTGTGTAACACTGTCCTGTGTAACACTGTGCTGTGTAACACTGTGTAACACTGTGTAACACTGTGCTGGAAAACGACTCTGAAACCAAGAAAACTGAAGCATCATCTGATGACGATTCATCTCCGGTATCTAAAGAAACCTCTCGATTTCAAGACACATGAACAATGTGAGAAAACGAAGAAAATGAATAACAGTGGTGCTTTCCAGCAAGAATCCTGAAGTGTAGTTCAGGAATCTTGTGGTGTTTTCCGCGAAATAGCGAGGCAGAAGAAATCACACACAATCAGTGAAACTTTAATTAAACCGTGAGCTTTAAATATCGTGTGTGAACTCTCGGAGAGTAACATGAAAAAAATAAGTACAATTGTTTGTCGAGCGACTCATTGAGAAGGTGAATTAGTAAGATGTCGGAAGACATAATGGAACAGATGACACAAGAGATCCAATGGTGTTCGTCTAGACCAGTGGTTCCCAAACTTTTTCAGCTTGTTACCCAATTTAACATGCCACATAAAGCATGTTACCCCTTTCACAAAATGTTGTTATTATTGATATATATGGCTAAATTAAAACAGAGATATTTTCTTTTATTTATTGTATTTGAACATTGTGCATCTCTAATGACTATTACCAAGATGTCAAGAACATCAGTGGGAATGGATGGAGTTGCATACTTGAAGCTAGTTTAGAATTCTAGGCTTCATACCAGCTTATGTCTACCTCGGTGATGCTCACAGATAAACTGACAGTGTGAAATAGAGGCAGCCTCAGGAAGTGAGTAAACGCGTACTGGACAGGTCGATCTGGACTACTGAGTGACTTTTGTCCTGAAGATACTTGTCAAAATACTTTTGGGTTTCCACACACTTAGCTATATATTTCTTCTTTTCTAATACTGTATATTAGTTTTTGATGTTTATTGTTATTTGGTTTAAACTTTATTACTTACTTATAATAGGTTTACTTTAAAAACTTTATATACTAAGACAAAGTTAACAATAATCCTCATACCGGGTACTGCATTGTTTTCTTGATTTTCAGAATTCATAATTTTTTTTCTGTCACCCCTCCATTACCCCCCAAAAATGGTTAAATTACCCCCAGGGGGTAATTTACCCCCAGTTTGGGAACCACTGGTCTAGACTGTCATCACTCCAGCTGGATAAGTCAACGAATACAAAATTTTGTTCCTAGTTGCTTTGTTTTTTGAAGTCTTTTTTTTTTTTTACCTCAGGCGACATCAAAATGACAGTCTGTTCAGTACACCACGACAGTCGTAAATGTGATAAAAAGGCTGTCCTGTTTCTTCGCATATGGTTGTATCACCAGTGAAAACAGTTTTGGAGTCTGTACAGATGAGACTCTGGCGATGATAGGATTGAAATCGGGGTTGCAAAAACGTATCGAAGACTTAGCACCGAATGCTGAGGAAATTCACTGTATCATTCATCATTTTGCAGCATCGTAAACTTTTCCTAATCCGCTTTGCAGTGGTTAGATTCTTCAACTTCGAGAAAGCAGGAGCTCAGAACCCTCGTCTATTCAAGTTGTTTGTAAATACATGGATTCAGAAAAGAAAGCTCTCCTTTTTTACTCCAAACTGAGTTGGATTTTAAGGTGAAATGTTGTAAATTCACTGAAGAATCACGATATCATGTGATTCTTCAGTGATGTGTTGTGGAAACCATGTGTAGCTTTCTTAACAGATATATTTTAAAAATCGTGTCAACTGAACCTCAAGCTGCAAGGCGAAGCTCAAACAATGTTTCACTTCATGGACTGTCTTCGTGCATTTCTTGACAAGGTAGAGAATTGGCAATGGAAAGCCAGAGCAGAAAAAGTTACTAAGTCGGGAAAATCCCAGCAGTTCTCGATGAGAAAGAAGACAATCCGTTTGGTCTAGCCTCCCAAAACCATCATCAATCAGCACCTGATATTCTTGGGAAGTGAGCTTAAAATATTCTTCCCAGAATTTAAGGAAGAAATTAAATTACCGAGAACTCCTTTCCCTGAAACTCTTAAAATCTTGTCACCAATTAAAATATTAAATATTTTTGCATGCCCAAAAGTGACAAAATGTGTATCTTTTGAAAGTTATTTTATTGAGTGCAGTATAAGAAATAAGAGAGCCCACGCTGGTTTCAAGAGTTCTTCAAGAAGGGGGGGAGAGAAATGGAGTGAAAAATAAATGAAACCTACTGTCCTAGTACCTCTGTCGAGTCAAAGGAATTAAACAGTTACCTGAGAAAAAGAAATAAAATAGTGGCGTGTATAACTATCTTTATTAAGAAATAAAATAATAATATTGCTTAGAACTATGTTTACTCAACGTAAAATAGTTCTTAATCTTCCCAAACACCCACCAGAGACAGTGTAAATATATTAAAAAAAAAAAGAACCCCCAGTGGGTTGTCTGAGGTATTTCACACACATGTTAAATTATGAATGGCAATTGTACTTCAAAGGCCACAAAAATGTATTTATCTCATCTACTAGAAAAATAATAGGATGGATAATGAGAACCTTCAAAACTAGCGACGCGAAGCCCATGATGAGGTCATTGGTCACCTGCGGTCGTACCTGTCCTAAGCTCTCTGTGAGTTAGCGTGGGGTGTTACCAAGCACCAAGGCTTGTAGTGTTTTAGAATCTCAGGTTCAAGTGTTGAAGAAGGAGGTTCTACTTCAGGAGTAAAATAGGAGGCTGAAGCTTTGCCTAGATGAGTTTGGGAGTGAGTGTGAGAAGGATTTAGCTGGTAAGGAGGAACTGGTCACCAGCAGTGAGAGTCGCAGCCGCTTTAAGTGGCAAGTGGTTCACAGTTCAGGAAGAAGGTAAAGAGGGTTAACAGAGAAGACGTGAAGGTAGAGAATCGATTCTCTGTTCTCCAAGACGAGTGTACTTCAGTGGTTAGTGAGGTTGAAGGTACCACTGATTCCCCTGCTAATCAGGGTAAGAATATTTTAATTGTAGAAGATTCTCAGGTAAGATATATGGACTGTGCTTTTTGTAACAGAGATAGAAAGGTCAGACAGAGGGTGTGCCTTCCAGGAGCTGGTGTTAGTGGCATAGTCAGTCAGGTAATGGGAACAAGCCCATTATCTCTCTTAGTGCTGGGGGTAATGACACTGGGAAGGGCACGAGACAGGAGCTGCTGGATAAGTAAAGGTCAGCCATAGAAGTAGTCAGGTCTAAGGGAGGGATCCCAGTTATATGTAGCATCTTGCCTAGAAAGGGAGTGGGCAATGAATGAAAGTCTAGGACAATTGGTATAAATTGCTGGCTAGACAGGTAGGAAAGGAACTTGCAATCCCATTCATTGATAACTGGGAAATATTCTATGGCAAATGTGATATGTACGCAAGGGATGGGGTTCATCTCTCTGAGACTGGAGTGGTTGCATTAGCCAATTCGATTGAGGGGGTAATTGATGATTTGTCAAGGAATTTAAACTGATAGATTATAGAGGTATGGGTGTTTGTGGGAAACAATCAGGATGCAGTATTAGGGTTGAAAACAGGAGATATTACGGGATACCTCAGGGGTATGTTTAAAAGACAATATTCAAAATAAAGTTACTAGTAAAGGCAAATCAATTGATCAACATACAAAGTGAGATAGTAGAGGGCAACGAGTGACTAGCTCTCTTAAGGTTGACTATACAAATAGTAGGAGTCTAAGAAATAAGATAGATGAGCTAAGATTACTTGCAAGTGCAGATAATATAGATATTATTGGTATATCAGAGACCTGGTTCAACCTGAAAGAAAGAGAAATGACTTCTGAATGCAACATACAGGGTTATAAACTATTCCACACTGATAGGGTGAACAGGAAGGGTGGTGGAGTGGCGATGAATGTCAGATATAATCTAAATAGTTGTTTTAGATATGATATAAGATTAGAAACATCGAACACAGAAGCTGTTTGGCTACAGTTTCTCGAGGGTCGTGACAAATTAATTTTAGGTGTGATTTATAGGCCCCCAAACCTTGATAGGGAGTTCAGTAAGCTGTTATGGGACGAAATTCATAAGGCATCTAGATATGAATATGTTGTGTTAATGGAAGATTTTAACTTTAGACAAATTGATTGGAACAATATGACAGGAAATCTAGTGACTTTCTTGATGCGGTTCAGGATTGCTTTTTAAAACAGTTTGTGACAGAACCAACTAGAGGAAACAATCTGCTTGACTTGGTTTTTGCCAACAAAGATTCACTAATTAATAATCTTGAGGTTAATGATGAGCTTGGGGAAAGTGATCACAAATCACTCAGTTTCAAATATCATGGAATTACCCAGATAACTGCAATCAAATCTCTGTCCCAGACTTTCGCTTGGCCGATTTCATGGGACTGAAAAATTACGTGGGTGGGCTAAATTGGGATGTCCTGACTATGGGTCAGGGAGGTGATCTTGGTTGCCAGTATGATGTTTTTCAGAGCATAGTTCTAGCTGCCCAGACAACTTTTGTTCTGAGTAGGGAAATTAGATCTAACAAAAATGATCCCAAATGGATGAATAGATTAAAACATCTCATTGGTCAAAAGAGAGGCATATACAGGTATATGAAAAGATGGAAAGGGCAGTTAAGAAAGCAATATATTCAATTAAAGAGAGAAATAAAAAAAGGAATAAGAAAAGTAAAAAGGGATTATAAGGCTAAGGTTGCAAGGGATTCGAAGACTAACCCAAAAGGGTTCTTTCAGGTATACAGAAGTAAAATTAGGGACAAGATAGGCCCACTTAAGAGTAACTCTGATCAGATCACTGACAGTGATAAGGATATGTGTGAAATTTTCAATACCTACTTACTCTCAGTTTTTACCCAGGAAAATACTAGCATGTGAGGGAAAAGTTCAATAGATAGGAGTAGCGATATAGTAACGATAGTTTCATTGCCGGCTACTAGTTAAGGTAGGGTAAGTCAAGCTCCCGCCTTTTTTCCCCCTCCCTGAAAGTGATAGTTTGACTGCCGGCTGCTTGTTAACGTAGGGTCAGTCTAGCTCCCACTATCCCTTCCCCTCCCTCTTCCCCCCCCGAAAGGTGACGTGTGGGGCTCTGGTCAAACAGTAAATCACTCGACTCACAGCTCCCAACGCTACTGTAAGTACATGCCTGCCTTGTATTCTAGTGGATTTATTGGTTGAAAGCTTCACTTTTGACCAATAATAAACTTAGTCCTTTCAGTCTTGCTCTAGGTTGACTGTTGTAATAATCACCACATCTTTTGGGTATTGTACTTGCCATGGAGAGTGATTTTTAAGCAGTGGGTAACCTGTCTATCTTTTCAGCTTGGATGACAGAGAGGGTCACCTGTCAATCAACGAGAAGAACAGGAGACGGACTAACGTCGTGGAGACGTCCCATTTTGGATTTAATTACCTGTGCACCTGTATGAAATTGCAGGACGTAACCCCACATCATTGCAGCGGTAAAGAACCTGCTTTCCTGTCATCGGGATACTACTCACGGCGATACTCTGCGAAGAACTAGCCAGTGGTGGTCACCAACACCTGCGACCCCCCCCCCCACATCAGCAACGGCTACGATTTCAACAACAGTGTCACCAACACCAGACACCCCTATATATATTAGCGTTGAATTCAGTTATCATTTATATTTTTAATTTTTCATTTTCTTTAATGTAGGATTAATATTTCATATTTAAGTGTTTTATATTTTATATTTTCTATATAATAAAGTGTTTATGTTTGTCTGTTATTTCTTTTTCTATTCACTAATTTTCCTGAGGAGGAGCCAGCCTTGGTAATACTGTCTGAAGTTGTTACAGGGCTGAGTAAGCCTTCACATAGCGAAATTCCTAAACAGGACGATAATAAACTATGTACAATTGCTGTAACTAGTGACATGGTCCTCAGACAAATTGAGAAATTAAAACCTAACAAATCCCCAGGTCCTGATGAACTGTTTGCAAGGATGTTAAAGGAATGTAAGGAGGAACTTAGCATACCTTTGGCTAATCTTTTCAACATATCACTACAAACTGGCATGGTGCCTGATAAGTGGAAAATGGCAAAAGTTATACCCATTTACAAGGCAGGTGACAAGTCCTTAGCTTCGAACTATAGACCAGTAAGTCTTACCTCCATAGTGGGAAAATTTGTGGAATCAGTAATTGCCGAAGCAATTCATAGCCATCTTGATAGGCATAAATTAATTAAGGAATCTCAACACGGTTTTACAAAGGGGTGTTCCTGTCTTATGAATTTGCTAACTTTTTTCACTAAGGTGTTTGAGGAGGTAGATCATGGTAATGAATATGATATTGTGTATATGGACTTCAGTAAGGCTTTCGATAGAGTTCCACACCAGAGGCTATCGAGGAAACTTAAGGCACACGGAATAGGAGGAGAAATTTTTTCCTGGGTAGAGGCATGGCTGACAAATAGGCAGCAGAGAGTTTGCATAAATGGGGAGAAATCAGAATGGGGGCACGTCACAAGCGGTGTTCCTCAGGGGTCAGTGTTGTTCCCGTTGTTGTTCACAATTTACATAAACGACATAGATGAGGGAAAAAATAGCGACATAAGCAAATTTGCTGATGACACCAAAATAGGCCGTCCAATTCATTCTAATGAGGGCACTAGAGCACTCCAGGATGATTTGAATAGACTGATGCAATGGTCGCAAAAGTGGCAGATGCAGTTTAATATAGACAAATGCAAAGTTCTAAATGTTGGACAGGAAAATAACCATACCACATATAAACTAAATAATGTAGATCTTAATACTACTGATTGCGAAAAGGATTTAGGAGTTCTAATTAGCAGTAATCTAAAACCAAGACAACAGTGCATTAGTGTTCGCAATAAAGCTAACAGAATCCTTGTTTTCATATCTATAAGTATAAATAATAGAAGTCCTCAGGTTGTTCTTCAACTCTATATATCCTTGGTTAGGCCTCATTTAGATTATGCTGCTTAGTTCTGGTCACCGTATTACAGAATGGATATAAATGCACTGGAAAACGTACAGAGGAGGATGTCAAAGATGATCCCATGTATCAGAAATCTTCCCTATGAGGATAGACTGAGGGCCCTGAATCTGCACTCTCTCGAAAGGCGTAGAATTAGGGGGGATATGATCGAGGTGTATAAATGGAAAACAGGAATAAATAAAGGGGATATAAATACCGTGCTGAAAATTTCCGGCCAAGACAGGACTCGTAGCAATGGTTTCAAGTTGAAAATATTCAGATTCAGGAAGGATATAGGAAAGCACTGGTTTGGTAATAGAGTTGTGGATGAGTGGAACAAACTCCCCAGTACAGTTAGAGGCTAAAACGTTGTGTAGTTTTAAAAATAGGTTAGATAAATACATGAGTGGGTGTGGATGGGTGTGAGTTAGACCTGACTAACTTGAGCTAGTAGGTCTGATGCCGTGCTCCTTCCTTAAGTGGAAGTGGCCTGACTAGGTGAGTCATTGGGCTAATCCAGGGGGGGACATGGGCTTGCTTCGCGTGGGTCAGTGGGCCTGTTGCGGTGTTCCTTCTTTCTTGTGTTATGTTCTTATGAGTGGGTGTGGGTGGGTGTGAAATGGACCTGACTAGTTACTAGGTCGGACGCAGTGCTCCTCCCTTAAGCGATGTGTCTGACCTCACTAGGTCAAGGCATTGGCTTAAGCCGGTGGGGAGAACTGGAGCTGTCCTCCGCATAGACCAGTAGACTTTTTGCAGTGTTCCTTATTTCTTATGATCTTATGTTCTTATGAGGGCAAATATTCTATTAGTGGGATGTATTGTGAGGACCTGCTAGTATGGGCCAACAGGCCCTGCTGCAGTGTTCCTCCTTTCCTTAGTTTCTAATGTTCAGGATCGCTTGTTCTCTCTAGGCTTGTACGCTAACTGCCCTTCAATGAAACGTGAAATTGTTTACCTGGAGAGTGTACAAATAACTTTTCACGGCACATAGTTTTACAGATAAAGCACCAAATTACTGGGAAACGGTTGAAGTCCCTTGATTTGTTACCCTGGAACCGCTAGCGGGGGGTATGACATGGACCTGCCACGCTGGGCCAGTAGGCCTGCTGCAGTGTTCCTTCTTCTTATGTTCCTTAGTTCTTAATAATATATACTTGGATTAGTACCAAATCGCACACGAAAATCGCTCCCTGTGAAAGCAAAAGACTTGGCAGGAGATGCAATATTCCCCCAATGAAAAGCAGGGGCGCCACGAGTACATTAAGAGACAACACAGTAAGTGTCAGGAGCCCAAGACTGTTCAACTACGTCCCAGCATACGTAAGGGGGATTACCAATAGATCCCTGGTTGCCTTCAAGAAGGCGCTGGACAGGCATCTAAAGTCAGTACCTGATCAGCCAGGCTGTGGCTCTTATGTCAATTTGCGTGCGGCCAGCAGTAACAGCCTGGTTGATCAGACCCTGATCCACCACGAGGCCTAGTCCCAGACCGGGCCGCGGGGGCGTTGACCTCCGAAAGCCTCTCCAGGTATACTCCAGGTATATTTATACCTGAACCTAAGTAAACTTACAAACTACGGTAAATATTATGATCTCATTTGAGAGTCACACTCCCAAGCACTCTGCTTCCTTACGAGGGAGTGATGACAAGTGTTTGTGCTCTAGTTACAACAGCCAATACTCTGATCTCTCCAGTGCACTGTGAAGCTTTATTTCTATGATTTATCCTAGTATAGTGCACTATGAAGCTTTATTTCTATGATCCTGACTGGTCCAATGCACTGTGAAGCTATATTTCCATGATTCTGGCTCTTCCAGTGCACTTTGAAGCTTAGTTTTGATGATTCTGACTTGTCCAGTACACTCTGCAGCATTATTTTGATGATTCTGACTTGTCCAGTACACTGTGAAGCTTAGTTTTGATGATTCTGACTTATCCAGCATACTGTGAAGCTAGATTTTAATGAATCTGACTTGTCCAGTACACTGTGAAGCTTGGTTTAATGATTCTGACTTGTCCAGTACACCGTGCAGCATGGTTTTGATGATTCTGACTTGCCCAGTATACTGTGAAGTTAGATTTTAATGAATCTGACTTGTCCAGTACACTGTGAAGCTTGGTTTTGATGATTCTGGCTGGTCCAGTTTACTATGAAGCTTGGTTTTGATGAATTTGATTGGTTCGGTACACTGTGAAGTTTGGTTTTGATGATTCTCACTTGTCCAGTACACAGTGAAGCTGGATTTCCATGACTGTCCAGTACATTGTGAAGCTTGGCATTCATGATTTTCACCTCTCCGCTACAAAGCTTGGTTTCCATAACAGTGATCTCTCCATTACTCTGCCAAGCTTGGACTGTTGAGTCTTACCACTTCGTGGCACTACGAAGAGAGGCCAACAGAGATCTGTTTTTACTTGATAAAAAATAACTATAAAATTTAGTTTGAGACAGGAAGTCCGAAGGAATGAGCAGCACCAAAATATTTCTTGAAGTACACTGAAGGTTGTTGAGTCACTGACAAGATGTAATAATTCCTCGTAATGGTACCTTGCAAGCAGGCAGCATCACCACTGAAAGGCTTTTCCGAGAAACTTTTAGTAGAATTCTGACAGATGGAGAAAGCGGAGCCATGAATTCGCCGTGCATTAGAACGACGACGTAACTCACTACCCTAAAGTTCTGAAGACACTATCTTCTCCGAGTAAAGTCCTTTGCTTTTACTATCATACATGCATAAATGTGGACGAATGGCTTATACATTTCCCGAAATGCTCTGCATGACTCTGGCCTTTCAACATGCTCTCAAGTGTCACCCATTTCTGTACAAACAATGTAACATGTGGAAATAAAGTTGTGTTTGTATATGTATTATAATGCAAAAAAAAAATATTGAATGATTGCTCTAGGCCTCTTGTGTTACAATCAGCACATCACCAGGAGTTTGCAATGTAGCAGAAATGAGTAGAAAGTCCAAGCAGATTAGTACAGGGGAGCGTTCTAGCTCGAATGATGTGAGCTAGAATGTTTCCCTGAACTAATCTGCCTGTACTTCCTACTCATTTCTCCAGCATTGCAAGCTCTTGATGCATGATTCCACCACGAAAGGCCTAGAGCTATCATTCAACTGCCCCTTGAGTTGTTTTGTATATTGCATCGCTTGTAGGCGTCATACAGCACTTGGGAAACAGGAGGCAATCAGATTCGATCCAAGGAGAAGGAAATTAGCTCTAATTTGTTGGATCAAGAGATCTTCAACAGCATCAGGAAGATTTGTACAAACACATACAACTCAAGAGTCCAACACGCGCGCTGTCTTAGACAGCCTGTCGCCGAAGCTCAGCCAGAATTCTTGGAAGACTTGAACACAGCAAGTCGAGAAAAAAAAGAGTCAGCAGTTTTGTATTCTAAGATCTCCTAACATCCTATATACTCTCCAAACAAAAATAACAGCTGCCTATTTTGGTTATCCCAGATTCAGTGACGACGGGGGACAAGAACTCTGCTCAGTAACTATCTGTGAGGGTGAGATGACAGCTCTTTAAAATATTGCAATGAATTGCAGTTCGTGACTATTGTAACATTTCACTGTTTACATTGTATGGAATGTTGGATGATCTAATTATTGCGAGTTCTATTATAATAAGTCTCGCTGGAAAACCGAGCTTCTGGGTTTTACTCAAACCGTACATGTAAGGGAGTGTCACGGATCTAGCCGATTATTGTTTAATTAATTCATTACCTCTCAGTAAGGTTTTAAGTTGTTTATTAAACTCACTATTAATCTGGTCCAATGGGTTAATTTTTCTGTTGTAATCTACCCTATCCATAATAACTATCAGTGCTTGCGGGATTTTCCTCATGCTATCATGCTACCTTTCTGGCTGTGGGTTCTGTTATGCCTGGGAGCATTTCCTGTACTCTCTCTCTCTCTCTCTCTCTCTCTCTCTCTCTCTCTCTCTCTCTCTCTCTCTCTCTCTCTCTCTGCTCTCTCTCTCTCTCTCTCTTCTCTCTCTCTCTCTCTCTCTCTCTCTCTCCTCTCTCTCTCTCTCTCTCTCTCTCTCTCTCTCTCTCTCTCTCTGTCTCTCTCGTCTCTCTCTGTCTCCTCTCTTCTCTGCTCTCTCTCTCTCTTCTCTCTCTCTCTGTCTCTCTCTCTGTCTCTCTCTCTTCTCTCTCTCTCTCTCTCCTCGTCTCTCTCTCTCTCTCTCTCTCTCTCTCTCTCTCTCTCTCTCTCTCTCTCTCTCTCTCTCTCTCTCTCTCTCTCTCTCTCTCTCTCTCTCTCTCTCTCTCTCCTCTCTCTCTCTCTCTCTCTGCTCCTCTCTCTCTCTCTCTCTCTCCTCTCTCTCTCTCTCTCCTCTCTCCTCTCTCTCTCTCTCTCTCACTCCAGTGAAGACGTCCTCTGGGATCGTATTTGCTCGGACATTCTCTTCTTTTTCTGCCACTTTGGAAGCTCCTGATGATATATTGATTGCAACACGAAAGGCCTAGAGCTATCATTCTACTCCTCCCGTGGTTGTTTTGCATTCTGTATTGCTTGGTTTGCGATATTTGCATTATGTAAGTATGTATGTATATATATATATATATATATATATATATATATATATATATATATATATATATATATATATAATATATATATATATATATATATGTCGTGCCGAATATGTAAAACTGGTCAATTAGCAAGAACTCATTTAAAATAAAGTCCTTTTCTAAAATTTTCTCTTATACGTTTAAAGATATGTTTTTTCATTAATGTCAATGTAAAAATTTATAATTTTCCATCAAAAGAATCTTAGAAAACTTACCTAACCTTATTATAACAAGCGCAAGTTAATTTAGCCTAATCCAACTAAATATATTTTAGATAAGTTTACAGTAATTTAATAACAATCAAACACAATAAAATATATTTTTCTCGTTAGGTTCATAATATTTTTTTGCGAAATTATCGTATACACAAATTTTCACTTGCCATATTCGGCAAAAAGAGCGTTGCTACATGTCGTATTTAAATAGCAACGCTCTTCTACATTTTTCTGTTTGCTTCCATGAATAAAGTTTTATGCCCATAATGCCTCACTGCACCACCTAGCTTTTCCCTTTCGCCAGTTCTATGGTTCACTTTCATAGAATAATCTGACGAAAAGTGCGCTTCCATATATGTGAACACATATACTTCCTCCATTCCCTCTTCTGCCAATCTAATATCCAGTCGCTCTCTGCCTATATATTTTAATACTCTCATCAGCTTGATCTTTCCAATGTGTACTTATAATTTTCTTCTTTTACATACCCTCTCAAATTCGTGTACCAAGACTTGCAATTTTTCTTCTGAATCTTCCAAGAAAACCCTATCATCGGCAGAAAGCAACTTACCTTAGCGTTCACTTATCTTACAGCCCGATCTATAAATGTATTTAACAGCCATGGTCACCTCACGCTTCCCTGTCTAAGGCATACTTTAACTAGAAAATAATCTCCTTCCTACATACCCTAACTTGCGCCTCCCTATCAGCGTAAAAGCTCTTCACTTCTTTCAGTAACCTACCACCTATTCAATACATTTGTAACATCTGCCATATTGCATTATCGAAATTCAAAAATGTAATGAAAAGTTCGTTACATTTATCGAAGTATTGTTCACTTAGGTGGTTCACTGTAAACACTTGGTCTACACATCCCCTACCCTTGATGAACCCTCTTTGTTCCTCTGCATTCCTACTCTCTGTCTTACCTCTAATTTTTCAATATTAACTCTACAACACACTTTACCTTGTATACTCAGCAAACTCATTCCAATGTAATTCTTACACTCTTTTATTCATTTTTCTCTCATACAAAAGAAGTCAGCTGCAATTTTGTTTAGAGATTTTTTTCACAAACAGCAGTCTGTAGGATCAAATCCAGCTCTTGATTCTCTAATCCTCGTCATATTGAGCATTGTTCAATTGTGATTCAATTTTTAATTTGGGAGAGCAGGAATGCAGAGCCTAAAGTATTGACAATAGTTGCCAAATAAATTCATGAAAATAAATTCTGATAGTAGGATGGGACACTGAAATGAATGTTTGATAGCCAACAGACACTGCAAAAACGAACTTGCTTTCTCTACTAGGCGAAGAGCTCTGTTCGAAAACCGAGACGAACTTCTCGGAAACAAAGGCGAAATCTCTTCGAAAACGGAGATGATGAACTTGATTCGACGACTCAAAAAACTACAAATAACTACTCAAAAGCTGCAAATAACTCTGCTTGTAATCTGACACGAAGAATTTCGTTCGTAAACTGAGACAAAAAACTTTGTTCATTAAATGAGGCAACGAACTGTTCGTAAACTGAGATGAAGCTCTGCTCTTAAAATGAAATAAACAATTATTCCTAAATTTAAACAATGAGCTGTGTTGGTAAACAGATGGGATCCCTCCTTAGTTCTGCATATTGTACTGTCGTTATGTTCTGTTCACCCACACCTTTTGTAACATGCCTAGGGATCATTCTCTCCTCTCCGCTCTCTGCATATCAACATTCTCATTTAACTGTGTCAATTTTTTAACGTGTTGCTCACCTTCTCTTTCTTTTAACGATTCCTATTTTTCTCAAATGCTATTTCTTTAATTTAGGTTAAAAAAATTTAGTGTTACCTATTATAATCTTATGGTATATAGAAAAACACTCAATTGTATTAATCTTATTAGGCCGGCATGGAATAGTAATGGCCGGCTAGTTTTATGGCAGGTTTATCATGGGTTCTAACTCTCCTTTCGGTGATTAATTCAAGTTAGGTTAGATAAAAATATAAAAGCGTACGTTTAACAATAAATACGCAAATGTGAAAACTGGGCCGCTAGACGTCTGGTAACGACGTGACAGAGGAAAAATGGGGAAATGTTGAATTCTCAATGTTCATCCTTCGTGTTGTGAGACAGACTTTGATTCAACATCCATGTACTATTTGAGAAAGGTGTTAAATTTAAGGAAGGGAAAGGTAGCCCCAATTCCTTGGATTACCAGCCCTTCACTAATATTATATCCCTTTCCAAGAAGGACGTAATGCTTGAAGCTCAGATTCGTCTATATTGCTTTTGGATATAAATATGTATATATATTATATATATATATATATATATATAATATATATATATATATATATATATATATATATATATATATATATATATATATATATATATATATATATATATATATATGCATATATATATATGTCGTGCCGAGTAGGCAGAACTTGCGATCTTGGCTTAAATAGCAACGCTCATCTTGCCATATAGGACAAGTGAAAATTTGTGTATGCAATAATTTCTCCAAAATCATTCTGAACCTAACGAAAAAAATATATTTCACTGTGTTTGTTTAGTATTAAGTTATTGTAAACAAATCTAAAATATATTTAGTTGGGTTAGACTAAAATAAATTGAGCTTGTTATAATAAGGTTAGGTAAGTTTTCTAAGTTCCTTTTGGTGCAAAGTTATAATTTTTTACATCAACATTAATGAAAACAATATATCTTTAAACGTATAAGAGAAAATTTTAGAAAGGACTTAATTTTAAATGAGTTCTTGCTAATTGACCAGTTTTACATATTCGGCACGACATACATATATATATATATATATATATATATATATATATATATATATATATATATATATATATATATATATATATATATATATATATATAAGTATTTATTTCAACCTTAAGAGTAATTGAAAACCTCGAGGAAGAGATTTAATGTTTCTTTCAGCATTGTACTAACATTTACCTAAATGCAGACTGTTTATGTGCGTACCTTTTTCGGTAGCCTTTGCGTTTTTGATCTAACATTTATTTTCGAAACATTTGCGCAACACTTATCATCGTAGCATTTATTTGCGTAACTAACGAAATGTTTTCCCATGATACAACCAATGGGATATAAATTTGAGGTTATGAAGGAGAGAGAGAGAGAGAGAGAGCCACGGGCTCAGAGTAGCTCTAACTCTAATCAATACGATATTACACAGTGTGGCGCAGCGGAACACTGGCCTTCACAGTACACTCCATCGAATCTATTTACGTTCAAAATAATTACTTAATCGACTCGGGTGAAAAATTCATGAGGTGGCAGTGTGACTCTGACACACACCTTGCTAGGGAGGATCCTCTGCTGCCAGGGGAAGGTTCTTGATCCTGGGAATTACATCTATCCTCCACTATTTTTGGATAAAATTCGATAAGAAATCGAATTTGAAAATAGTATTAATGGCAGCTCATCACGTTAAGAATGTTTCATGATGTTATGAATGTTTCATGAAGTTTTGAGTGCTTCATGTTATGTTTCATGATATGAATGTTTAATGATGTTATATTTCATGTTACAAATGCTTCTTGATATAAATGTTTTACGATGTTATGAATGTTGCACATGTGAAATTCCTTAAGGAATTTGGAAGTTACATGTAAACCAGAAGTGTTGCAAACGAGAACTTTCATAAGGAAAATGATCACCCCTAAGGAACTTGTAAGACACGGGTACACTGGGAGCTCCGTGATCTGGAACTTGTAAGACACGGGTACACTGGGAGCTCCGTGATCTGGAACTTATAAGAGACGGGTACACTGGGAGCTCCGTGCTCTGGAACTTGTAAGACACGGGTACACTGGGAGCTCCGTGATCTGGAACTTATAAGAGACGGGTACACTGGGAGCTCCGTGCTCTGGAACTTATAAGAGACGGGTACACTGGGAGCTCCGTGCTCTGGAACTTATAAGACACGGGTACACTGGGAGCTCCGTGCTCTGGAACTTGTAAGACACGGGTACACTGGGAGCTCCGTGCTCTGGAAC
>NC_069405.1:66648705-66686205 GCF_026875155.1 Cherax quadricarinatus
TGGGACGGGGAAAAAAACCCATCCCACATATAAACTAAATAATGTAGATCTTAATACTACTGATTGCGAAAAGGATTTAGGAGTTCTAATTAGCAGTAATCTAAAACCAAGACAACAGTGCATTAGTGTTCGCAATAAAGCTAACAGAATCCTTGTTTTCATATCTATAAGTATAAATAATAGAAGTCCTCAGGTTGTTCTTCAACTCTATATATCCTTGGTTAGGCCTCATTTAGATTATGCTGCTTAGTTCTGGTCACCGTATTACAGAATGGATATAAATGCACTGGAAAACGTACAGAGGAGGATGTCAAAGATGATCCCATGTATCAGAAATCTTCCCTATGAGGATAGACTGAGGGCCCTGAATCTGCACTCTCTCGAAAGGCGTAGAATTAGGGGTCATATGATCGAGGTGTATAAATGGAAAACAGGAATAAATAAAGGGGATATAAATACCGTGCTGAAAATTTCCGGCCAAGACAGGACTCGTAGCAATGGTTTCAAGTTGAAAATATTCAGATTCAGGAAGGATATAGGAAAGCACTGGTTTGGTAATAGAGTTGTGGATGAGTGGAACAAACTCCCCAGTACAGTTATAGAGGCTAAAACGTTGTGTAGTTTTAAAAATAGGTTAGATAAATACATGAGTGGGTGTGGATGGGTGTGAGTTAGACCTGACTAACTTGTGCTAGTAGGTCTGATGCCGTGCTCCTTCCTTAAGTGGAAGTGGCCTGACTAGGTGAGTCATTGGGCTAATCCAGGGGGGGACATGGGCTTGCTTCGCGTGGGTCAGTGGGCCTGCTGCGGTGTTCCTTCTTTCTTGTGTTATGTTCTTATGAGTGGGTGTGGGTGGGTGTGAAATGGACCTGACTAGCTACTAGGTCGGACGCAGTGCTCCTCCCTTAAGCGATGTGTCTGACCTCACTAGGTCAAGGCATTGGCTTAAGCCGGTGGGGAGAATTGGAGCTGCCTCGCATAGACCAGTAGACTTTTTGCAGTGTTCCTTATTTCTTATGATCTTATGTTCTTATGAGGGCAAATATTCTATTAGTGGGATGTATCTGTGAAGGACCTGCCTAGTATGGGCCAACAGGCCTGCTGCAGTGTTCCTCCTTTCTTATGTTCTAATGTTCAGATCGCTTGTTCTCTCTAGGCTGTACGCTAACTGCCCCCTTCAATGCACGTGAAATTGCTGACCTGGAGAGTGTACAAAGAACTTTCACGGCATATATGATTACGATAAAGCACCTAAATTACTGGGAACGGTTGAAGTCCCTTGATTTGTAATCCCTGGAACGCAAGCGGGGGGTTGACATGGACCTGCCACGCATGGGCCAGTAGGCCTGCTGCAGTGTTCCTTCTTTCTTATGTTCTTATGTTCTTATAATATACACTTGGATTAGTACCAAACTCGCACACGAAAATCGCTCCCTGTGAAAGCAAAAGACTTGGCAGGAGATGCAATATTCCCCCAATGAAAAGCAGGGGCGCCACGAGTACATTAAGAGACAACACAGTAAGTGTCAGGGGCCCAAGACTGTTCAACTACGTCCCAGCATACGTAAGGGGGATTACCAATAGATCCCTGGTTGCCTTCAAGAAGGCGCTGGACAGGCATCTAAAGTCAGTACCTGATTGTTAGGTAAGACACATATGCAACAGTTAGGTATCTTTATTTCGAAACGTTTCGCCTACACAGTAGGCTTCTTCAGTCGAGTACAGAAAAACATTAAAATGGTATAAAATACCGACAGGTTGTTAGGTAAGACACATATGCAACAGTTAGGTATCTTTATTATGAAACGTTTCGCCTACACAGTAGGCTTCTTCAGTCAAGTACAGAAAAGTTGATAGAAGCAGAAGATACTTGAAGACGATGTAATCAGTCCATCACCCTTAAAGTTTTGAGGTGGTCAGTCCCTCAGTCTGGAGAAGAGCATTGTTCCATAGTATGAAACAATATGGAGATGAAGTGACAGGATGGAGCTATTTATAGCGCCAAGAGGTGAGACGTAGGCCACTAGGAGAGGTAAGAACTCAGATGCTGAGAGGTCAGGTCCCTCTCAAATCCAGCCGCTCTCACTAGTGGAAGTTTTCGAAGTTGATTGCAGGTCTGTACCAAGATACCCTTGTGTTGCAGTGTCTGACAGATTGAACATTAAAATGGTATAAAATACCGACAGGTTGTTAGGTAAGACACATATGCAACAGTTAGGTATCTTTATTATGAATCGTTTCGCCTACACAGTAGGCTTCTTCAGTCAAGTACAGAAAAGTTGATAGAAGCAGAAGATACTTGAAGACGATGTAATCAGTCCATCACCCTTAAAGTTTTGAGGTGGTCAGTCCCTCAGTCTGGAGAAGAGCATTGTTCCATAGTATGAAACAATATGGAGATGAAGTGACAGGATGGAGCTATTTATAGCGCCAAGAGGTGAGACGTAGGCCACTAGGAGAGGTAAGAACTCAGATGCTGAGAGGTCAGGTCCCTCTCAAATCCAGCCGCTCTCACTAGTGGAAGTTTTCGAAGTTGATTGCAGGTCTGTACCAAGATACCCTTGTGTTGCAGTGTCTGACAGATTGAACATTAAAATGGTTATAAATACCGACAGTTGTTAGGTAAGACACATATGCAACAGTTAGGTATCTTTATTATGAAACGTTTCGCCTACACAGTAGGCTTCTTCAGTCAAGTACAGAAAAGTTGATAGAAGCAGAAGATACTTGAAGACGATGTAATCAGTCCATCACCCTTAAAGTTTTGAGGTGGTCAGTCCCTCAGTCTGGAGAAGAGCATTGTTCCATAGTATGAAACAATATGGAGATGAAGTGACAGGATGGAGCTTTTTATAGCGCCAAGAGGTGAGACGTAGGCCACTAGGAGAGGTCAGGTCCATTTTAATATTCAATCTGTCAGACACTGCAACACAAGGGTATCTTGGTACAGACCTGCAATCAACTTCGAAAACTTCCACTAGTGAGAGCGGCTGGATTTGAGAGGGACCTGACCTCTCAGCATCTGAGTTCTTACCTCTCCTAGTGGCCTACGTCTCACCTCCTGGCGCTATAAATAGCTCCATCCTGTCACTTCATCTCCATATTGTTTCATACTATGGAACAATGCTCTTCTTCAGACTGAGGGACTGACCACCTCAAAACTTTAAGGGTGATGGACTGATTACATCGTCTTCAAGTATCTTCTGCTTCTTTCAACTTTTCTGTACTTGACTGAAGAAGCCTACTGTGTAGGCGAAACGTTTCATAATAAAGATACCTAACTGTTGCATATGTGTCTTACCTAACAACGAGTACAGAAAAGTTGATAGAAGCAGAAGAGACTTGAAGACGATGTAATCAGTCCATCACCCTTAAAGTTTTGAGGTGGTCAGTCCCTCAGTCTGGAGAAGAGCATTGTTCCGTAGTCTGAAACAATATGGAGTTGAAGTGACAGGATGGAGCCTTATATAGCGCCAGGAGGTGAGACGTAGGTCACTTTGGGAGGTCAGGTCCCTCTCAAATCCAGCCGTTCTCACTAGTAGAGGTTGTCGAAGTTGATTTCAGGTCTGTACCAAGATACCCTTGTGTTGCAGTGTCTGACAGATTGAACATTAAAATGGTATAAAATACCGACAGGTTGTTAGGTAAGACACATATGCAACAGTTAGGTATCTTTATTTCGAAACGTTTCGCCTACACAGTAGGCTTCTTCAGTCGAGTACAGAAAAGTTGATAGAAGCAGAAGAGACTTGAAGACGATGTAATCAGTCCATCACCCTTAAAGTTTTGAGGTGGTCAGTCCCTCAGTCTGGAGAAGAGCATTGTTCCGTAGTCTGAAACAATATGGAGTTGAAGTGACAGGATGGATTTTATACCATTTTAATGTTCAATCTGTCAGACACTGCAACACAAGGGTATCTTGGTACAGACCTGAAATCAACTTCGACAACCTCTACTAGTGAGAACGGCTGGATTTGAGAGGGACCTGACCTCCCAAAGTGACCTACGTATCACCTCCTGGCGCTATATAAGGCTCCATCCTGTCACTTCAACTTCATATTGTTTCAGACAACGGAACAATGCTCTTCTCCAGACTGAGGGACTGACCACCTCAAAACTTTAAGGGTGATGGACTGATTACATCGTCTTCAAGTCTCTTCTGCTTCTATCAACTTTTCTGTACTCGACTGAAGAAGCCTACTGTGTAGGCGAAACGTTTCGAAATAAAGATACCTAACTGTTGCATATGTGTCTTACCTAACAACCTGTCGGTATTTTATACCATTTTAATGTTCATTCAGTACCTGATCAGCCAGGCTGTGGCTCTTATGTCAATTTGCGTGCGGCCAGCAGTAACAGCCTGGTTGATCAGACCCTGATCCACCACGAGGCCTAGTCCCAGACCGGGCCGCGGGGGCGTTGACCCCCGAAAGCCTCTCCAGGTATACTCCAGGTATATTTATACCTGAACCTAAGTAAACTTACAAACTACGGTAAATATTATGAACTCATTTGAGAGTCACACTCCCAAGCACTCTGCTTCCTTACGAGGATATTAAATATTTTTTTTAATGGGAGTGATGACAAGTGTTTGTGCTCTAGTTACAACAGCCAATACTCTGATCTCTCCAGTGCACTGTGAAGCTTTATTTCTATGATTCTGACTGGTCCAATGCACTGTGAAGCTTTATTTCTATGATTTATCCTAGTATAGTGCACTATGAAGCTTTATTTCTGTGATTCTGACTGGTCCAATGCACTGTGAAGCTATATTTCCATGATTCTGGCTCTTCCAGTGCACTTTGAAGCTTAGTTTTGATGATTCTGACTTGTCCAGTACACTCTGCAGCATTATTTTGATGATTCTCACTTGTCCAGTACACAGTGAAGCTGGATTTCCATGACTGTCCAGTACATTGTGAAGCTTGGCATTCATGATTTTCACCTCTCCGCTACAAAGCTTGGTGTCCATGACAGTGACCTCTCCATTACTCTGCCAAGCTTGGACTGTTGAGTCTTACCACTTCGTGGCACTACGAAGAGAGGCCAACAGAGATCTGTTTTTACTTGATAAAAAATAACTATAAAATTTAGTTTGAGACAGGAAGTCCGAAGGAATGAGCAGCACCAAAATATTTCTTGAAGTACACTGAAGGTTGTTGAGTCACTGACAAGATGTAATAATTCCTCGTAATGGTACCTTGCAAGCAGGCAGCATCACCACTGAAAGGCTTTTCCGAGAAACTTTAGTAGAATTCTGACAGATGGAGAAAGCGGAGCCATGAATTCGCCGTGCATTAGAACGACGACGTAACTCACTACCCTAAAGTTCTGAAGACACTTTTCTTCTCCGAGTAAAGTCCTTTGCTTTTACTATCATACATGCATAAATGTGGACGAATGGCTTATACATTTCCCGAAATGCTCTGCATGACTCTGGCCTTTCAACATGCTCTCAAGTGTCACCCATTTCTGTACAAACAATGTAACATGTGGAAATAAAGTCGTGTTTGTATATGTATTTATAATGCAAAAAAAAAAAATATTGAATGATTGCTCTAGGCCTCTTGTGTTACAATCAGCACATCACCAGGAGTTTGCAATGTAGCAGAAATGAGTAGAAAGTCCAAGCAGATTAGTACAGGGGAACGTTCTAGCTCGAATGATGTGAGCTAGAATGTTTCCCTGAACTAATCTGCCTGTACTTCCTACTCATTTCTCCAGCATTGCAAGCTCTTGATGCATGATTCCACCACGAAAGGCCTAGACCTATCATTCAACTGCCCCTTGAGTTGTTTTGTATATTGCATCGCTTGTAGGCGTCATACAGCACTTGGGAAACAGGAGGCAATCAGATTCGATCCAAGGAGAAGGAAATTAGCTCTAATTTGTTGGATCAAGAGATCTTCAACAGCATCAGGAAGATTTGTACAAACACATACAACTCAAGAGTCCAACACGCGCTGTCTTAGACAGCCTGTCGCCGAAGCTCAGCCAGAATTCTTGGAAGACTTGAACACAGCAAGTCGAGAAAAAAAAGAGTCAGCAAAAAATCTTCCAAGAAAAATAACAGCTGCCTATTTTGGTTATCCCAGATTCAGTGACGACGGGGGACAAGAACTCTGCTCAGTAACTATCTGTGAGGGTGAGATGACAGCTCTTTAAAATATTGCAATGAATTGCAGTTCGTGACTATTGTAACATTTCACTGTTTACATTGTATGGAATGTTGGATGATCTAATTATTGCGAGTTCATATTATAATAAGTCTCGCTGGAAAACCGAGCTTCTGGGTTTTACTCAAACCGTACATGTAAGGGAGTGTCACGGATCTAGCCGATTATTGTTTAACTAATTCATTACCTCTCAGTAAGGTTTTAAGTTGTTTATTAAACTCACTATTAATCTGGTCCAATGGGTTAATTTTTCTGTTGTAATCTACCCTATCCACAATAACTATCAGTGCTTGCGGGATTTTTTCCCCATGCTATCATGCTACCTTTCTGGCTGTGGGTTCTGTTATGCCTGGGAGCATTTTTCCCGTACTCTCTCTCTCTCTCTCTCTCTCTCCCTCCCTCCCTCTCTCTCTCTCGCTCTGTCTGTCTCTCTTCTCTCTCTCTCTCTCTCTCTCTCTCTCTCTCTCTCTCTCTCTCTCTCTCTCTCTCTCTCTCTCTCTCTCTCTCTCTCTCTCTCTCTCTGTCTCTCTCTCTCTCTCTCTCTCTCTCTCTCTCTCTCTCTCTCTCTCTCTCTCTCTCTCTCTCTCTCTCTCTCTCTCCTCTCTGTCTCTCTCTCTGTCTCTCTCTCTGTCTCTCTGTCTCTCTCTGTCTGTCTGTCTGTCTGTCTCTCTCTCTCTCTCTCTCTCTCTCTCTCTCTCTCTCTCTCTCTCTCTCTCCTCTCTTCTCTGTCTCTCTCTCTCTCTCTCTCTCTCCTCTCTCTCTCTCTCTCTCTCTCTCCTCTCTCTCTCTTTTCTCCTCTCTCTCTCTCTCTCTCTCTCTCACTCCAGTGAAGACGTCCTCTGGGATCGTATTTGCTCGGACATTCTCTTCTTTTCTGCCACTTTGGAAGCTCCTGATGATATATTGATTGCAACACGAAAGGCCTAGAGCTATCATTCTACTCCTCCCGTGGTTGTTTTGCATTCTGTATTGCTTGGTTTTGCGAAAATTTGCATTATGTAAGTATGTATGTATAATATATATATATATATATATATATATATATATATATATATATATATTATATATATATATATATATATATATATATTTTATATATGTCGTGCCGAATATGTAAAACTGGTCAATTAGCAAGAACTCATTTAAAATAAAGTCCTTTTCTAAAATTTTCTCTTATACGTTTAAAGATATATTTTTTCATTAATGTCAATGTAAAAATTTATAATTTTCCATCAAAAGAATCTTAGAAAACTTACCTAAAACCCTTTTTATAACAAGCGCAAGTTAATTTAGGGCCCAATCCAAAATAAATATATTTTAGATAAGTTTACAGTAATTTAATAACAATCAAACACAATAAAATATATTTTTCTCGTTAGGTTCATAATATTTTTTGCGAAATTATCGTATACACAAATTTTCACTTGCCATATTCGGCAAAAAGAGCGTTGCTACATGTCGTATTTAAATAGCAACGCTCTTCTACATTTTTCTGTTTGCTTCCATGAATAAAGTTTTATGCCCATAATGCCTCACTGCACCACCTAGCTTTTCCCTTTCGCCAGTTCTATGGTTCACTTCATCTTTCATAGAATAATCTGACGAAAAGTGCGCTTCCATATATGTGAACACATATACTTCCTCCATTCCCTCTTCTGCGAATCTAATATCCAGTCGCTCTCTGCCTATATATTTTAATACTCTCATCAGCTTGATCTTTCCAATGTGTACTTATAATTTTCTTCTTTTACATACCCTCTCAAATTCGTGTACCAAGACTTGCAATTTTTCTTCTGAATCTTCCAAGAAAACCCTATCATCGGCAGAAAGCAACTTACCTTAGCGTTCACTTATCTTACAGCCCGATCTATAAATGTATTTAACAGCCATGGTCACCTCACGCTTCCCTGTCTAAGGCATACTTTAACTAGAAAATAATCTCCCTCCTACATACCCTAACTTGCGCCTCCCTATCAGCGTAAAAGCTCTTTACTTCTTTCAGTAACCTACCACCTATTCAATACATTTGTAACATCTGCCATATTGCATTATCGAAATTCATAAATGTAATGAAAAGTTCGTTACATTTATCGAAGTATTGTTCACTTAGGTGCTTCACTGTAAACACTTGGTCTACACATCCCCTACCCTTGATGAACCCTCTTTGTTCCTCTGCATTTCTACTCTCTGTCTTACCTCTAATTTTTCAATATTAACTCTTCAACACACTTTACCTTGTATACTCAGCAAACTCATTCCAATGTAATTCTTACACTCTTTTATTCATTTTTCTCTCATACAAAAGAAGTCAGCTGCAATTTTGTTTAGAGATTTTTTTCACAAACAGCAGTCTGTAGGATCAAATCCAGCTCTTGATTCTCTAATCCTCGTCATATTGAGCATTGTTCAATTGTGATTCAATTTTTTAATTTGGGGAGAGCAGGAATGCAGAGCCTAAAGTATTGACAATAGTTGCCAAATAAATTCATGAAAATAAATCTGATAGTAGGATGGGACACTGAAATGAATGTTTGATAGCCAACAGACACTGCAAAAACGAACTTGCTTTCTCTACTAGGCGAAGAGCCCTGTTCGAAAACCGAGACGAACTTCTCGGAAACAAAGGCGAAATCTCTTCGAAAACGGAGATGATGAACTTGATTCGACGACTCAAAAAACTACAAATAACTACTCAAAAGCTGCAAATAACTCTGCTTGTAATCTGACACGAAGAATTTCGTTCGTAAACTGAGACAAAAAACTTTGTTCATTAAATGAGGCAACGAACTGTTCGTAAACTGAGATGAAGCTCTGCTCTTAAAATGAAATAAACAATTATTCCTAAATTTAAACAATGAGCTGTGTTGGTAAACAGATGGGATCCCTCCTTAGTTCTGCATATTGTACTGTCGTTATGTTCTGTTCACCCACACCTTTTGTAACATGCCCTGGGATCATTCTCTCCTCTCTGCTCTCTGAATATCAACATTCTCATTTAACTGTGTCAATTTTTTAACGTGTTGCTCACCTTCTCTTTCTTTTAACGATTCCTATTTTTCTCAAATGCTATTTCTTTAATTTAGGTTAAAAACATTTAGTGTTACGTATCATAATCTTATGGTATATAGAAAAACATCCAATTGATTTTCAAAAAGTTGAGAAAGTAGTATCAAGCAAGTCCATGGTCGACATGAATATAATTGAATCTTGTTTCATAAAAAGCAGTTTTGACAATAATATGAATATTTCCTTTGGTTTATATAAATTAGATCCATTTATAATTAATAGAATTTGGGAAGAATTTAATAATACACTGGACAAATAATAATTTTTAAATTTTCTTGGGTAGAATAGTTTGTGGGTGAGTTGTGCAAAGGACCTATCCAAGTTGGGTCGGCGCGCGTCAGGTGTTTAACCGTTGTGGATCTGATAGTGAGGTGCTGGCCAGACCCCTTATATAGCTTCCTTGGATGCTTTACTTTCATAGTTCCTTGATAATGTGAGTAGTCACGAAAGCGCTAGGAATTTCTCTATTCTTTCAGAGTGGTTGTTTTGCATATATATATATTATATATATATATATATATATATATATATATATATTATATATATATATATATATATATATATAATATATATATATATATATATTTATACACATATATATATATATATATATATATATATATATATATATTATATATATATATATATATATATATATATATATATATGTATATATATATATATGTATATATATATATATATATTATATATATATATATATATATATATATATATATATATAATATATATATATATAAGGTAGTAGGTTGGTAGACAGCAACCACCCAGGGAAGTACTACCGTCCTGCCAGATGACTGTGAAACAGAAACCTGTAACTGTTTTTGCATGATGGTAGGATTGCTGGTTTCTATTTCTGTCTCATAAACACGCTAGATAACAGTGATATCTTGCTACTCCTACTTACACTTTGGTCACACTTCACAGACACGCACATGCATATATATATACATACATCTAGGTTTTTCTCCTTTTTTCTAAATAGCTCTTGTTCCTCTTTTTGTTCTTCTATTGTCCATGGGGAAGTGGAAGAGAATCTTTCCTCCGTAAGCCATGCGTGTCGTATGAGGCGACTAATATGCCGGGAGCAATGGGCTAGTAACCCCTTCTCCTGTAGACATTTACTAAAAAAGAGAAGAAGAAAAACTTTATAGAACTGGGATGCTTAAATGTGCGTGGATGTAGTGCGGATGACAAGAAACAGATGATTGCTGATGTTATGAATGAAAAGAAGTTGGATGTCCTGGCCCTAAGCGAAACAAAGCTGAAGGGGGTAGGGGAGTTTCAGTGGGGGGAAATAAATGGGATTAAATCTGGTGTATCTGAGAGAGTTAGAGCAAAGGAAGGGGTAGCAGTAATGTTGAATGATCAGTTATGGTGGAAAAAAAGAGAATATGAATGTGTAAATGCAAGAATTATGTGGATTAATGTAAAGGTTGGATGCGAGAAGTGGGTCATAATAAGCGTGTATGCACCTGGAGAAGAAAGGAATGCAGAGGAGAGAGAGAGATTTTGGGAGATGTTAAGTGAATGTATAGGAGCCTTTGAACCAAGTGAGAGAGTAATTGTGGTAGGTGACCTGAATGCTAAAGTAGGAGAAACTTTTAGAGAGGGTGTGGTAGGTAAGTTTGGGGTGCCAGGTATAAATGATAATGGGAGCCCTTTGATTGAACTTTGTATAGAAAGGGGTTTAGTTATAGGTAATACATATTTTAAGAAAAAGAGGATAAATAAGTATACAAGATATGATGTAGGGCGAAATGACAGTAGTTTGTTGGATTATGTATTGGTAGATAAAAGACTGTTGAGTAGACTTCAGGATGTACATGTCTATAGAGGGGCCACAGATATATCAGATCACTTTCTAGTTGTAGCTACACTGAGAGTAAAAGGTAGATGGGATACAAGGAGAATAGAAGCATCAGGCAAGAGAGAGGTGAAGGTTTATAAACTAAAAGAGGAGGCAGTTAGGGTAAGATATAAACAGCTATTGGAGGATAGATGGGCTAATGAGAGCATAGGCAATGGGGTCGAAGAGGTATGGGGTAGGTTTAAAAATGTAGTGTTAGAGTGTTCAGCAGAAGTTTGTCGTTACAGGAAAGTGGGTGCTGGAGGGAAGAGGAGCGATTGCTGGAATGATGATGTGAAGAGAGTAGTAAGGGAGAAAAAGTTAGCATATGAGAAGTTTTTACAAAGAAGTGATGCAAGGAGGGAAGAGTATATGGAAAAAAAGAGAGAGGTTAAGAGAGTGGTGAAGCAATGTAAAAAGAGAGCAAATGAGAGAGTGAGTGAGAAGTTATCAAAATTTTGTTGAAAATAAGAAAAAGTTTGGAGTGAGTTTTTACAAGTTAAGAAAGCCTAGAGAACAAATGGATTTGTCAGTTAAAAATAGGAGAGGAAAATTTAATTAATGGAGAGTTAGAGTATTGGGAAGATGGAGGGAATATTTTGAGGAATTGTTAAATGTTGATGAAGAAAGGGAAGCTGTGATTTCGTGTATAGGAAAGGGAGGAACGCCACTTGTGGGAGTGAGGAAGAGCCAGTTGTGAGTGTGGGGGAAGTTCGTGAGGCCCGTAGGTAAAATGAAAGGGGGGAAGGCAGCCGGGGTTGATGGGATAAAGATAGAAATGTTAAAAGCAGGTGGGGAATAGTTTTGGGGTGGTTGGTGCAATTATTTAATAAATGTATGGAAGAGGGTAAGGTACCTAGGGATTGGCAGAGAGCATGCATAGTTCCTTGTAAAAGGCAAAGGGGGTAAAAAAGAGTGCAAAAATTTTAGGGGGATAAGTCTGTTAGTATACCTGGCAAAGTGTATGGTAGAGTTATTATTGAAAGAATTAAGAGTAAGACGGGGAATAGGAAGCAGATGAAAAAGGAGGCTTTAGGAAAGGTAGGGGGTGTGTGACCAAGGGGTTTACAGTGAAAAATATAAGTTAACAGTATTTAGATAAGGCTAAAAGGCTTTGTGGCATTTATGGATTTGGAAAGGCGTATGACAGGGTGGATAGGGGAGCAATGTGGCAGATGTTGCAGGTGTATGGTGTAGGAGGTAGGTTACTGAAAGCAGTGAAGAGTTTTTACGAGGATAGTGAGGCTCAAGTTAGAGTATGTAGGAAAGAGGGAAATTATTTCCCAGTAAAAGTAGGCCTTAGACAAGGATGTGTGATGTCACCGTGGTTGTTTAATATATTTATAGATGGGGTTGTAAGAGAAGTAAATGCGAGGTCTTGGCAAGAGGCGTGGAGTTAAAAGATAAAGAATCACACATAAAGTGGGAGTTGTCACAGTTGCTCTTTGCTGATGACACTGTGCTCTTGGGAGATTCTGAAGAGAAGTTGCAGAGATTGGTGGATGAATTTGGTAGGGTGTGCAAAAGAAGAAATTGAAAGTGAATACAGGAAAGAGTAAGGTCATGAGGATAACAAAAAGATTAGGTGATGAAAGATTGGATATCAGATTGGAGGGAGAGAGTATGGAGGAGGTGAATGTATTTAGATATTTGGGAGTGGACATGTCAGCGGATGGGTCTATGAAAGATGAGGTAAATCATAGAATTGATGAGGGGAAAAGGGTGAGTGGTGCACTTAGGAGTCTGTGGAGACAAAGAACTTTGTCCTTGGAGGCAAAGAGGGGAATGTATGAGAGTATAGTTTTACCAACGCTCTTATAGGGGTGTGAAGCATGGGTGATGAATGTTGCAGCGAGGAGAAGGCTGGAGGCAGTGGAGATGTCATGTCTGAGAGCAATGTGTGGTGTGAATATAATGCAGAGAATTCGTAATTTGGAAGTTAGGAGGAGGTGCGGGATTACCAAAACTGTTGTCCAGAGGGCTGAGGAAGGGTTGTTGAGGTGGTTCAGACATGTGGAGAGAATGGAGCGAAACAGAATAACTTCAAGAGTGTATCAGTCTGTAGTGGAAGGAAGGCGGGGTAGGGGTCGGCCTAGGAAAGGTTGGAGGGAGGGGGTAAAGGAGGTTTTGTGTGCGAGGGGCTTGGACTTCCAGCAGGCATGCGTGAGCGTGTTTGATAAAAGTGAATGGAGACAAATGGTTTTTAATACTTGACGTGCTGTTGGAGTGTGAGCAAAGTAACATTTATGAAGGGGTTCGGGGAAACCGGCAGGCGGACTTGAGTCCTGGAGATGGGAAGTACAGTGCCTGCACTCTGAAGAGGGGTGTTAATGTTGCAGTTTAAAACTGCAGTGTAAAGCACCCTTCTGGCAAGACAGTGATGGAGTGAATGATGGTGAAAGTTTTATTCTTTTTCGGGCCACCCTGCTTTGATGGAATCGGCCAGTGTTGATAATAAAATAAAAAAAATAATATATATATATATATATAATATATATATAAATATATAATATATATATATATATATATAATAATATATATATATATATATATATATATATATATATATATATATATATTATATAATATATATATATATTATATATATACTATATATATATAATATATATATGTAAGTATTATTTCAACCTTAAGAGTAAATGAGAACCTCGAGGAAGAGATTTAATGTTTCTTTCAGCATTGTACTAACATTTACCTAAATGCAGACTGTTTATGTGCGTACTTTTTTCGGTAGCCTTTGCGTTTTTGATCTAACATTTATTTTCGAAACATTTGCGCAACACTTATCATCGTAGCATTTATTTGCGTAACTACCGAAATGTTTTCAAATGATACAACCAATGGAATATAAGTTTGAGGTTATGAAGGAGAGAGAGAGAGAGAGCCACGGGCTCAGAGTAGCTCTAACTCTAATCAATACGATATTACACAGTGTGGCGCAGCGGAACACTGGCCTTCACAGTACACTCCATCGAATCTATTTACGTTCAAAATAATTACTTAATCGACTCGGGTGAAAAATTCATGAGGTGGCAGTGTGACTCTGACACACACCTTGCTAGGGAGGATCCTCTGCTGCCAGGGGAAGGTTCTTGATCCTGGGAATTAGATCTATCCTCCACTATTTTTGGATAAAATTCGATAAGAAATCGAATTTGAAAATAATGTTAATGGCAGCTCATCATGTTATGAATGTTTATTGATGTTATATTTCATGTTACAAGTGCTTCATGATATAAATGTTTTACGATGTTATGAATGTTGCACACATAAATAACAAAAGGGCACAATACCGTGACTGGAACAATACACAAATAACCCGCACATAAAAGAGAGAAGCTTATGACGACGTTTCGGTCCGACTTGGACCATTGAAAAAGTCACACTGCGGGTTATTTGTGTAATGTTGCACATGTGAACTTCCTTAAGGAACTTGGAAGTTACATGTAAACCAGAAGTGTTGCAAACGAGAACTTCCATAAGGAAAATGAACACCCCTAAGGAACTTGTAAGACACGGGTACACTGGGAGCTCCGTGCTCTGGAACTTGTAAGACACGGGTACACTGGGAGCTCCGTGCTCTAAAACTTGTAAGACACGGGTACACTGGGAGCTTCGTGCTCTGGAACTTGTAAGACACGGGTACACTGGGAGCTTCGTGCTCTGGAACTTGTAAGACACGGGTACACTGGGAGCTCCGTGCTCTAAAACTTGTAAGACACGGGTACACTGGGAGCTTCGTGCTCTGGAACTTTGTAAGACACGGGTACACTGGGAGCTCGTGCTCTGGAACTTGTAAGACACGGGTACACTGGAGCTCGTGCTCTGGAACTTGTAAGACACGGGTACACTGGGAGCTCCGTGCTCTGGAACTTGTAAGACACGGGTACACTTGTAGCTCCGTGCTCAGGAACTTGTAAGACACGGGTACACTGGGAGCTTCGTGCTCTGGAACTTGTAAGACACGGGTACACTGGGAGCTCCGTGCTCTGGAACTTGTAAGACACGGGTACACTGGGAGCTCCGTGCTCAGGAACTTGTAAGACACGGGTACACTGGGAGCTTCGTGCTCTGGAACTTGTAAGACACGGGTACACTGGGAGCTCCGTGCTCTGGAACTTGTAAGACACGGGTACACTGGGAGCTTCGTGCTCTGGAACTTGTAAGACACTGGTACACTGGGAGCTTCGTGCTCTGGAACTTGTAAGACACGGGTACACTGGGAGCTTCATGCTCTGGAACTTGTAAAACACGGGTACACTGGGAGCTCCGTGCTCTGGAACTTGTAAGACACGGGTACACTGGGAGCTCCGTGCTCTGGAACTTGTAAGACACGGGTACACTGGGAGCTCCGTGCTCTGGAACTTGTAAGACACGGGTACACTAGGAGCTCCGAGCTCTGGAACTCGTAAAACACGGGTACACTGGGAGCTCCGTGCTCTGGAACTTATAAGACACGGGTACACTTGGAGCTCCGTGCTCTGGAACTTGTAAGACATGGGTACACTGGGAGCTCCGTGCTCTGGAACTTGTAAGACACGGGTACACTGGGAGCCCCGTGCTCTGGAACTTGTAAGACACAGGTACACTGGGAGCTCCGTGCTCTGGAACTTGTAAGACACGGGTACACTGGGACCCCGTGCTCTGGAAACTTGTAAGACACGGGTACACCGGGAGCTCCGTGCTCTGGAACTTGTAAGACACGGTACACTGGGAGCTCCGTGCTCTGGAACTTGTAAGACACGGGTACACTGGGAGCTCCGTGCTCTGGAACTTGTAAGACACGGGTACACTGGGAGCTCCGTGCTCTGGAACTTGTAAGACACGGGTACACTGGGAGCTCCGTGCTCTGGAACTTGTAAGACACGGGTACACTGGGAGCTCCGTGCTCAGGAACTTGTAAACACGGGTACACTGGGAGCTCCGTGCTCTGGAACTTGTAAGACACGGGTACACTGGAAGCTCCGTGCTCTGGAACTTGTAAGACACGGGTACACTGGGAGCTCCGTGCTCTGGAACTTGTAAGACACGGGTACACTGGAAGCTCCGTGCTCTGGAACTTGTAAGACACGGGTACACTGGGAGCTCCGTGCTCTGGAACTTGTAAGACACGGGTACACTTGTACCTCCGTGCTCTGGAACTTGTAAGACACGGGCACACTGGGAGCGCCGTGCTCTGGAACTTATAAGACACGGGTACACTTGTAGCTCCGTGCTCAGGAACTTGTAAGACACGGGTACACTGGGAGCTCCGTGCTCTGGAACTTGTAAGACACGGTACACTGGAAGCTCCGTGCTCTGGAACTTGTAAGACACGGTACACTGGGAGCTCCGTGCTCTGGAACTTGTAAGACACGGGTACACTGGAAGCTCCGTGCTCTGGAACTTGTAAGACACGGGTACACTGGGAGCTCCGTGCTCTGGAACTTGTAAGACACGGGTACACTTGTACCTCCGTGCTCTGGAACTTGTAAAGACACGGGCACACTGGGAGCGCCGTGCTCTGGAACTTATAAGACACGGTACACTTGTAGCTTCCGTGCTCAGGAACTTGTAAGACACGGGTACACTGTGAGCTCCGTGCTCTGGAACTTGTAAGACACGGTACACTGGGAGCTCCGTGCTCTGGAACTTGTAAGACACGGGTACACTGGGAGCTCCGTGCTCTGGAAATTGTAAGACACGGGTACACTGGGAGCTCCGTGCTCTGGAACTTGTAAGACACGGGTACACTGGGAGCTCCGAGCTCTGGAACTCGTAAAACACAGGTACACGGGAGCTCCGTGCTCTGGAACTTGTAAGACACGGTACACTGGGAGCTCCGTGCTCTGGAACTTGTAAGACCACGGGTACACTGGGAGCTCCGTGCTCTGAACTGTAAGACACAGGTACACTGGGAGCTCCGTGCTCTGGAAACTTGTAAGACACGGTACACTGGAGCTCCGTGCTCTGGAACTTGTAAGACACGGGTACACTGGGAGCTCCGTGCTCTGGAACTTGTAAGACACGGGTACACTGGGAGCTCCGTGCTCTGGAACTTGTAAGACACGGGTACACTGGAAGCTCCGTGCTCTGAACTTGTAAGACACGGGTACACTGGGAGCTCCGTGCTCTGGAACTTGTAAGACACGGGTACACTGGAAGCTCCGTGCTCTGGAACTTGTAAGACACGGGTACACTGGGAGCTCCGTGCTCTGGAACTTGTAAGACACGGGTACACTTGTACCTCCGTGCTCTGGAACTTGTAAGACAAGGGCACACTGGGAGCGCCGTGCTCTGGAACTTATAAGACACGGTACACTTGTAGCTCCGTGCTCAGGAACTTGTAAGACACGGTACACTGGAGCTCCGTGCTCTGGAACTTGTAAGACACGGGTACACTGGAGCTCCGTGCTCTGGAACTTGTAAGACACGGGTACACTGGGAGCTCCGTGCTCTGGAAATTGTAAGACACGGGTACACTGGGAGCTCCGTGCTCTGGAACTTGTAAGACACGTGTACACTGGGAGCTCCGTGCTCTGGAACTCGTAAAACACGGGTACACTGGGAGCTCCGTGCTCTGGAACTTGTAAGACACGGGTACACTGGGAGCTCCGTGCTATGGAACTTGTAAGACACGGTACACTGGAGCTCCGTGCTCTGGAACTTGTAAGACACGGGTACACTGGGAGCTCCGTGCTCTGGAACTTGTAAGACACGGGTACACTGGGAGCTCCGTGCTCTGGAACTCGTAAAACACGGTACACGGAGCTCCGTGCTCTGGAACTTGTAAGACACGGTACACTGGGAGCTCCGTGCTATGGAACTTGTAAGACACGGGTACACTGGGAGCTCCGTGCTCTGGAACTTGTAAGACACGGGTACACTGGGAGCTCCGTGCTCTGGAACTTGTAAGACACGGTACACTGGGAGCTCCGTGCTCTGGAACTCGTAAAACACGGTACACTGGAGCTCCGTGCTCTGGAAACTTGTAAGACACGGGTACACTGGGAGCTCCGTGCTATGGAACTTGTAAGACACGGGTACACTGGGAGCTCCGTGCTCTGGAACTTGTAAGACACGGGTACACTGGGAGCTCCGTGCTCTGGAACTTGTAAGACACGGGTACACTGGGAGCTCCGTGCTCTGGAACTTGTAAGACACGGGTACACTGGAAGCTCCGTGCTCTGGAACTTGTAAGACACGGGTACACTGGGAGCTCCGTGCTCTGGAACTTGTAAGACACGGGTACACTGAAGCTCCGTGCTCTGGAACTGTAAGACACGGGTACACTGGGAGCTCCGTGCTCTGGAACTTGTAAGACACGGGTACACTTGTACCTCCGTGCTCTGGAACTTGTAAGACACGGGCACACTGGGAGCGCCGTGCTCTGGAACTTATAAGACACGGGTACACTTGTAGCTCCGTGCTCAGGAACTTGTAAGACACGGGTACACTGGGAGCTCCGTGCTCTGGAACTTGTAAGACACGGGTACACTGGGAGCTCCGTGCTCTGGAAATTGTAAGACACGGGTACACTGGGAGCTCCGTGCTCTGGAACTTGTAAGACACGGGTACACTGGGAGCTCCGAGCTCTGGAACTCGTAAAACACGGGTACACTGGGAGCTCCGTGCTCTGGAACTTGTAAGACACGGGTACACTGGGAGCTCCGTTCTCTGGAACTTGTAAGACACGGGTACACTGGGAGCTCCGTGCTCTGGAACTTGTAAGACACGGGTACACTGGGAGCTCCGTGCCCTGGAACTTATAAGACACGGGTACACTGGGAGCTCCGTGCTCTGGAACTTGTAAGACACGGGTACACTGGGAGCTCCGTGCTCTGGAACTTGGAAGACACGGGTACACTGGGAGCTCCGTGCTCTGGAACTTGTAAGACACGGGTACACTCGCAGCTCCGTGCTCTGGAACTTATAAGACACGGGTACACTTGGAGCTCCGTGCTCTGGAACTTGTAAGACACGGGTACACTGGGAGCTCCGTGCTCTGGAACTTGTAAGACACGGGTACACTGGGAGCTCCGTGCTCTGGAACTTGTAAGACACGGGTACACTGGCAGCTCCGTGCTCTGGAACTTATAAAACACGGGTACACTTGGAGCTCCGTGCTCTGGAACTTGTAAGACACAGGTACACTGGGAGCTCCGTGCTCTGGAACTTATAAGACACGGGTACACTGGGAGCTCCGTGCTCTGGAACTTGTAAGACACGGGTACACTGGGAGCTCCGTGCTCTGGAACTTGTAAGACACGGGTACACTGGGAGCTCCGCGCTCTGGAACTTGTAAGACACGGGTACACTGGAACCTCCGTGCCCTGGAACTTGTAAGACACAGGTACACGGGGAGCTCTCTGCCCTGGAAATTGTAATACACGGGTACACTGCGAGCGCCGTGCTCTGGAACTTGTAAGACATGCCTACGCTGGGAGCTTTGTGGTTTGGAACTTGTAAGACACGGGTACACTGTGAGCTCCGTGCTCTGGAACTTGTAAGACACAGGTACACTGGGAGCTCCGTGCTCTCGAACTTGTAATACACGGGTACACTGGGAGTTCCGTGCTCTGGAACTTGTAAGACACATTTACACTGGAAGCTCCGTGCTCTGGAACTTATAATACACGGGTACACTGGAAGCTTCGTGCTCTGGAACTTGTAAGACAAGGGTACACTGGGAGCTCCGTGCTCTGGAACTTGTAAGACACAGGTGCACTTGGAGCTCCGTGCTCTGGAACTTGTAAGACACGGGTACAGTGGGAGCTCCGTGCTCTGGAACTTGTTAGACACAGGTACACTGGGAGCTCCGTGCTCTGGAACTTGTAAGACACGGATACACTGGGAGCTCCGTGCTCTGGAATTTGTAAGACACAGGTGCACTGTGAGCTCCGTGCTCTGGAAATTGTAAGACACAGGTACACTGAGAGCTCCGTGCTCTGGAACTTGTAAGACACGCGTGCACTGGGAGCTCCGTGCTCTGGAACTTGTAATACGCGGGTACATTGTTAGCGCCGTGCTCTGGAACTTGTAAGACACGGGCACACTGTTAGCGCCGTGCTCTGGAACTTGTAATACACGGGTACATTGGGAGCGCCGTGCTCTGGAACTTATAAGACACGGGTACACTAGTACCTCCGTGCTCTGGAACTTGTAAGACACAGGAACACTGGGAGCTCCGTGCTCTGGAACTTGTAAGACACGCTTATACTGGGAGCGCAGTGCTATGGATTTTGTAAGACACGGGTACACTGGGAGCTCCGTGCTCTTTAACTTGTAAGACACAGGTACACTGGGAGCTCCGTGCTCTGGAACTTGTAAGACACGGGTACACTGGGAGCTCTGTGCTCTGGAACTTGTACGACACGGGTACACTGGGAGCTCCGTGCTATGGAACTTGTAATACACAGGTACACTGGGAGCTCCGTGCTCTGGAACTTGTAAGACACGGGTATACTGGGAGCGGGGTGCTCTGGAACTTGTAAGACATGGATATACCGGGACCTCCGTGCTCTGGAACTTCTAAGACACGGGCACACTGGGAGCTTTATGCTCTGGAACTTGTAAGACACTGGAACACTGGGAGCTCCGTGCTCTGGAACTTGTAAGACACAGGTACACTAGGAGCTCCGTGCTCTGGAACTTGTAAGACACGGGTACACTGGAAGCTTCGTGCTCTGGAACTTGTAAGACACAGGTACACTCGGAGCTCTGTGCTCTGGAACTTGTAAGACACAGGTACACTGGGAGCTCCGTGCTCTGGAACTTGTAAGACACGTTTATACTGGGAGAGGGGTGCTCTGGAACTTGTAAGACACGGATATACCGGGAGCTACGTGCTCTGGAACTTCTAAGACACGGGCACACTGGGAGCTTTATGCTCTGGAACTTGTAAGACACGGGTACACTGGGAGCTCCGTGCTCTGGAACTTGTAAGACACAGGTACACTGGGAGCTCCGTGCTTTGGAACTTGTAAGACACCGGTACACTGGAAGCTCCGTGCTCTGGAACTTGTAAGACACAGGTACACTCGGAGCTCTGTGCTCTGGAACCTGTAATACACGGGTACACTGCGAGCGCCGTCCTCTGGAACTTGTAAGACATGCCTACGCTGTGAGCTTTGTGGTTTGGAACTTGTAAGACACGGGTACACTGTGAGCTCCGTGCTCTGGAACTTGTAAGACACGGGTACACTGGGAGCTCCCCGCTCTGGAACTTGTAAGACACAGGTACACTGGGAGCTCCGTGCTCTGGAACTTGTAAGACACGGGTACACTGGAAGCTCCGTGCTCTGGAACTTGTAAGACACAGGTACTCTTGGAGCTCTCTGCTCTGAAACTTGTAATACACGGGCACCCTGCGAGCCCCGTGCTCTGGAACTTGTAAGACATGCCTACGCTGGGAGCTTTGTGGTTTGGAACTTGTAAGACACGGGGACACTGTGAGCTCCGTGCTCTGGAACTTGTAAGACACAGGTACACTGGGAGCTCCGTGCTCTGGAACATGTAAGACACATTTACACTGGAAGCTCCGTGCTCTGGAACTTGTAATACACGGGTACACTGGAAGCTTCGTGCTCTGGAACTTGTAAGACAAGGGTACACTGGGAGCTCCGTGCTCTGGAACTTGTAAGACACGGGTACACTGGGAGCTCCGTGCTCTGGAACTTGTAAGACACTTGTACACTGGGAGCGCCGTGCTATGGAACTTGTAAGGCACGGGTACACTGGGAGCGCCGTGCTCTGGAGCTTCCTTTAACAGCATAAGGAAAACTAAAGTTCAATGAGAGAAGAAAAGGAAAACGTTCACAGTGATTTTTCGTGACTCAGCGGATGTGGCTACAACATCAGTGTACACGATCGCCACTTTGTATGATAGTTAGTGCTGCTACTCTGATTGTTACTCTGTGAAACACTCACAGTGTTCTGTCACTTTGTATGATAGTTACATTGTGGGAACACCCACAGTGTGCTGCTACTGTGTATGATAGTTACACTATGGGAACACCCGCATTGTGCTGCCACTTTGTATGACAGTAACACTGTGGGAACACCCACTGTGTGCTGCTACTCTGTATGATAGTTACACTGTGGGAACACCGGCAGTGCGCTGCTACTTTGTATCATAGTTTCACTATGGGAAGACCCACAGTGTGCTGCCACTCTGTATGATAGTTACACTGTGGGAACACCAGCAGTGTTTTGCTATTCTCTATGATAGTTACACTGTGGGAACACCAGCAGTGTGGTGCTACTCTGTATGATAGTTACACTGTGAGAACACCCACAGTGTGCTGCTACTCTGTATGATAGTTACATTGTGAGAACCCTCACAGTGTGCTGCTTTTCTGTATGATAGTTACACTGTGGGAACACCAGCAGTGTGCTGCTATTCTGTATGATAGTTACACTTTGGGAGCACCCACAGTGTGCTGCTGCTCTGTATGATTATACTGTGGGAACACCAGCAGTGTGCTGCTAATCTGTATGATAGTTACACTGTGGGAACACCCACAGTGTGCTGCTACTCTGTATGATAGTTACACTGTGGGGACGCCCACAGTTTGCTGCTACTCTGTATGATAGTTACTCTTTGAGAACACCCACGGTGTGCTGCTACTTTGTATGATAGTTACACTGTGGGAACACCTACAGTGTGCTGCTACTCTGTATGATAGTTACACTGTGGGAACACCCACAGTGTGCTGCTACTCTGTATGATAGTTACACTGTGAGAACACCCTCAGTGTGCTGCTACTCTGTATGATAGTTACACTGTGGGAACACCCTCAGTGTGCTGCTACTCTGTATGATAGTTACACTGTGAGAACACCCACAGTGTGCTGCTACTCTGTATGATAGTTACACTGTGAGAACACCCTCAGTGTGCTGCTACTCTGTATGATAGTTACACTGTGGGAACACCCACAGTGTGCTGCTACTCTGTATGATAGTTACACTGTGGGAACACCCACAGTGTGCTGCTACTCTGTATGATAGTTACACTGTGGGAACACCCACAGTGTGCTGCTACTCTGTATGATAGTTACACTGTGGGAACACCCACAGTGTGCTGCTACTCTGTATGATAGTTACACTGTGGGAACACCCACAGTGTGCTGCTACTCTGTATGATAGTTACACTGTGGGAACACCCACAGTGTGCTGTTAGTTCGTCATTTTTTTATCATTTTGTTCCACCATCTCCTCCGCAGATTTTGATCGGTGTGTCGGTATGATTTTCGTTTGCGTCTTAATAAACTCATAAAAATTTTAAATACGTTTTAAAATTTTGAGATTTAATGTAGAAGTTATTAAAAATGGAAGAATGTTATGTTGAACTGCACGCTGGTGTGTCAAGCCGTTGTCCACCTTGATGTCAAGTATACATTGCCCCCTAAGCATTGAGATTTAACCAGAAATAAATTAGTGTCTCACAACATTCATGGTCTTAACATTTATACATCGCTGAACATCACGACGCAACATAGTATCTGAGACATCAACATAGAGACGTACCGGCCAGGTTGCTGGAACCACCAACAAAATTATTTTTGTCAGGAGATAAAGTCTCCCGAGATGATAGTTTTTATTTTGATGAATGAGACTCTTATGCAGCTTTTGGATATTTTTATTGTAGAGGAAACGTTTCGCCAGCCAGTGGCATCATCAGTCACATGCAGAGAAGAAAACAAAGGTGTGGGAGAGTGCAAACAGGCTCATAAGAATGTGTACACGTGTATGTGTGTGTGTGTGTGTGTGTGTGTGTATGTGTGTGTTTGTGTACTCACCTAATTGTACTCACCTAATTGTGGTTGCAGGGGTCGAGACTCAGCTCCTGGCCCCGCCTCTTCACTGATCGCTACTAGTTCCTCTCCCTCTCTGATTCCTGAGCTTTGTCATACCTCTTCTTAAAACTATGTATGGTTCCTGCCTCCACTACTTCACTTGCTAGGCTATTCCACTTGCTGACAACTCTATGACTGAAGAAATACTTCCTAACGTCCCTGTGACTCGTCTGAGTCTTCAGCTTCCAGTTGTGACCCCTTGTCCCTGTGTCCCCTCTCTGGAACATCCTATCTCTGTCCACCTTGTCTATTCCCCGCAGTATCTTGTATGTCGTTATCATGTCTCCCCTGACCCTTCTGTCCTCCAGTGTCGTCAGTCCGATCTCCCTCAACCTTTCCTCGGACGACACTTCCCTGAGCTCTGGGACTAGCCTTGTTGCAAACCTTTGTACTTTCTCTAACTTCTTGACGTGCTTGACCAGGTGTGGGTTCCAGACTGGTGCTGCATACTCCAGTATGGGCCTAACATACACAGTGTACAGTGTCTTGAACGATTCCTTATTAAGGTATCGGAACGCTATTCTCAGGTTTGCCATGCGCCCGTATGCTGCAGCAGTTATTTGGTTGATGTGTGCCTCCGGTGATGTGCTCGGTGTTATGGTCACCCCAAGGTCTTTCTCCCTGAGTGAGGTCTGTAGTCTTTGTCCACCTAGCCTATACTCTGTCTGCGGTCTTCTTTGCCCCTCCCCAATCTTCATGACTTTGCATTTGGCTGGATTGAATTCGAGAAGCCAGTTACTGGACCACATGTCCAGCCTGTCCAGGTCTCTTTGCAGTCCTGCCTCATCCTCATCCGATTTAATTCTTCTCATCAACTTCACATCATCTGCGAACAGGGACACTTCAGAGTCTATTCCTTCCATCATGTCGTTCACATATATCAAAAATAGCACTGGTCCTAGAACTGACCCCTGTGGGACCCCGCTCGTCACAGGCGCCCACTGTGATACCTCTTCACGTACCATGACTCGTTGCTGCCTCCCTGTCAGGTATTCCCTGATCCATTGCAGTGCCCTCCCTGTTACATGCGCCTGATCCTCCAGCTTCTGCACTAATCTCTTGTGGGGAACTGTGTCAAAGGCCTTCCTGCAGTCTAGGAAAACGCAATCTACCCACCCCTCTCTCTCGTGTCTTACTTCTGTTACCTTGTCATAAAACTCCAGGAGGTTTGTGATACAAGATTTGCCTTCCATGAACCCATGCTGGTTTTCATTTATAATTTTGTTCCTTTCCAGGTGTTCGACCACTCTCCTCCTGATAATCTTCTCCATGACTCTGCACACAATACATGTCAGTGACACAGGTCTGTAGTTTAGCACCTCGTTTCTGTTTCCTTTCTTAAATATGAGGACTACATTAGCTGTCTTCCATTTCTCAGGTAGTTGCCCAGTTTCAAGGGATGTGTTGAAGATTGTGGTTAGAGGCACGCACAGCATCTCTGCTCCTTCTCTAAGGACCCATGGGGAGATGTTGTCCGGTCCCATCGCCTTTGAGGTGTCAAGGTCACTTAGGAGCTTCTTCACCTCCTCCTCAGTTGTTTGTATGTCATCCAACACTTGTTGGTATATTCCCTCTTGATGTTCCCTTCTGTGTTGTCTTCCCACAGCCCTTCCTGTCTCTACTGTAAAAACTTCCTTAAATCTCCTGTTCAGCTCCTCACATACCTCCTGATCATTTCTTGTGAGTTCTCCACCTTCTGTCCTTAATCTGATCACCTGGTCTTTGACTGTTGTCTTCCTTCTGATGTGGCTATACAACAGTTTCGGGTCAGTTTTGATTCTCGATGCTATGTCATTTTCATACTGTCGCTGGGCCTCCCTCCTTACCTGTGCATACTCATTCCTGGCTCTGCGACTGATCTCCCTATTTTCGTGTGTTCTCTGCCTTCTGTACTTTGTCCATTCTCTATTGCACTTTGTTTTTGCCTCCTTACACCGTCGGGTAAACCAGGGGCTCGTTCTGGTCTTCCCGTTATTACTGTTGCCCTTGGGAATAAACCTTTCCATTGCCTCCTTGCATTTTGTTGTTACATATTCTATCATTTCATTTACTGGCTTTCCTGCCAGTTCTCTGTCCCACTGGACCTCCCGCAGGAAGTTCTTCAACCCTATGTAGTCCCCTCTTTTATAGTCAGGCTTTTCCCATTCAACTCCTGTTATTCTCTTCACTTGCAGCTCTACTATGTATTCAAAGCACAGAACCACGTGGTCGCTAGCTCCTAGGGGACTCTCATACTTGATGTCCTCAATGTCTGAGCTGCCCAGGGTGAACACAAGGTCCAATCTTGCTGGTTCATCCTCCCCTCTCACTCTGGTAGTGTCCTTAACATGTTGGTTCATGAGGTTTTCCAGCACCACGTCCAACATCCTGGCTCTCCATGTTTCGGGACCCCCATGTGGCTCCAGGTTTTCCCAGTCAATCTCCCTGTGGTTGAAATCCCCCATAACCAGCAACTTTGCTCTGCTGGAGTGAGCTCTTCTTGCCACCTCAGCAAGTGTGTCCACCATTGCTCTGTTTCTCTCTTCATATTCCTCTCTTGACCTCCTGCAGTTCTGTGGTGGATTATACATCACTGCAATGACCACTTTGTGTTCCCCAGACTGAAGTGCACCTACTATGTAGTCTCTTTCTCCCGTCTCATCTATGCCTTCCATTTTCTCGAATTTCCATCTGTTTTTTACGAGCAGTGCGCGCGCGCGCGCGCGCGCGCGTGTGTGTGTGTGTGTGTGTGTGTGTGTGTGTGCTGAGACGCATAAATATGTGAAAATATGTACATGTGAACAAGTACTTGTGGATCTTTGCCGGCCTTGCAAATAAAAACTGAGGATTAACAGAGAAAAAAGCAATTCTTCTCATATTTATTACACTTTTTAATGAGGTGGAGAAAAATATTTACTCGTTTTTACACACACAATTTGACTAATACACTTATACATCAAGAAAACTAGAAATAGCGTTTATTTAATATAGATTCAAACAGTAACTTAAATAGAGTTTAAAGTTTTCATTGAGTGCGAGCTTGGTCTCGTCTAGCTGACCTACGGTCGTGGCTGTCTTGGTGGGTGTAATTACTGAACGCAGTTTTCTGTGTGTCCCCTCCGGTAATTCCACCCACCTGGACAGTCTCTACTATAGACCAGCTAGACATGAAAAAGTTTCCATCCAACAAGGTCACTGGGGGTGGCGAAACCGCTGACTTCGGGGAAGTGGGGAAGGGAAGACATCCGGGAGCGAACGGATGGATTCCTTGATCCATGAACCTGGGGAAGGCGAGGTTGATGAGGCTGACCTTGGGGAAAATGAGGAAGGGAAAATATCCGGAGGCGGACGGATGGATTCCTGAATTCATGAACCTGGGAAAGGTCGGAGGCTGGAAGCAAAATCTAAGGTTACTGAGAGAGGCGAGGCTGACCTTAGGAAAGTGAGGAAGGGGAGACATCTGAGGGCCCACGGATGGATTCCTGGACACATGAACCTGGGGAAGGCAAGGTTACTGGTTGTTGAGGCAGACTTTGGAGAAGTGTGGAAGGAAGAATATCTGAGGGGACACAGATGGACTCCTGGACACATGGAACTGGGAAAAGAATCAAAAACACAGTAAGGTGGGTGGGTGGACCTTAAAGACGAACCACTGGCCTCCACGTGGCAAGGTCTGCTAACTCAGAGATAACCCTGAGGCTGACAGTGGTCGCAAACTTTCTATGTATATATAATATTTTATAAGATAAGATAAGATTTCGTTCGGATTTTTAACCCCGGAGGGTTAGCCACCCAGGATAACCCAAGAAAGTCAGTGCGTCATCGAGGACTGTCTAACTTATTTCCATTGGGGTCCTTAATCTTGTCCCCCAGGATGCGACCCACACCAGTCGACTAACACCCAGGTACCTATTTGCTGCTAGGTGAACAGGACAACAGGTGTAAGGAAACGTGTCGAAATGTTTCCACCCGCCGGGAATCGAACCCGGGCCCTCCGTGTGTGAAGCGGGAGCTTTAGCCACCAGGCCACCAGGTCACTACAGTTTGTCTCAGCTTATTTCTTGAGGTGAAAATATGTGTTATAAAATTGACAATTGCATTCACTTTCACCTGTGTTGGTGGAAGAGAGAAAGATAAAGCACAAGCCATTTTTTGGAATAGATATGCTTGGTATCATAGTAGTACTGCTTCTCCCTCTGCAGTCTTGTATGAAAGTCTTAGCGACAGATTTCAATGAGGAAATAGATGGTTGCCAGTTGTTGCATGTGTATCTATTTCATAATCTCCTTCAATCTATTTGCTTCTTCCACGAGTAGGTTCAGCCAACCTATGATGAGACTTCAACAGCTGCACCTTATCTGACTCTATCTTCCAGAGCAATTGTGGCAGTTCATCGTGCTGATCACCGTCAGTCATAGTCTCAACAAACACAGCCAGTTAAGTGTTAAAAATTCCACTGTTTCTTAAAATTAAGTTTCTACTAAATTCTTGTCTTAACTTCTAAGTGCCTTATATGTAGCCATTTCAGGTCCATTTTCCTCGGTTTTCACATGAAATACCTATTAAGGATGATTCAAGGCATTTTGTACCTGAGATTTTTCACTTCACATTGTTGCCTACATATATCCACTGTGTACCTGTATTGTTTGTAATGGCTCGACTAAGCTCGTGGAGAACAAAACGTTGCTAAAATAAAATGTTACATTAGTTGCATATGTGTTCTGTTATTTAACATAGTGTCGGTAATTCTACCAACATTATTTCACGATTCCATTTCATTAAGGAAAAAGAAAGCCTTAAGTGTCAGTCATCTCTCTCATCCTTAAATTTCGATATTTCATGTGAAAACCGAGGAAAATAGGCCTAAAATGGCTAAATAAAAAAGTCTAGACAAGAATTTAGTTGATCTGAGACTTAATTTTAAGAAAAAGTCGGATTTTTAGCACTTAGCTGGCGGTGTTTGTTGAAGCGTAAACACATAATTCTGATTTGAATAGTAACTGGCACAAATGAATTGTCAATGAGTATTATATATATCTTCCAGTAGTATATGCAAAGTATTTTAGTGTTTGTTTAAGTTTCTTTCTGCATAGTTTAACTTAGTCATGATCTGCCCAACTGCCCCCTTGAGCAGTGACCCTTTTGGCATTTACCAGAGGGCCTGTGTAAGTCTCTCTCTTTTTCTGTGCGTGCGTATGTAAGTTTGTGTGTGTGTGTGTGTGTGTGTGTGTGTGTGTGTGTGTGGTGTGTTTGTGTGTGTGCAAATTATCAGTATTCTGTAAGACAGTATGATAACCAAACCTCACACATTCGCCCAACTGGTCTGAAACAATATCGTTCCAGATCATGGAGTCAAACTCTTCTCCAGACTGAGGGACTGACCACCTTAAATATTATTTCTCCAAGGTTTATGGACTGATTACATCAAGTTCATTTCACACCTTCCACCTCTCTATTTAATTGAAGAGGCATACTGTATAGGCGAAACGTTTCAACAAAGATATCCAACTGTTGCACATGTATTTTGATCAACTTTTAGCTTGTTAACTGTGGCGTACCTCTAGTATGTTGCAACTGATTGAGCGTTCATCACACACCCACATCTTATATTTCCTCTATAACAGTCAAGCCGGCAGTTAATTAAAACGATGTGGTTGTTGGGGACCCCCAACTGCACTGTGTGATTGGCAAGTTTAAACGTCAGCTAATCAGGGCGAGGGATTAACTCCAGCAGAATTGACGAGATGAAAATAAATGGTATAAAATACCGACACACACAGATCTGTGTGTGACTTGAAAAAGCCCACTGTGTGGGCGAAACGTTGTCAATACAGGATCACATTAAACCGCATATGTGTTTATGTTTCCAGAATTGACGTCATATTATACTCCTTTCTCCTGGCTGGAGTCTGTTTCTCACGGGCTGGTTGAGTACACATGCCGTTCTGATAGTAGAAGGTACAACGATGCCGACGCTGTGGATGACAGAACACAAAAGCCCAATGCACTCCGAACATTTTTACTTGAAATGTTTCGGTCTAATAAAGATGTTCTTTCACATACTGGTCTCTCTTGTAGGAGTTACAAGTGAACAGCAGTGAGTGTACTATGTCCTCTCACTTATTATAATTCTCATTGCATAGTATCTGCTTACAATGCTGCTCTACTGTACTCTGTAAATATTGTAAATATTGGTGACGGCAATGTACGGGTAACTGGAAAATGGAAACTAACCTTCGGGATTTGTCTTTGTCTTTAATTGTGGAAGGTTCCTTGGCTGGTGCCAGACTTGACATACGACCAGGTATCAGAGGTCTTTCATGTGCTCTTTGTGTCGTAATATCAACAACAGTTAATTGTTGGCTCCTTCACCACCATGTAATTATCTGCATATTATAACTATATCTTACAAAGTTCAAAGGTTTTTCGAATAAACAAATAAGTGCTAGCAATTAATACTACTGCTACTACTATTATTACTACTACTACTATTACTACTACTACTACTAGTGCTACTACTATACTACTACTACTATACTACTACTACTACTTAACAATAATAGTAATAATTTATTATTATCATTAACAGAGCAGTGTAATTTAATAGCTATTTCAACACTTTAAATGATATAAATATCCTCATTAACTAAGTCAATAAATTATAGCGAAAATTTACATTAAAAAATAAAAAAGTCTCATCAATTTGCACACAGAGTGGAGGTTCATCTATCTCACTAATATCAAAATTACACACCAGTTGATCATGAGAGTAATTAACTCGGGAGGCAGTGACCTCCTATGTCTCTGTGGTGTCATGTGATGAGCTTTGAATATCTCAGTTAATGATATGTCAAGAAGGAAGTTTGAATCCAAATAATATGTGTTGTGAAGTGTTTAAAATTTTCCTGAAAAAAGGTATTTTAGGTCTGCAAGTGACTTAAAAGGACATGCTGGTCTTCCTGTCCAGATGATTACTATTCGTGAGTCATGATGGTTGCTTTGAAAGGACTTGAACTAGAGCACGCCACAACCATGGTGGTGTGGGATTCGCATGTAAAATCCCGCATATGTGGTCACAGTGGTGGCTTATGCTAACCTTCCTAAGATGTATAGAAATATACCTAGTTGGATGAATCTTATTAGAGCCAGCTGGCCCAGTGGTTAGCGCACTTGCCTGCCAGTTTTAGGACTCACTTGTCATGGGATCAAGAGAGTTTTCTGAGCACGTTCCCAACGTGAGAGTCAACCCTAGATTCCGAAATCTTTTCACTTAGTGCGGCTAAGTAAAACGAGAATAAGAAGGGACTCAGAACAGCATCCTGCTTTACTCCATAATAATAGCTCTTTACCCAAAATCTCTAGGATCATCAAGCGAAAGAATGAGACACTTGTGCAGCATTTAGGAATGTTTACTGGGGAAACGTTTCGCCAGCAAGTAGCCTCTACAGTCTAATGCAGAAAAAAACGGGGGAAGATGAGAAGTTTGAGGTAATCAATCCTTCAGCCAACATGATCTTCAGTGTTAAGCTTCATCAAAGATCCTAGGATCAACAGGCTTCACTAATCTCCAATGTTCAGCGTCACCAAAGACTCTAGGAACATGAAGGTAACACTGATCTTCAGTAAAGAACTAAAAGGCACAATGCCGTCACTGGAACAATACACAAATAACCCGCACATACAAGAGAGAAAAACTTATGGCGACTTTTGAATGATCTAAGTCGGGTTATTATGTAAATGATCTTCAGTGTTGGAGGAGAGCATCACACGAATCACGAAGAAACACGGAATACAAAGATAGCCCATAGTTGAGCCAGGCATGTATAGAGGTCACCGAGAGGAGCAACAGAGCTAGGAGAAATAAAATAGAGATAATCAAAGAGCAGAGAACCGAAACACAAGAAGCAGAACGGGAAACGAAGCGCAAACATAAGAAAGGAAGCTGAAAGGCTGTTTGAAAATAATATAGAAACAAAGCCGAACCGGAGTTTCTCTACAGCCAAAACAGAAGAAAAAAGTGATAATGACCATGAGATAATCCTGAGAACGAATGATGGGAAGCGGAAAGAGAAGTACGAAGATGTATATGAAGTGTTCAGACGGAGATTAAAAAGAGGTCTTTACTAAAGAAAGTGGAAAGTTGCCAGCACAAATAGGTAATTACAAGTCCATGAGCAGTCACACACACACACACACACACACACACACACACACACACACACACACACACACACACACACACACACACACACACACACACACACACACACACACTCGTGTCAGTCTTACATGGAAGATCTCTTGTGAATATAGACCATATATCATCTACAATTATTCCAACGATACTGACGCTGCTGACATCAGTGCATCATAATCTCCGAGCTGAACACTCAGCATTACTGATGCCGCTAACAACAGTACATCATGCCCTCATAATTAATCATTCAACATTGCTGATGCAGCTGACATCATCTGTATCAGCAGCTGACGTCAGATGAAATTACAAATGTCCAATCTGAAAATTTTCACACTTAATATTATTATATTAATAGTATTATATTAACTAATATAGTATATTATATTAATATTAGTATATTATATTAATAGTATTATATTAACTAAATATATCTAGTAAATAGATATGCTAAATATACAACCAGTAAATATATCCGATAATTACATTTTTGTAATTATGTCACTTAAATACATATTTAGTAAATGTATGGAGGTGATATATTTGGCAAACATATTTGCAAACTTCATGTGATATAGCTGGAAAATATATCTGTTAAATATGTCTGGTAAATAAATCATATGAACATATCTGGTAACATATTGTATATATGTCGTGCCGAATAGGTAAAACTTGCGATTTTGGCTTAAATAGCAACGCTTTTCTTGCTGAATAAGGCAAGCGAAAATTTGTGTATGCAATAATTTCGCAAAAATCATTCTGAACCTAACGAAAAAAATATATTTCATTGTGTTTATTTATTATTAAATTATTGTAAACTTATCTAAAATATATTTAGTTGGATTAGGCTAAATTAAATTTTGCTTGTTGTAATAAAGTTAGGCAAGTTTTACACAAATAACCCGCACATAAAAGAGAGAAGCTTACGACGACGTTTCGGTCCGACTTGGACCATTTACAAAGTCACACTAACCAGAAGTGGAGCAGGACGGCTATATATAGGCAGGAAGAGGTGGTGGTAGTAGTAGTAGTAGTAGTAGTAGTACAAGAATGGTATATAATACCGGCAAGATGAAATTAAGACACATGTGCAACACCCGGGCATCCCTATCGTAGACGTTTCGCCATCCAGCCAGCCACTGGATGGCGAAACGTCCACAACAAAGACACTCAGACGCCGCACACGTGTCTTAACGGTTTCGTGTCATCTGTTCCTCTCTTCCCTATTTCTATGGTCATCCCAAAACTCATAAACCTGATATTCCTCTTCGTCCTATCATATCCTCTAGAGCAGTGGTTCCCAAACTGGGGGTAAATTACCCCCTGGGGGTAATTTAACCATTTTTGGGGGGTAATGGAGGGGTGACAGAAAAAAAGTTATGAATTCTGAAAATCAAGAAAACAATGCGGTACCCGGTATGAGGATTATTGTTAACTTTGTCTTAGTATATAAAGTTGTAAAGTAAACCTATTATAAGTAAGTAATAAAGTTAAACCAAATAACAATAAACATCAAAAACTAATATACAGTATTAGAAAAGAAGAAATATATAGCTAAGTGTGTGGAAACCCAAAAGTATTTTGACAAGTATGCTTCAGGACAAAAGTCACTCAGTAGCCCAGATCGACCTGTCCAGTACGCGTCACTCACTTCCTGAGGCTGCCTCTATTTCACACTGTCAGTTTATCTGTGAGCATCAGCCGAGGTAGACATAAGCTGGTATGTATGTGTACTGCCCTGTGCAGTATATAGTTAGTATTTACCCACTGTTACTGTGAATTTAGCTATTATTAATTTTATATATAATGTATGTGTGGTTCTTACGTTTTCAATGGTTTTGCTAGGATTAGCAGAGTATGCGAGGCTGTATACGTTCACATTTAGCCATATATATCAATAATAACAACATTTTGTGAAAGGGGTAACATGCTTTATGTGGCATGTTAAATTGGGTAACAAGCTGAAAAAGTTTGGGAACCACTGCTCTAGAGGTTCTGTCTCTTATTCTCTTGCTTCTTGGCTGGCCAAAACCCTCACTCCCTTTCTTGGTACTTTTTCTCCTGCCCACCTCCGTCACTCTCAAGACTTCATTGAACGGATTCGCTCTCTTCCAACCTGTAAGATGCTTAGTCTTGACGTTGAGTCCCTCTTCACCAATGTCCCTCTTGATGATGTCCTTGATTTCCTTAGAGAGAAGGCCCATGAAGGGTTTCTACATCTCCCTATACATACTGATGTCTTTCTGGATCTTATCAGCCTCTGTGTGGACTCTAACTCCTTTTCCTTCCAAGGGAAATATTATTTTCAAACCTTCGGTGTCGCTATGGGCTCTCCTCTCTCTCCTGTCCTTGCTAATCTTTACATGGAATACTTCGAGACTGTTCTTCTTCCTACCCTCGATGTGCAACCTTCACTCTGGCTCCGCTATGTGGATGACATCTTTGCTCTGTGGCCTCGTGACTCCAGTCTCTTCCAACCTTTTCTTGAAGCTCTTAATAATCTTGCCCCTTCCATTAAGTTTAAAGCTGAATGGGAATCTAATTCCTTGCTTCCTTTCCTTGATGTCCATGTCCACCGCTCAGATACAGGTTTTTCCATTTCCGTTTACAGAAAACCTATGCACAGTGGCATGTGCATTCACTACTTTTCCTATCATGCTTCCCCTGTCAAGAAAAGTGTTCTTATCTCCCTCCTTCTCCGTGCCCTCCGCATCTCTGATTCTCAGTTCCTTCCAGCAGAAATTTCCACTCTTCCTAATTCGTTTTCCCGTCTTGGCTACCCTTCCCATTTCATAGACTCTGCCCTCTCACGAGCTAAACGCAATTTCTTCTCTCCCAAACTCTCTACTCCTGGGAACTCTTCTGCCTTCCCTACATTTCCGGTCTTTCTAATCTCAACAATTCTCTCCGTCCCTTAGACATCAAGCTTACCTTCCGCCAGACTAACACTCTTCGCACTAATCTCGTTCATACCTCTCCTCCTTCTACAGATGTTCCTGGTGTCTACTCTATTTCTTGCTCCTCCTGTCCTCTTCAAAACTTCGGAGAAACTGGTCGATCTCTTTCTGACAGACTTAGGGAGCACAAAAATATTGTTAGGCTTGCGACACTAACAATGCTCTTTTCTGTCACGTCAGAGATCATAGCCATCCTATTGACTGGTCTGCTAAAACTGTCTTCCCTACTTCCAACAGTCGCCGTCTAGTTGAATCCTCTCTAATACACAACTTTCCTTGTATGAATCTTATCCCTGGCTTCGTCTCTGTAGATGCCTTTCTCTCCCACTACATTGTAAAAATGCTCCAAACTCAGAAACACCCGTGACTTAACCGACTCCTAATTTTTTCTTTTCTTTTTCTTCTTCTCCCTCTTTCCCTTTCCTCTTTCCTTTTTCTCATCTGGGTTGTCTTTCTCTCTTCTGTCTCGTGTTTCTGTTCCTTCTTCATTTATTTCACCACTTCCCCTTTCACGCTCCTCTGTGCGCTTGCTCTCCCTCTGTGGGCACCTAGCTCTCTTGCAGTGCTCCCCTTCCTTTGTATTTGACTGGCTCGTCCTCCTTATTCCCCACTTCTACCACTACCACTACTACTACCTCTTCTACTACTACTACTACTACTACTACTACTACTGATGAAATTAAGACACGTGTGCGGCGTCTGGGTGTCTTTGTTGTGGACGTTTTGCCATCCAGTGGCTGGCTGGATGGCGAAACGTCTACAATAGGGATGCCCGGGTGTTGCACATGTGTCTTAATTTCATCTTGCCGGTATTATATACCATTCTTGTACTACTACTACTACTACCACCACCACCTCTTCCTGCCTATATATAGCCGTCCTGCTCCACTTCTGGTTAGTGTGACTTTGTAAATGGTCCAAGTCGGACCGAAACGTCGTCGTAAGCTTCTCTCTTTTATGTGCGGGTTATTTGTGTATCGTTCCAGTCACGGTATTGTGCCTTTTTTTGTTATTTAGGAAAGTTTTGTAAATAAAGAAAAATATGCATTTTAAACGTATAAGAGAAAATTTTAGAAAGGACTTAATTATAAATGAGTTCTTGCTAATTGACCAATTTCACTTATTCGGCACGATATATATATATATATATATATATATATATATATATATATATATATATATATATATATATATATATATATATATATATATATATATAACAACAGGACCCACATCTAGTGCAATTTATAAGGATTCGTAGCCTCTGAGAAAGTGATAAAAATGCTTTGAGCACAGTTATTATTATTAATTTCTTCAAAAAGCTGTTTGAATATTGCATTTCTTCTATCCCCTGTTTTATACATGCACAAAAAGATATACGTATTGCATTTTTTAATAATACAGTACCTTCGTGAGTACAGAAAGGCAGGTGTCAAATCAAGTGTGAAGGCAGGTGTAAAGACATTACCAGCATACACACACACGCGCGTGCTGTGTGGAAAGGAAACAGAGGCTCAAGCGAGACGTATATTACATCCCCTTTCCAGAGAAATGTGGAGTACTAAACAGGTGTGCATTAGGTGCTATGGTCGTTATATAAGAGTGGAAGCACTAACCAGGAGTCTACTGAGGGCCCTGGATCCATCTAGGTGTAAACTGGTCGTTATACTGTAGTGAACGTACTTTTCAGGTGTCCACAGGTCGTTATATAGTGATAAAGGCAGTGCAATTTCCCCTGCTATAGACCAGGGAATGCTCCACTCAGGTCTTCACCGCTCGTTACAGAGTAGTGGAAGTTCCACCCAGGTGCCCTGACGTCAATGCAGAACAGTGAACGCACCGCCCAGGTGTCCACTATTGAGCTGTGAACGCACCACCCCGGCATCCACTACAGAACAGTGAACGCACCGCCCAGGTGTCCACTATTGAGCTGTGAACGCACCACCCAGGCATCCACTACAGAACAGTGAACGCATCACCTAGGTGTCTACTAACTGCAGGTCTGAACGCCCGTTGCGAGCGCGTCAGGTATGCAGACACAATGAATTAGCTATGACAGACACACTGGACCTGACGCTGAACTAACCCGCCTCACGTAATTAAAGCAACGGTGTTGTCCCAATACACTCTAATTGCATTCACTCCAGTTTATAATTAATAACGATATTTACAAAAACACTGGTGTAATTGAACTCATTACCGGGTTCTTTTTAATATGATATTCGCTAATGGGATGCCTGGCAAAAGCTGTTTAGGAAAATCTGTTCAGGCATTTTGCACTTTGCATGTTTTATTTCGTTAAAGATGTTAAAGGGTCGTTTAAATGGGCTAATTATATGTATAATATGCTGCTATTAATATTGTTATTATTACTATTTTAATTGCTGTTACACACACACACACA
>NC_069405.1:66691205-66703705 GCF_026875155.1 Cherax quadricarinatus
TGTATCCAATTTTGTTTAATAAATAAAACACACACACACACACACACACGCACGAGTGTGTGTGAGCGGCACGCCTACATGGTTATTAACAATGAAGCTTCGCGAGAATCAGGGTTTTTTATAAAGAAAAGTTCGCCTTCCGTAGCATAATCGTATCAAATCCTAATATTAATAAGGTACTGATATACTGAACGATGTAGCACAGAAAATGCTGAGTGTGAACGTATAGTTAATGCTAAAAATTGATATTGTTGTGGTACATAAGAGCCCGTGTAGGGAAGGAAAAGTGAGGGTGCAACGTAAATAATCAAAGAGGTCATTAATTATATTCTCTGAAGTGCCACAAAGAGCGTTCATAATTTAGCAGATCCAGGAAAATACTCATGGAGAGAGGAAATTATTCGTATTTCGGCTAACTAGATTGAGTGAGGAGTAGTAAAAGTGTAGCATAGTATATAATACTGAGTTCAGAGTAAAGAGGGAATACAAAGTCACAATACCGTGACTGGAACAATATACGATAAACCCGCACTTAGTAGAGGAGCCTCAAGACAGGTACACGGTGCTGGGACTACAACCCACCAGTAACAGTGAGAGACATTCATCATCTTTTAGAGGTGTCACTCAGTACGAGTTGGGACAACCATCATGAGATTCCACCCACAGTATTGGAACCAACAAGCCTGGGATGACAGACCACTAGAGGAGAGGGACATCCCAATGGTCTCACACCAACAACAAGACTGTCTTATGTTGTGGAGTACTGTGGCATGCAAAGAGTACGTAACCTTTATTCGGCGCATGTACACACCCTCATTGAAAGGCTATCTCCCCCAACCAGCGAACCAGTACTAGGGTCGAACGATGGGGCCCCATCGTTCGATCAGTACCCAGCTTCAAACCAATGAGAAGATGGTTTTGGCAATCGCAGAGGTGTTGTGGGCACCACTCACCTGTCTGCTCTTGTCATTCCCATTCTAGAGCTGGTAGAAGCACAGTCTGCTCTCTAGTGGCTTCTATTCTGCCTTGCTTATCGTGGAGTGCACTAATACCTATTGTTGTACATAGTGTATATAGTGTACATAATTCTGTTCTAAATTGGTGAAGGATAATACAAGTCAAAAGTTTTTCTGCTGTGTTTATTTTGCTCCCTTTGCACCCAGGATAACAGGCCTTTCAATTCCTGGGTTGTAATAAGTACAAAAGGGAATCATTTAAAACCAGATTAGGTCTTGCCCAAGGACGAAGGGTGAAGGATGAAGGTGGATTATTACTTGAGGGAGTTAACGTGAACATGTGTGTGAATATGAGAGGATGTTTCAAATGTAAATCTTTCTCGTCATCGTCGTCATCATCATAACCATCACTCGCACCATATCAACACTGCCATCACCATCATCATCACCTTCATGTCATTACTATCACTGTCATCACCATAATAATATGCTTCAGAATAGAGCAGGATCAATGGCTCCCTGGCAGGAGATGCACATCCTCCTCACCTACTGAGTGACTCACCGGCAAATTTCCATAGTGTCCTGATCACCAAGACTCTGCGACATTTTCTTGATCTTTTTCCTCCTCCTAATACACATTCAATGATTTCCTTAGTTCACTAACTGTTTTTCCATTATTTTATAAGTAATATATATATATATATATATATATATATATATATATATATATATAATATATTCATATATGCAAGACAAGCCACGGGGGGTGGAAGTCTTTAGCTAAAGTACTTTCACACTTCTCAGTACGTCATCAGGAGCTGTGCAATGTTGCCAAGGCAGCAACAGGAGAAATAGGGTAAGTTTTCAGAGTATGATAGTGAGAGTGGTAGTGTGGCACCAGCCAGTCTCTCTCTTTGAGAAAGGCAAATGGGATGCTACCCACACACCGGTTCTCCCCCACATCCCACCCCATGTAGCGTCGGATGGAGTAGGCCTCACAGTTTGTAGATAGCCTGAGGATAATTTTATATCCTACCTCACTCCCCCCCCTCCACCCTTTTCCAATATTTCTATCCTTACCCATCCTTCTTCCTTACCCATCTTACCAAAGACTCTGGTCATAAGAAGCGAAACCTGAGGAGAAAAATAGGAAAAGATAGTTAATAGCCAGCCCTAAGCTTCTAACCGCTGGGAACAGGTCAAGTGACTTAAAAAGTTACATTCCAGTAGTGGATCATTACATACCTTCATTTACAACCTTCCAACTAATGAAATAGAGGAAAAAATCCCTCATTTGTCAACCGGTGTCGCAGAACCTTCCACAATGTGCATGAAATACCTTCAGTGTCATTTAATATACCTCTGTGAATTCTCTTATTTAGGCTGTCTTATAATAACTAGGCTGTTCTTAATTTTAATGCCGTTCCTATCATTATGATCAACTATCACCCACTAATATCATTATTATCATCAACATTATAATATTACAAACAACCTAATTCATTAAACCACTAAACTAGTTTTAATCACGATGTTGCAACCACCTATGTATACCTTACTTATACCTCTGTACCTAGACGGGTTAGAACCTCAATAGGTCACTGTACATTTCTTCTGGGCTATCCTAAACTAAATAAACCCACATACCTACTTCCTTCCTACAGATGTTATATCGCTCAGGTTGCAGCCTCTATTGCAGCAGCAGCAGCAGCTGAGCGAAATATACCGACGGTAGACCTAACATACTAAAATGTCGATGTTCTCGACGGACTTAACAAGGTGTCATATAATACATCGACATACACCCGCGACGGGCATACCTTGATGTTTAGTTTGCAGACTCTGGTCCAACATAACCGAAGCATCATGAAACCCCCTGGCATAAGGAGCATTCCTGCGCTTTTGTATAACATTGTTGTTGAAGGCTGTTCACAATTGACTCAACTAAATAACTATCGAGTTTGTATAGCCCATAATTTGAGTTATATACAGTATTCCTGTCATGTTTCAAGAGGGAGGGCTCTATTATGTTCCTTTCCGTGATGGAACTGTTGGGTACAATTATTTGGGCGGCAGCCCACCCGGCGGCTGATGGCATGAGCTGACATGGTTAAAGATCGCATTCGACACCTGGCCTGTCCTAACTGAGTACCGGTGTTGGGATAATCTGGTTTCTAGAGGTTAACCTGTCTGACCAATGTATAAGAGTGGGCAAAGGGTGCATGGGACCTTGTAGTCACCACCGACATTTGGTAGTGTGTTTTTAATCAATCTCTGTTTCACTGTCCCAGTGTTTTTGAAAGTCAGATTTATATTGAGTTTCTTTAGTGTCTCCCGCAGGCAGACCAAACTGTCATTGTATGGCTTTTCCTTAGGTTCAGGCGTTTCCTTAGGTTCAGTCCTATAGAAAGTCTTCCTATCTGACAATAGGGCCTTCTCAACGAACTCCCTGGGATATCTCAGTTTTGTGGCTATGTTAAATATCTTGTTGATTTCATCTTCTAAATACTCAAGACTACAGATACGCAAAGCTCTCAGGAACATTGTAAGGAAAACACTCCTTTTAACCCTAGATTCATGATTGCAATAATAATGAATGTATGATGACACATTAGTGGTCTTCCTGGAGACTGTAAATTTGAACCTTCTGTCGATGCGATGGATTAAAACGTCTAGGAACTTAATAGAAGGTCCCAGACCATTAAGTTTAGGTAGGAACTCATCAATGCTGTGATTTCAACCCCTCTGTGGTTGTCTTGATATATATAATATATATATATATATATATATATATATATATATATATATATATATATATATATATATAATATATATATTTATATATATATATATATATATATATATATAAAATTTTCGTGCCGAATATGTAAAACTGGTCAATTAGCAAGTACTCATTTAAAATTAAGTCCTTTCTAAAATTTTCTCTTATACGTTTAAAGATATATTTTTTTCATTAATGTTAATGTAAATTTTTTTAATTTTGCACCAAAAGAATCTTAGAAAACTTACCTAACCTAACAAGAGCAATTTATTTTGTCCTAACCCAACTAAATATATTTTAGATTTGTTGACAGTAATTTAATACTAAACAAACACAGTGAAATATATTTTTTGCGTTAAGTTCAGAATGATTTTGGCGAAATTATTGCATATACAAATTTTCACTTGTCCTATATGGCAAGAATGAACATAGCTATTTAAGCCAAGATCGCAAATTCTGCCTATTCGGCACGACATATAATAATATATATATATATATATTATATATATATAATATATATATATATATATATATAAAAATATATATATATAAAATATATATATATGTATATGTATATATATATTTTATATAATATTTTATATATATATTATTTTAATAATTATTTTATATATATATATATATATATAAAGTATATATATGTAAAGCACTGTGAAAATAGTGATCTGCCTGATATGACCGTGAAAGTAGACGTCTGTCTGTACCCAAAAATGTTTCTAACTTTAAAGTATTTCTTTTCGACACAATATATTATTCATCAGATAAGAAGAGTCACGCGAATTCCGGTGCAAATTGGGTAATTTTCTGCCGTTTGTATGTTATTTATAGACCATTTTCTTGCATCTGCCTCCCTCTTTCGTATCTACCATCTCTTATTGTTTGTAATTCGGTCTACGTATGTATTTGAATACACGTATCTTACTACCTTCCACACTCTCCATTCCCCACTCCCTTCTTCTCACCCTCCTACTATACATACCATTCACGTTCTCCCCATCTCTCTCTCTCTCTCTCTCTCTCTCTCATTTCTTTATTTCTCCCTCTCATCTCACTACCATAATTCTTTTTCAGACTGGAGTCACGGGGGTTTGATAACATACAACTTCCTTATAAAACAAAGACTACATTTCATTTACGGTATAAAAGTGACGGTAAAATATGACTTTGGAAGACACAGAATAACCTTGAAGGGGATGATGCCATGAAATTTTGAGTTATTATGTTAGGGAGTAGAAGAGTCACAGTACCGTGTTCGAAGTCACAGTACCGTGGTTTAGAAGTCATGGTATCGTCACTGGAAGTCACAGTACCGTGGTTTGGAAGTCAGTACCGTAGCTTGGAAGTCACGGTATCATAGTATGAAATAATCATAGCGGTAATGGTATACATTACGTTAAAGTTGATGAATAAGACGTGTTCCACACCTGGGTAACTGTACTCTGAGCATAAGAATATAAGAACGTGAGAAAAGATATATTAGGAACGATCCAGCAGGTCTGTAAAGACACAAAATATATGTGTGTGTCTGAAGATTTTCCTGAAAAGGAGTGTCCAGTTTTACCGATGTGATAGAGAGAGCAAGAAGAACAGGACTTTGGAAATGCTCTCTCGAGGTATTGCTTGGCAGGAAAAGTGTTGAAAAACATAATAGCTACTCACAAGAAGCGTTCTCCTGACACTAGCAGGACCATCTTGTGTATTTTTAATGAAAGTTGGTTTATATGCATACTAAGAGTCAGAGAGATAGGGACAGAGATACAGGTAGAGACAGAGAAACGGACATACAGATAATTAAAGGAAACGCATAGAAATATACGGGAAAACAAAAAACAACAACAAAAGACACATTAAATAGAATAACCTACGGTCCAAATTGAGTTTATTAACAGGCAGGGACTAACTTAGCTCCCTCTGCCTCTGTTTAGACACATGAGGATAGCATAGCTCATTGCTCTCTGTCTTCCACTCACTCTGGCCACAATCTCTGTTTACAAAAAAGCGGGGAAAACAGAATGCCTAGTATTGTGAAAAATGTACATGGTTATTTTAATATTGAAAAATGAGAGTTGAGTCCTGACGTCTACATGTAGCTACAAATGTTACTTCTGCTGCCACTACCACTACTGTTGCTACTATTGTTGACACTACTATTACTACTGCTATTACTGATACTACTAATACTTTTGCTGCTGCTACCACAACTGTTGTTTTGTCACTGCTGCTACTGCTGCTACTACTACTACTACCACTACTACTACTACTACCACTGCTACCTCTACTTTTACTACTACTACTACTATTGTCACTACTATTACCCCTACTGCTGCCGAAACTACCGTTATTCCTACAACTGCTGCCTCTACTACTACTCAAGATTCAGTACCGTAAAACATTTTTGGTTAAGAAAAGTAAAAAATCCTAAATTTAGAGATTTAAACTATTTCCACATTAAATTAAATTATTATTACAATCATAATTAAGAGCAAAACCAACTAGGATATTTAATTAGAAAAACGGGGAAATATCATTGTACATAGCTAAATAACTCTACGAATGAAGTGGAGTGTGCTTGCTTTGATAGTGTCTAGTTTCTCTGGGCATTTATCTAAATTAGTATGCTAGTTTCAGGCCCTATGTTCTTCTTGGGGTTGCTTGGGAATGCTCGTATTATGCTCAATTATGTAGATAAATGGTTCAGAGAACCAATGAGTTGATCAACTAGATACATGTGCTACACTTGGGTATCTTTATTGAGGAAACGTTTCGCCACACAGTGGCTTCATCAGTCCCATACAGTGAAGAATGGTGAAGATCGGAAGGAGTTTGAGGTAACCAGTCCCTCAGCCTTGAGTGAATATAATCAGTCCATTTATCTTGAAAAGACTGATGGACTGAGGGACCGATTACCTCAAACTCCTTCTGATCTTCACCATTCTTCTCTGTATAGGACTGATGAGGCCACAGTGTGGCGAAACGTTTCCTCACTAAAAATATCCAGCTATAATAAATTATCAGCTATAATAAAAGTAGTTGTTAGTCATTCTAACTCTTTTAAACGCTAAAAGTCCTATCATTGCTATCACGTTTTTTCCAACAGCTCTGAAAAATTCTTCGGGTTAGTTTTGATGTGTGTAATTCATTTTTTTTTCTAATTTTCATTTACTGTTTTTATTTGCATATAAGAGAATGAAGATGATATAAACAAACGAAAAAGAAGAAAGAACAGGTGATAAAAGGAAAGTTCATTAAGGAAGTGAACAGACGATTCAGTGTTTTCTGTGTCGAACCAACGGTAACAACCAAGAAAAATGGTAAAAACGAAGAAAAATGGAACACTATTAAAGATTGAGCAACGACGCAACACTGAAAAAAAATGAAAACACTTTTAAGCAAATGGGACACATCAAAAATAATAGGACCAGAGAATGCATTACCATAGATTCTGAAAAAAAAAAGAAAATTGAAACGCTGGAGATTCCTTCCTCCTCCTCCTCCTCCTCCTCCTCCTCCTCCTCCACCTTCTCCTTCTCCACCTCCTCCTTCTCCTTCTCCACCTCCTCGTTGCTCTTCTTCCGGGACTAAACTGACTGACCCAGATGACAGTGGTGAGGGGTGAGCACCCGGCCGCAGAGGATAAATGGAAGCATTGTTTACCTGGAGGTCGCTGCGAGGGGTCAACGCCCCCGCGGCCTAGTCCTTGACCAGGCCTCCCGGTGAATCAAGGCCTGATCAACAAAGCTGTTACTGCTGACCCCACGCAATCCAATGTACGAGCTAGAACCCGGCTGGATCTCTAAGTCGCTTGGATGCTGCAACAGCCACGAAGCTCTAACTACACACTCGTATCCTTGACTTGTATATTATTTAAATTAATGGAGCAGGTAATCAGGAGAGCGGTGCTGCACCTGGGTGGCTGCAGCAGAAATTTAGATAAGCTTGGCTTAGTCTGCAAATAATCCAAGCTTAGGTTTAAAAATACAACATACATCTCAATTAACATTTTGTTAAGTCACTATAGCTGATAAAATGTTATACCAAGTTATGTCCTAGAATTTGTATTGATAAAGCCACTGGATGGTGAAACGTCTACAATAAAGATACCCAGATGTTGCACATGTGTCTTACTCTCATCTTGTCGGTATTATATACCATTCGTACACATATACCTGGATTTATATACGGAGTTAAAACAGATTATTTCCTACCTCTTGCTGCTCGTGTCATTCACTCTGTAACTGTAACTGGTATTCTTTCATTTTGAGTAATTATTTAGTACTCTGAGAAATTGTAACCAAAATTATGGCTGTTTTCCACTAATATTTTTGAGCTGTTTCATCACTGGTCAGAAACTGGGTTACAGTCAACGGACGGAGGATCGAGCCTCCATCCTTCCTTGCGCTAATTGACTCACAGGGTTAAGCGCTTCATACAAAATAACTAATAAAAATAATGCCTTTAGGCTTTCCAACTGTATTGTGAAACCCGTAAATAAACTGGCGTCACCTCGCTGCATTCCTTCGGGCTTAATATTTTTTTTACTCTTTTTAAATGGTTTGCGTTTTAAATGTTCACTTCCCAAAATATATAAACTTTTCTACATATAAATTATATAATTATTCATATTCGTTCTTTTGTATTATAGAGTGAAGCTGAATCTGACAATTAGTTTCAGTTTTGAGCGAAGCGTCAATAAATTAGCAGAAATTTTTCTAGAAATCTTCTGGCAGAAATATTTTAGAGAAGAAGGTTATTTGGCTACAGTTCCTTTCGTCTTAATTCTTCCTTAGTTTGAATAGAATTATGACAACAGCATTGTTCAAGACTGTTAATTTCTCTCATGAATTCTAGAACATTTATATATATATATATATATATTATATATATATATATATATATATATATATATATATATATATATATATATATAAAATATATATATATATATATATGTGTGTGTGTGTGTGTGTGTGTTGTGTGTGTGTGTGTGTGTGTGTGTGGTGTGTGTGTGTGTGTGTGTGTGTGTGTGTGTGTGTGTTGTGCGCGTGTGTGTGTGTGTGCGTGCGTGCGTGCGTGCGTGTGTGTGTGTGTGTGTGTGTGTGTGTGTGTGTGTGTGTGTGTGTGTGTGTGTGTGTGTGTGTGTGTGTGTGTGTAAATAACCCACATGGAGAAAGAAACATGGAAAATATAGCTGGTCTGTACATTTCGACTTCACCTGAGGTCCTCTTCAGCAGATGCAAAAAGTGCAATGGAAACACATTCAGGGTAAGTCCGTTACGCTACCTAAACCTCTCTCAGGTCACCAGTGCTCTCGAAAATATAATAATTTCCCGCTGACCTTTGAACATCAAATATACATGCAAGTTCGAGACATAGTTTTTTCAACTTTATACCAATCTCTCTCTCTCTCTTTCTATGGTTCAGCCAACTTGTTTCTTTATGAAAATCCTGCCAACCTTTAAGCAAGTAACAATCTGTAAGCAGGAGACTGGTAATGTTTCAACTCACTGCAGTTTCCTCTATCATCAAACCAGTTTTTTGATCTTGAATAAACTTCAACACTCCCTCACAACAAAGCCGGTATACTGCCTCTACACTGAACTCGCAGCTCAACATTAATAGCCTTTTTAACCTTCCAGCTGTTTTGGTCGCCCACTTTTTATTTTTTTTTCACGCCAGTCGCCACAATATTAGTGTCACTGTTTCCCTCGAAAATAATTGCATCATGTCACTTTGGAAGCCGATTCATAAGTTATTACTTTTTAATATGCATTACATTTTACGTTCTTTCCTTATATTTTATCCACATTCCAACATGGGTATAATGTATGTATTGGCCTGACAAAGTCTGGTGAATTAAACGTTGCCCAACAGAGCAGTGTTTCTTCTAATAATTCTAATGTGAACTTAGTAAGTTAAAAAAAAAAAAAATCAGTAATTGGTTTTTGTTCACTGTCCTCTTATACAAGTGAGTACATATGCTCTCTCACCATCCTCGGGTCACTTCCAGTCCTTCACACACATTAAACGACCACATCAGCAAAAGCAAAACTTTATCAACACCTGAATTGAAATTCTAATGTCTTCTGTTCCTGCTGTTTATTCTTATTCATCCTACCCACTCCTTCGCTCACCACTTACCCAGAGTTAATTAGGAATGAAAAAAAAAAGGAAAAAAAAGGGACGGAAGAAATGCAAAGCCAGGGAAATAGCAAGGAACAGAGAAGCAAGTAGGAGAGTTAAGGAATAAAAGAGCACTGGGAAAGAAGAATAGACCATTTGAATGAAATTTTGCATTAATAAATACCGAAAGAAAGAGAAGAAACTCTGGCTGAACCCATAGCAAAAACTATTTTGAACAGGGCACTGGAAATGTGCTAGCTGCAACGAACCTTAAAAAAAAATTAACATTGTTCCCATATCCCCCAAAAAAAAGAGGCTGGCAGGAGGCACTGAATTTCAGACTGGTAACAGTGACATGTATATTAGCTAAGTTCTTGAGAAGATTCTAGGTAGAAGGTTCGTGAAGCATTTTTACTTTGTTATTTATTATCAGATTATTCATGAGGTCATACAACCCCTGGAAATAGGAGATAATCAGTGTTGATCCAAGGAAGGGGAGGGTAGCTCCAATTTCTTGGATGAAGAACCTTTCACTTGCGTCAAGGAATGAAAGGTTGAAATACGTAATGAAATGTGACATGTCAGAGATTACCAGCACAGATCCAGGGATGGGAATCCTTGTCTTTGAAAATTTCTGGAATTTTGCAGTTACAAAAAAAGGGAGAAAGAGAGACATGTAAGAGAGACATATTCATAAAATGAAAGAAAAGAATGGATACAGTGGCACCCACTGAGAGACAACGATATGTTACAAGGGAACACAGTGGCACTCACTGAGAGACAGAGATGAGTTACAAGGGAACACAGTGGCACCCACTGAGAGACAACGATATGTTACAAGGGAGCAGAGTGGCACCCACTGAGAGACAGAGAAGAGTTACAAAGACTAATCCAGTGTGTAATGGAATCCATAACAACTGTACATTAATTCGCCTTTTCCTGATTTTTGAGTATCTTCACCTGGCTTCTTCAGTGAACATGTTATTACTCATTACGTGTGTCAAGAACCTTCAGTGATGACACAAAATCAGTGATAATCATAGAGTCAAGTTCAGTGTCAAGGCAAACAGTTCAGTTTGCAGTGAAGACGTCCAGTTGTTTAAGTCTTAGTCTAGGTACTGTATAGTCCTTGTGGCTTAGCGCTTCTTTTAATTTAAAAAAAAAAAAATTAAAATTTAGTCTAGGTAGAAACTAGAGCTTTATATGAACCACAGAAACATTAGGAAATAGTTCTTCGGTATCAAGGTGAACGAAAAATTAAATGAGCTAGGCGAGGAGGCAACATACACACACACACAGCCAGGAGCTGTGACCCAACCCCTGCATCCACATATGGGTGAGTACACACAGCCTCAGGATCAGGAACGATAGGATACGTGACGTCAGAACCTAGTGTCAGCCAAGATAAATTAAAAGGCGGGGTCAGGAGCAGTCTTGCCTTCCCCTCAAACACAAGTTGATGTGATTGTGTCGCTGCCTGTTCCAAGAGAGTGGTTTCCCCCATCTCACATATCTCCAGCTCCAAATATTAAAAACGCTGTGGTAAAAAGCTCTTGTGTACAGTTCAGGATATTTATTAAGGGAAACTTCTCGTCAGGAGTGGCTTCATCGGTCCATTAGGACTGATGAAGCCAGTCCTGGCGAGAAGTTTCCTTTAATTTTCCTTTAACAGATGTCCTGAACAGTACACAAGTGTCCCTTTTCACAGTTTGTATCACCATACCATATGCAACCAATAAAATGTACAATAAATAACAATATAACTCAACTTTTAATAAAAATGTGCACAATAACACCTAAACTGTCATATAATAACTTTAAGAAACAATTCTCAAGTTATTGGCCAGAAGGAATTAAAAAATGTGACACTGTGTCTAAGATTTTTTCCCAATATTTATATACCCTGTCTATGGGAAACTGGAGAAGAATTCTTCCTCCGTAAGCCATGCGTGTTGTAAGAGGCGAGTAAAATGCCGGGAGCAAGGGGTTAGTAACCCCTTCTCCTGTATACATTACTAAATGAAAGAGATGTTAAAAAAAATTATATCTCTCTTCGAAATCATGATGGATGTTTCCTGTAGAGTATTATATTTAGAATGTTTATTCTCTTGGAAAAGAGAGGAGAATGCAGAGACAAATACCACTCGTTCGTAGTTACAATAAGACGTATATCTTATTGTATACATACTGTATATATATATATATATATATATATATATATATATATATATATATATATATATATATATATATATGTGTGTGTGTGTGTGTGTGTGTGTGTGTGTGTGTGTGTGTGTGTGTGTGTGTGTGTGTGTGTGTGTGTGTGTATGTCGTGCCGAATATGTAAAACTAGTCAATTAGCAAGAGCTCATTTAAAATAGAGTCCTTTCTAAAATTTTCTCTTATACGTTTAAAGACATATTTTTTCATTAATGTTAATGTAAAAATTTTTAATTTTACTCCAAACGAATCTTAGAAAACTTACCTAACCTTATTATAACAAGAAAAATTTTTTTTAGCCTAACCCAAGTAAATATATTTTAGATTCGTTTACAATAATTTAATACTAAAAAAACACAGTGAAATATATTTTTTCCGTTAGGTTCAGAATGATTTTGGCGAAA
>NC_069405.1:66708705-66711205 GCF_026875155.1 Cherax quadricarinatus
GTCACTGTAATCCAGCATTGTCATCCTTCTCTTCTTCCTCCTCACAACTTCCTTTATCTGATTCGAAGGATACTGGAGTTGGTGCATCAGGAACAGGTAGACCTTCATGTGGAACTGGGCGAATGTTTGGATATTCAATGGACCCCTTTTTTTCTTTTGACAAACCCTTTTGCACTGGAAGTACATGCAGACATAACAATTGTTGGTATGGTATGTTGGCTCCAACCATGTCATTGGCACAGCAAAAGGCATTCCTTTCCTCTTCCTGTTCAACCATTGGCGAAGGTTAGTAGCACAATTACTGCAGCATATGTGTGGTGTCCAGTTCCTATCCTGGTCACCGATCTTGCATCCAAAATATAGGTGATATATACCTTTCTAACCACAGCAGTTATACGGCGCTTCTATGATGCAAAGGTCACCTCACCACAAATGTCGCAGTTGTCTGCCCTATTCACACAAGTACGAAGAAAACAACAAACAATTAGAAGATACACAGAAAATTTATTCATAAATTTATCATTATATTACAGAGCATGACAGCTAAGCAGAAGTATCGAACTGCTCCCAACTCAACCAATTATGTAAGTGTATTTTTGTAAGTTCTTTTATAAGTGTATTTTTTGAGGGTTTGAAATGAACTAATCTAATTTGCATTATTCCTGATGGGAATAAATTCGTTCGGTAACGGCACTCGAACAGCCGTCTGGAAAGAAGAAAGATCGATATTTGAGGTTCCACTGTATATCCTTCAGTAGGAAAATAAAATTAATATAACATGCCTGACATGCATATCAGTAGCTTGCTCAGTGATTATTTATTATAAGTTTAAAAAGTGTTTGGCTAAGAAAATCACCTTCCTTTCACCTCAAAATATGAACTGGCACAGCACAACCACCTTCTATGACTGCTGCAACAATAATGAAGGTCAGTGAGACTGTGAGTGTGGTAAGAAACACACTGCCACAAGCCTGTTGGAACCTGTTGTGACACGTAGGTCTATATTGAAAAGTAGAGCTAACAAGCAATTTTTAACCATGATATTCATTATCAGTGACCTAAAATTAGTTGGAAATTGCTACTCTGGTCTCGGAAGCATTTTGGTTTTGTTGACCAGTGATAATTAGGAGGTGGAATGACCTGGGGGAAATAATAGTGAGAGCAGGTTTTATACATAGTTTTAAGTGTTGGTATGACAGGGACAGCGAGGCTAGGGGGGAGTAAACACAGGCAAGTGGAAAGTTGAGAGGCAGGGCCAGGAGCTGAAACTCTACCACTTCATCCATAAGCAGGTGAGTGCGCGCGCGCACGCGCACACACACACATAGCTGTGACTCGACACATACAACCACATATAGGGGAGTACACACATTACAAATAAGTTAACCACTACAAAGTAAACTGCGCTGTAGGACCAATAAGACTTCTAGATGAAGAGGGAGATGAGAAAGTGAAGCCGGAAGATGAGATGAGGAAGAGTGAAGAGGAAAGGGAGAGAACGAAAGAGAGAGAGAGAGAGAGAGAGAGAGAGAGAGAGAGAGAGAGAGAAATGGGGGAGGGTTAGTGGATAGGGACCCATAGGGTTGGTGGGACGGGGATAGGTGGGGTACTAGGACAGCTGGGCCGAGCGCTCCACCAGGCAGTGCACAGCTAACCTTAGCGTTGGGTGGACGTAGTGTGCTGCTCCCTCTCTGGTTGGCCCACTCGCTCCCACTCCATCCGGTGTGGTCGTCAACGCTGCTATCATCTCTGCCTCAAACCCACCTAAGACCTGGCAGTAACCCACTCCTTACTACCATACGAAAAAAAAATTACAATGGCCTAAAAGACTATTGCCACCCTAACGGAGAGTAATCACCAGATTAACTTCTTAACTGGTATACCCTGCTAATGCAGCTTACTGGGAAGTTGGCGATCGCCAGTAACCTCGTAGAGATGACGAGGAACAAGGAGGGCGAAACATTTCAACACGATGGGTATAATGTGAGCATCAGTCGGCAAGTCACGAGGGACTATTAAAACTTAGCTAACCTCTTGTTGAAACTTGGCCACCCCTTACCCTCCCCTTCCCCCGCGGACACAATGTCTACCAAGAGATCAGAATCTTAATGTGAAGCCGACACACACTTGAATCTTCCACTAAGGGAACCTGATACAAGACATTATTTCTGTTTCCAGGGGAAGGAAAAGTTTATTGAGGGGTAGATCTGTGTGCTCTCTCCTGAGAAAGGTGGCGGGTACGTTTGTACGTCTAGGTGTTGTAGACATCGGTACAGCGAGGTGGTGAAAAATCGGGAAGTCAGGGTAACAGAGACTTCATCCCCTCGGGTGGTGCAAAGTGGTGCAGAAATCGGGAAGTCAAGGGCAACAGACGTGCAGACGTCAGTGCGTAGAGGTGGTGCAGACATCAGGGAGTCGGGGTGTTGGAAACGTCAGGCCTTCGGGGTGGTTCAGACGTCACTACGTCGGGATGGTGGATACAGCAGTGCACTGAGGTGAT
>NC_069405.1:66716205-66718705 GCF_026875155.1 Cherax quadricarinatus
CCCTTTCTGTAGCTACATTCATCAGACACCTTTTGGCACTCTTCTTGAACTGGTTCATGCTATGACTGGCTTTGACATGTGCGGGCAGTCTGTTCCATTCCTTTATTGCTGTACAATAAAAGGTATTTGACGCCTGGCCACTGACTGTGGGTACTACAAAGTTGTGCTCTCTCCCCCTAGTACTATGATTGCTCTGGTTCCCAACCTTGACAAAATTGACAGCAAGATATTCTGGACACTGTTTGTGAGCAATTTTATAAACATGATTTATCTTCAGTTGTTTTACTCTGTCTTCAACATTCAGCATATCCAACTGCTGTAATTCATCCTGGCCTACATGTTCTCTTGGTCCCAGCCCCAGGATGAATCTTACGATTTTGTTCTGGGTGATTTGCAGTCTATCTTTCAGTTGTTTTTTGTCAAGGCAGAGTACCAAGAAGAGCAAGCGTAATCCATATGGCATTGTATAAGGGCTAGACATAGGGTCCTGCGAGCCTCAGTAGGTAGACACTGTGCTTGTCTATACAGGAACTTCAGTCTGCCATTCGCTTTCTTTACTACACTGTTCCCTATCAATTCTCCTGACATGCATGGGTCAAAGGGGATTCCCAAATATTTTACTGATGAAACCAAAGTGATGGGCTTCCCATTACATTGAACATTAAAATTATTTACCCTTCTCAGTTTATGTTTCGTGCCAAAGAGAATGGCTTCAGTTTTTCCTAGGTGTAATGATAGTTTGTTGTCTACTAACCATTTGCTGCAGGACTCCAGTTCCAGTGTTAAAACATTAGCAATATCTTGTGGGTCTTTACCTGACACTAACAGAGCACTGTCATCTGCATACAGTAGGAGCTTGCACTTGACACTGATAGGCATATCATTGACAAAGTTATCCAGAGTTGGGGTCATAAACCCCTATTATGACGACAAAGTTATCCAGAGTTGGGGTCATAAACCCCTACTATGACGACAAAGTTATCCAGAGTTGGGGTCATAAACCCCTACTATGACGACAAAGTTATCCAGAGTAGGGGTCATAAACCCCTACTATGACGACAAAGTTATCCAGAGTTGGGGTCATAAACCCCTACTATGACGACAAAGTTATCCAGAGTTGGGGTCATAAACCCCTACTATGACGACAAAGTTACCCAGAGTCGGGGTCACAAACCCCCATCACCATGACAAGGTCACCCAGTATCGGGGTCACAAACCCCCACTACCACGACAAGGTCACCCAGCAACAGGGTCACAAACCCCCACCACCACGACAAAGTAACCTATCATTAGGAGTCACAAATTTCAAACTCACACCATTTCTTCCATTTTCCTCACTCGTCCTCACAGGCTGGACATCATTTCCTTCCCATATAGTTCCTTGATTAAAGTTTGGGCAGAGCCCAAACAACCAGAGGTAAAGTCCTATTATTCACAAACGAAAAACTTACTGATTCCCTCCGAGATCATCCAGGATTATTACAACAGAGAAGATGCGGCTACTTAGGTCATTCTAGATCACTGAACATGAGTAGCTGTCCTTAAGATCATCTTTGTTCATTAAAGAATGTCTGACCACTATGGACACCCTAGCTCACTTCAGTAAAAGTCTAACTACAGTGATCAGCTAGATCACTGAACTAGAGGTGGTCTGATCACTAAGATCACCTTGACCTGCACTAGAGGTGGTCTGACCCCTAAGATCAGTTAGATCACTGCACTAGAGGTGGTCTGATCACTAAGACCAGGGCCTAGACCACTGCACCAGATGTGTGTGGCAGAACGCGAAGATGCCACAAATCAACCAACAAGCTTTTGTACCAATAAGTGGATTTTTTTAACACGTTTTATTGACCGTTGTGGCACACCATAATTGCAGATTTTATGAGTTATCCTAGGACCAATGTAACTAGTAGAGAGCTTGTTATGATTATTGTAACTTGTTGAGAGCTGGTTAGGCCTAATGCGACTAGCAGAAAACCTGCTAGGAACAGTGTCAACAGTAAAGAGCCTGTTAGGATCATTGTAACCGGTAGAGCTTGTTAGGATCAATGTAACCGGTAGAGAGCTTGCTAGGATCAATGTAACCGTAGAGCTTGTTAGGATCAATGTAACCAGAAGAGAGCTTGGCAGATCCTGTTATCAATTTAACTAGCAGAGAGATTGTTAGAACTATTGTAATTCAGCTTACTCGACAGAAAAAAGGTGGGGGGGGGGACAAGTCGAATAGGGAAAACTTGCGATTTTGGTATAAATAGCAACGCTCTTCTTGCCGAATAAGGCAAGCGAAAATTTGCGTATGAAATAATTTCGCAAAAATCATTCTGAACCTAACAAAAAATATATTTCTTTGTGTTTATTTATTATTAAATTATTGTAAAGTTATCTAAAATATATTTAGCTGGATTAGGCTAAATTAAATTACGCTTGTTATAATAAGGTTAGGTAAGTTTACCAAGGTTCTTTTGGTACAAAATTATTAATTTTTACATTACATAAA
>NC_069405.1:66721205-66786205 GCF_026875155.1 Cherax quadricarinatus
AAAGGCACCATTAGTACACTAAGAGAAAACACCATAAGTGTCCGGGGCCCAAGACTGTTCAACAGCTTCCCATCAGCTATAAGGGGAATTATCAATAGACCCCCTGGCTGCCTTCAAGAGGGAGCTGGTCACATACTTAAAGTCGGTGCCAGATAAGCCGGGCTGTGGTTCATACGTTGGAATACGTGCGGCAAGCAGTAACAGCCTAGTTGATCAGACCCTGATCCACCGCGAAGCCTGGTCGTAGACCGAGCCGTGGGGACGTTGATCACAGGAATACCTTCCAGGTAGACTCCAGGTAGACAACTCTGAGACTGAAGAAATACTTACTAACATCCCTGTAATTCATCTAAGTCTTCAACTTCCTTGTTGCTGTATCCCATCTGTGGAACATCCTGTCTCTGTCAACCTTGTCGATTCGTTTAAGTATTTTATATATTGTTATCTTATCCCCCCTAACTATCCAGTCCTCCAGTGTCGTCAGGTTGATTTCCCTTAACCTCTCCTCGTAGGACATGCCCCTTAGCTCTGGGATTAGTGTTGTTGCCAACCTTTGCACGTTCTCTAACTTCCTTACGTGCTTGGCTAAGTGTGGGTTCTAAACTGACCCTACATACTCCAATATAGGCCTAATGTACACGGTGTACAGGGTCCTGAACGATTCCTTATTGAGATCTGGGAATGCTAGTCTTAGGTTTCCTAGGCGCCCATATGCTGCAGCAGTTATTTGGCTGATATGCGCCGCAGGAGATGTGCCCAGTGTTATACTCACCCCAAGATCATTTTCTTTGAGTGAGGTTTGTAGTCTCTAGCCCCCTAGACTGCACTCCGTCTGTGGTCTTCTCTGCCCTTCCCCAGTTTTCATGACTTTGCACTTGGTGGGGTTGAACTCCAGGAGCCAATTGCTGGACCAGGCCTGCAGCCTGTCCAGATCCCTTTGTAGTTTTGCCTGGTCCTCGTCCAATTGAATTCTCATCAACTTTAGATCATCTGAAAACAAGGACACTTCTGAGTCTATTCCTTTCGTCATGTCGTTCACATATACCAGAGCCCTAGGACTGACCCCTCTGGAACCCCGCTTGTCACAGGCATCCATTCTGACACATTGCCACGTACCATTACTAGCTGTTGTCTTCCTGACAGATATTTCCTGATCTATTGCAGTGCCTTTCCTGTTATCCCTGCCAGGTCCTCTAGCTTTTGCTGGAGGACGAGCTGTGTGGAACTGTGTCAAACGCCTTCTTCAGTCCAAGAAAACGTAATCTACCCACCCTTCTCTTTCTTGTCTTACTACTGTCACCGTCTCATAGAACTCCAGTAGGTTTGTGACACAGGATTTCTCGTCCCTGAAACCGTGCTGGTTGTCGTTGATAAGCTCATTCCTTTCCAAGTGCTCCACTCTTCTTCTGATAATCTTCTCGATGACTTTGCATACTATACATGTCAGTGACACTGGTCTGTAGTTGACTGCTTCGTGTCTCCTTTTTTAAAAATTGGGACTATGTCTGCTGTCTTCCATGCCTCAGGTAGTCTCCCTGTTTCGATAGATGTGTTGAAGATTGTTGTTAGTGGTACACACATTGCCTTGGCTCCCTCTCTCAGGACCCATGGAGAGATGTTATCCGGCCCCATTGCCTTTGAGATATCTAACTTGCTTAGCAGCCTCTTCACTGCTTCCTCGGTTGTATGTATTGTGACCAACACTTGATGGTGTACCCTACCTCTCCGTCTTTCTGGAGTCCCTTCTGTCTCCTCTGTGAACACTCACTTCTTTGAACCTCATGTTGAGTTCCTCACCTACTATTTGGTCGTTTCTTGTGATCTCCCTTCCTTCCTTCCTTCCTCAGCCTGATTACTTGGTCCTTGTCTGTTGTTTTCCTCCTGATGTGACTGTTTAACAGCTTCGGGTCAGATTTGGCTTTCGCTGCTATGCCATTTTCGAACTGTTGTTGGGCCTCCTTTCTTGCCTGTGCATATTCATTTCTGGCTCTATGACTGCTCTCCTTATTCTCCTTGGTCCTTTGCCTTCTATGCTTTTCCGTTGTCTAGCACACTTGGTTTTGGCCTCTCTACACCCTTGGGTGAACCAAGGGCTCATCCTGGCTTTCACGTTATTTCTGTTACCCTTTGGTACAAACCTCTTCTCAGCTTCCTTGCACAATGTTGTCACATACATATTCCATCATCTCGTTTACTGACTTCCCTGCCTATGTAGTCCCCTCGTAGTTTGGCATCATTCGTCCTGCCATTCCTGCTTCCCTCTTCATTTGTAACTCTACTATGTATTCGAAGTTCAGAACCACATGGTCACTGGCCCCGAGGATTCTTTTATATGTGATGTCCTCAATATCTGCACTACTCAAGTTGAATACTAGGTCCAGTCTTGCTGGTCCATTCATTCTCTCTCTCTCTCTCTCTCTCTCTCTCTTCTCTCTCTCTCTCTCTCTCTCTCTCTCTCTCTCTGGTAGTGGCTCCAGGTTCTCCTAGTCGATATCCTTGTGATTGAAGTCACCCACAATCAGCAGCTTTGCCGTGCTCGCATGAGCCCTTGTGGCCACTTCAGTCAGTGTGTCAGCCATCCCTCTATTGCTCTCATCATACTCTTGCCTTGGCTTCCTGCTGTTCTGTGGTGGGTTATACATCACTAAATACTACCATAGGATCTCCAGACTGAAGTGTTAGTATTATGTAGTCTCTTGCTTCTCCTCTGTCACCTCTCTCCAGCTCATCAAAATCCCATTGGTTTTTGATGAGCAGTGCCACTCCTCCACCCTTTCTGTTCCCTCTGTCTTTCTTCAGGATCTGATATATCATTGGAAAAATGGAATCTGTTATCATTCCTGTGAGCTTGGTTTCTGTGAAAGTGTTAGTGTTCCATACCTTCAGTTTCTTCTCCAACACTGTGTTCTGGGGGTCTGTGGGGTGAGGGACCTGGCAGTGTGCTGTGGGATTCTACAGCATAGTGTGGGGTGGGGGCTGTAAGTGTGGGTTGTGGGTTGTCTTGGGATAGCGTGTTTTGCTCTAGGGTTCTGATGGTAGTTCTGTGTGTGCTTGCACTTGTTACTCTGCCCCGTTCTGGTTGTCTTCTGCTGACTCTGACCTTGTCTCTCTTCCTAGCTCCTGTCTTTTCTGTGTCCTCTCTCTCAGCTGCTGTCGTTCTGTTCTTGTTCTGTCGTGGTCTAGGAACACCCTCTTGTATGTTGATGATTCCTTCAGCCGTGGTTTCTCTTGCAGGATTCTGTTGTGCACCGTTTCTGTCTTGAAAATCAGTTTGACTGGCCGATTTCTCCCCTTTAGGTACCCCTCTATTCTCTGAAAATTTGCTATCTCAGGCATGTCCTTCTCACCTATTTCTTTGATGATGTTTTCAAACTCCTGCTTTTCTTTCTGCCGTCTTTCATTGTGTGTCCTTCCATCGCTCTCCTGAAGCCCATGAATAAACACTGACTTTCCCCTCTCCTCCTCTCATTGCCATTCCCCGAGTCTCAGGGGCCCGTTTGTACATAGCCATTGTATCCCTTATTTTTTCCTGTAACTCTTGGTGGCATGGTAAGTGCCTCTGCAAGGGACCTGTCACCTTTTCCACTTTCTTTCCCCCTCACTTACTGCTATCCCTGCTCCCAACAACTCTCCCCCTTCATTCCTCGACCCTGCTTGGTGGACTGTGTGTGTGTGTGTGTGTGTGTGGTGTGTGGTGTGTGGTGTGTGGTGTGTGGTGTGTGTGTGTGTGTGTGTGTGTGTGTGTGTGTGTGTGTGTGTGTGTGTGTGTGTGTGGGTGTGTGTGCGTACTCACCTAATTGTGGTTGCAGGGGTCGAGACTCAGCTCCTGGCCCCGCCTCTTCACTAATCGCTACTAGGTCCTCTCTCTACTTCCTGAGCTTTGTCATACCTCGTCTTAAAGCTATATATGGTTCCTGCCTCCACTACCTCACTTGCTAGGCTATTCCACTTCCTGACGACTCTATGACTGAAGAAATACTTCCTAACATCCCTGTCACTCGTCTAAGTCTTCAGCTTCCAATTGTGACCCTTGTTTCTGTGTCCCCTCTCTGGAACATCCTGTCTGTCCACCTTATCTATTCCACACAGTATCTTGTATGTCGTTATTATATCTTCCCTGACCCTTCTATCGTCCAGCGTCATCAGTCCGATTTCCCTCAACCTTTCATCGTAGGACATTCCCCTGAGCTCTGGAATTAGCCTTGTTGCAAACCTTTGTACTTTCTCTAACTTCTTGACGTGCTTGACCAGGTGTGGGTTCCAAACTGGGGCTGCATACTCCAGTATGGGTCTGACGTACACAGTGTACAGTGTCTTGAACGATTCCTTATTAAGGTATCGGAACGCTATTCTCAAGTTTGCCAGGCGCCCATATGCTGCAGCAGTTATCTGGTTGATGTGTGCCTCCGGAGATGTGCTCGGTGTTATGGTCACCCCAAGATCTTTCTCCTTGAGTGAGGTTTGCAGTCTTTGTCCACCTAGCCTATACTCTGTCTACGGTCTTCTTTGCCTTTCCCCAGTCTTCATGACTTTGCATTTGGCAGGGTTGAATTCGAGAAGCCAGTTTCTGGACCACGTGTCCAGTCTGTCCAGGTCTCTTTGTAGTCTTGCCTGATCTTCATCTGATTTAATTCTTTTCATCAACTTCACATCATCTGCGAACAGGGACACTTCAGAGTCTATCCCTTCCATCATGTCATTCACATATATCAAAAATAGCACTGGTCCCAGAACTGACCCCTGTGGGACCCCGCTCGTCACAGGCGCCCACTGTGATACCTCTTCACTTACCATGACTCGTTGTTGCCTCCCTGTCAGGTACTCTCTGATCTATTGCAGTGCCCTCCCTGTTATACGCGCCTGATCCTCCAGCTTCTGCACTAATCTCTTGTGAGGAACTGTGTCGAAGGCCTTCCTGCAGTCCAGGAAAATGCAATCCACCCACCCCTCTCTCTCGTGTCTTCCTTCTGTTACCTTGTCATAAAGCTACAGGTTTGTGACACAGGATTTGACTTCCACGAATCCATGATGGTTGTCATTTATAATCTTGTTCCATTCCAGGTGCTCCACCACTCTTCTCCTGATAATCTTCTCCATGACTTTGCATACTATACACGTCAGAGACACAGGTCTGTAGTTTAGTGCCTCGTTTCTGTCTCCTTTCTTGAAAATGGGGACTACATTTGCCGTCTTCTATATCACAGGTACTTGCCCAGTTTCAAGGAATGTATTGAAGATTGTGGGTAGGGGCACACACAGCGTCTCTTCTCCTTCTCTAAGGACCCACGGGGAGATGTCCGGTCCCATCGCCTTTGAGGTATCAAGGTCACTTAGCAACTTCTGCACCTCCTCCTCAGTTGTCTGTATGTCCTCCAACACTTGTTGGTATATTCCCCGTTGATGCTCTCCTCTGTGCTGTCTTCCCAGAGTCCTTCCTGTCTCTACTGTAAATACTTCCTTAAATCTCCTGTTTAGCTCCTCACATACCTTCTGATCGTTTCTTGTGAGTTCCCCACCTTCTTTCCTCAGCCTGATCACCTAGTCTTTGACTGTTGTCTTCCTCCTGATGTGGCTATACAACAGTTTCGGGTCAAACTTGACTTTCGATGCTATGTTATTTTCAAACTGTCGCTGGGCCTTCTACCTTACCTCTGCATACTCGTTCCTGGCTCTGCGACTAATCTCCCTTTTTTCATGTGTTCTATACCATCTGTACTTTTTCCATTCTCTATTGCATTAATTTTTGCCTCCTTACACCGTCGGGTAAACTAGGGACTCGTTCTGGTCTTCCCATTACTTCTGTTGCCCTTGGGAATAAACCTTTTCTCTGCCTCCTTGCATTTTGTTATGTATTCCATCATTTCGTTTACTGACTTTCCTACCAGTTCTCTGTCCCACTTGAATCTTAGTCCCAAATCTACACACTACCATAACAAAGTACTCGGGTGATACATCTGATAGTGTAATACGGTCCTCAGTAAAAAGCAGGAAACAAATGGGCATAATAAGAATCACTGTGTCAATACCCCGTGGACCAAAAGTGCCCCAGCCTCCTACCAGCAATATAGGGGCATTGCCCGAGCAAGGTGCGGAATTTTTTAAAAGGGGAAAATTTGGGATCACTGACTCCGCAAAAAAGTCGTACCCAACCAGGCGGTGATGGATATACGATTTTGGCAAACCACTAACACAACACCTCGCGCCCGGGCAATAAACAAAAAACCCCTGGCCCCAGGCTTATCTTAAAACATACACCCTTTTCCCTTACCCCAACATTTTCAATGAAAATTTTTTTTTTTTGCTTATTTGAAATACTCTGATATAGGGCTATACTTTCCAATTTCATAATTCTTTCTCAAAAGCCTGAATGGGTGATTTCCGTTCAGAATCGTGGACGTTTTGTACGTGTGGGGGGGGTGGGGGGGGGGTTGGGTGTGTATGGGGAGGGGAGACGTGGGGTTTTATGGGGGGTACGTGTGTGTGTTGGGATTGCGTTTGTGTGTAGGGAGGCGCGTGTGTAGGGGAGTGCGTGGTGTGGGGTTAGAGAGGGCGTGTGTGTGTATGGGGGGGGCGGAATGTGAAAAGGGGATTTGCTTGTGTGTGTAGGGGGAGGTTTGGGGGTTTTTTATGGGAGGCATGTGGGGTGTATGGGATGCGTGGGGTGTGTATGGGAGGGGGTGTGTGGGGTAGGGAGGGCGTGGGGTGGTAGGGGATGCTTGGTGTTAGGGGAGTGCTTGTGTGGTATGGGAGTGCTTTGTGTGTTTTGGGAATGTTTTTGGGGTTTATGGGAATTTTGTGTTTGAAAGGGAAGTTTTTGTTGTGTATGGGATTTGGTTTGTGGTGTATGGGAATGCTTGTGGGGTGAAGGGGAGGGGCTTGGTGTGAAACGGGAGGCTTGTTTTTGTATGGGGAGGGGCTTGGTGTGTACGGGAGTGCTTTTTTTGGGGGTATGGGAGTGCTTGTGTGTGTACGGGAGTGCTTGTGGGTACGGGAAGTTTTGTGTTTTACGGGATTGCTTGTTTTGTTATGGGGTGCTTGTGTTTTGTACAAAAAGTGCTTGTGTGTGTACGGAGTGCTTGGGGTGTGTCCGAGAGTGTTTTGTGGGGTGTAGGGGAGTCTTGTGTGTGTATGGGAGTGCTTGTGTTTGTTGGGGGGGTGTTTTGTGTTTGTACGGGAGTGCTTGTTTTTAAACGGGGTGCTTGTGTTTTGTAGGGGTGCTTGTGTGGGTATGGGATTGTTTTGTTTTTGTAGGGGAGTCCCTTGTGTTTTAAACGGGAGTTTGGGTTGGGAAGGGGAGTGCTTTTTGTGTACGGAGTGCTTGTGTGTGAAACGGGAGGTTTGGGTGTGTGAAGGGGAGGGGCTTGGTGTGTACGGGAAAAACCCTTGTGTGTGTACGGGATTTTTTTTGTGTGTGAAGGGAGTGCTTGTGTGTTTTACGGAGTGCTTGTGTGTTACGGGAGGGCCGTTTGTGGAAATGGGGGGCCCCTTTGTGTGTTTTGGGTGCTTTTTGTGTTAGGGAGTGCTTGTTTGTGTACGGAGTCCCTTTGTGTGTACGGGAGTCTTTTTGTGTGTAGGGGAGTCTTGTGGGGTTTATGGAGTGTTTGGGTGTTGTTTTGTGAGTGCTTCTTTTTAACCTGCTCCCCCAAAAATATTATCTGACCGGACAGGTTCTGGGATTTAATAGATTTTAAATATTGGAGCTTCAAACGGGCTGGTGGGGGTGTGTATCCGTGCTTGTGTAATTTTTTATTTTTACGGTGGGGGCGCGTGTACTTACTGACAGAATTTACTCGTCGGTGAAAAAAAAAAACCCTGAAAATTAAATAAAGACCCCCACACCCCCTTTTTTTTCTATTTTTCGCTTTTTCCTTAAATTTTCCAACCCAACATTATCCACTTTCTTTACCCAATTTAACCCTCTTTTTTCTCCCCCTCATTCCAAAAAAATTTATCTTTCTTACCTTGTCCCACTTTTCAGTCCCCCCTCCCTTCCCCCACTTTTCATTTTTCTCTTTATTCCCCCTTTCTAAATCCCATTCTTCTAAAAAACCGAAAGGGAACAAAAAAACCCAAACTTTAGGCAGAAGGAAGGGGAACATTTTTTTAAACCGGTTAAAACAGATTTTCCCCCCCTTTCAGTCAAAGCCGGGAAAAGTAAATATAAAAATACTGGGGAAAAAAAAATTTTTTTTTTGCAAATTCTTTCTCTTTTGGTTTAAAGCAAAATACCTCATAAATAACTGGGGCCAAAACTTCCGGGCAAAAAAATTTCTCACTACCATTAAAACAAACCCAGAAAGTTTTCTAAAAAAAGGTTAAAAATTTTCCTCACTTAACTTTTTGGGAAAAAGGGGAAAATGAAAAAATAATGTCCACCGACTGACCCTACGGGGCGGGTCCATCATCTTAGTGCCCCCCCTCTCTAAAAAGAATTATGGGCAACTATTTTGAGTTTGGCAAAAATTTAAACAACTTTTTCTTCATTAAAACTTTTTTTTTTGCCATTCTGATAGAAATTTAACTTTAAAAAGGGGCCCTTAAACTTTTTTGATTTGTACAGAAATTTAATTAACACAAAAGGGCCAGTGACTCGCAAAAATTTTTAAAAAAAAGCCCGAGGGAAAAAAAAGTGAAGACCCTTCTAATGGTTTTTCATCCCAAAAGTAATTTTTTCACAAAAAAAAATTTAAATTTGATAAATTAAAGTACTTGAAAGGGGAAAAGTAAATAAAACTTGGGTAAAAATGCGTAAAGCATTGAAAAAATTTTTAAGGAACTAAATTAAAAAAAATTTTTTTTGAATGCCCAAAAATTCAAAAAGAATTTCTGAGTAGATCCAAAACTGACTATCATAACTTAAACGTAGAAAAGAACTTTTAACGAAGTAGTCTGCACATGAACAGGCTGTCGGGATGCTCCAGTAACCAAGCTTTGGTTTAAATTTTTAAAAAGTACTTCGGCATTTTGGAATATACCCCCAACCGATTCTACTTTTTTTTAACCTATTGGGGGAAGATAGTTTATGAATATAAAGTTCTATTACCCAATTTTAATTATATATATTTTAAAATATTTTTATATAATATAATATTATATATATAAATATATATATATTATATAATATATAATATATATAATAATAATATAAATATATAGCATACCAAAGTTTTTAAACAAAGAAATTAAAAAAATTTAAAAAAGAGTTAAAACAAATTAAATATATAAAATATAAAAAATATATATATATATATATAAAATAATATATTATAATATATAAATATATATATTAAATATATATGCAAAACAACCCTCGAAAAAAAGACAAATTCCAACAAGCTTTTCCCCGTGATACCACATTATCAAGAACTATAAAAATTAAAGCATCCCAAGGGAAGGCTATAAAAGGGGGCCCTGGTGAGCCCCCTCACTATCAGTTTCCCACAACGGTTAAACACCAAACCCGCCGCCCCCAAACCGGGATGGGCCTTTTTGCACAACTCCCCCAAAAAACTATTCCCCCAAAAAAATTTAAAAAAATTTTATTTGTCCTGTGTATTAAATTTAAAAACTTCCCAAAATTTTATTAAATTTTAAATGGGGTCAAAATTTTTATAAACCAAAGGAAATATTCATATTTTTGTCAAAACTGCTTTTTATGAAACAAATTCAATTTTATTCCTTCGACCAAGGGCTTGCTTGTTACTAAATTTCTCAACTTTTTAAAAACAATTGGATGGCTAAAATTTTCTTTCATGAATAAATAGGGGCATTGAATCTTTTTCCATCTAAAGCTATATTTATTTGTTTTAATTTTAAATTCGAGTTTTTTTTTTTACCAGTTTGACCGTAAAAAAAACTTAAACGCAAATTTTAAAAAAGGAAACTTTTAGAACATCCATCACAAATTTTGGGGAAATTCTTTAAACAAAAGTTTTTTTAAATTATCAAGATTTTAAAACAACTTTAATAAAAAAAGTCAAAAAAAGAAAGGCAATCAACCAAGTTTTCAAGGTAAGGGAGACCAACATATTTTTTTGTTGAAAAAGGCTGGTTGTTCCCTTTTTGGGGTTGTAAAAATAAATTTTTAGCAACTTTAAAAGATTTTTTCAAATTTCATTTCTTGGGAATTTTTAAAACATTACCCATTTCAAAAAATTTTTGGGTATTTCCCCATCTATGAACTCCCCCACTACAAATTCGTAAAGTGGTTTTTTTTGCCCTAAAAATATTTATTTTTAATATATAATAAATTATATATATATATAATATATATAAAAATATAAAAATTTTATAATATATCTACATTTAAAATATATATATATTTTATATTTTATATAAATTATTATTATATATATATATATATATAATAAATATTTACAATATATTTATATATAAATATAAATAAAACATATATATATATATAAAATAAAATATATATAATATATATATATAAATATATATAAAATAAAATAAAAAACCTGCGATTTTGGCTTTAAAAGCAAAAGCTCTCTTGCCGAATTTAAACCCGGGGAAAGTTTTTTGTATGCCCAAAAATTTTTGGAAAAAAAATTCTGAAACCCAACGAAAAAAAAACATATTTTTTTGTGTTTTTTTTATTATTAAATTTTGAAAGGGTTATCTAAAAAAATATTTTTGTTGGATTTGGCTAAAATTAAATTGGGGGTTTGGGAAGCTTTTTAAGGTTTTTTAGTTTTCAAATTATTAAAATTTTTCATTAGCAAAATATGAAAAAAAAAACACTTTAAAAAGGGATAAAAAAAAATTTTAGAAAGGACTTAAAATTTTAAAAAGAGCTTTTCTAATTGACGAATTTTACCTATTCGGGAAAGGGGTTTAATATATATAATATATATATAATATATAAAATATATATAATAAATATATATAAAATATATATAAAATTTTTATAAATATATTTTAAAATATTTGAATAAATGTAAGTGATTTTAAAACCCCCAATTGATTTTTCAAAAAGATGAGAAAGTAGTATCAAACAAGTTTCCAAAAATCGACAGGGAAAATAATTGAATCTTTTTTCATAAAAACAGTTTGACAATAATATGAATAATTTTCCCTTTGGGTTTAAATAAATTAGATCCATTTTTATAAGTAAAAGAATTTTGGGGAAAAATTTTTAAAAATAATTGGACAAATAATAATTTTTTTTTAAATTTTTTATTTCTAGGGGAGAAAAGTTTTGTTGCGGGTTGTGGAAGGACCCGTCTATTTGGGCAGCGGGGCCGCTGTCCCCTTTGCGTCAGGTTTGTGGGGTCTGATAGTGAGGGGTTGGGGTACCCCCTTTTTAAAACTCTCCTTTTATGCTTTTTCTTTCATTGTTCCTTATAAATTTAGGGAAACAAGAAAGGCATTGGGAAATTCTCTATTCTTTCACCCGTGGTTTTTTTTGCATATTCTGAAAAACACCTGTTAAATGTGATCCCTTAAATGCCTATATATTTATAATATATTAAATTTAATAAATTTTATATAAATATATATATATATATATATAAATATAAATTCCCCTTTCCGAAATGTAAAACCCGGGCAATTAGCAAGAACTCAAAAAAAAATTAAGTCATTTCTAAAATTTTTTCTTTTACGTTTAAAAAATTTCATTTTTTTCATTAATGTTTATGAAAAAAAATTTTTAAAAAAAAGCACCAAAAGGAACTTTAAAAAATTAAACCCAAAACCCATTATAACAAAACAAATTTTTTTTTAAACCTAAAACCCCCTAAATAATATTAGATTTGTTTACAAAATTTTTTTTCAAAAAAAACACAGTTTTAAATATATTTTTTTTGTTAGGTTCAGAAAAAAATTTTTGGGGAAATTATTGCATACACAAATTTTTCACTTGCCCCATATGGGGAAAGACGTGCAAAATTTTAAACCACATGGAAAGTTCCCGCCATTTTGGCAAAGATATATAAAATATAATATTTAAAATATAAATATATAAATATAATATCCCCAAATTTTTCTCCTGTTAAAAAATTTTTGGATCTTTTTTTTTTTAGATCTTTTTTTCGCGTTCCCTAGATTTTTTTTTACTGTAGCCACGGGGTGTATATGGGGTGCGTAATAAACTAAACAAATTCTAATAAAACAAACTCTGTAAGAGTACTCTGGAGACTAGTTTAATGTGTCAAGTACATGTCCTTAGCGTAAATGGCAAAGCCTTAGTTAACTGTTCTCACATCATGTATTCCCTCCTACCCTATATCTGCCCTCTATACCTCCTCCTTCCCATCATTCTTCCTCCCTCATATGCTCTCTTCCCTCCCATCCACCTACATTTCTCACTTTCTCATTCCTCTCTTTCTTCCTTCCTATCTCCTTCCTTCCCTCACTCCCTTTTTCCTTCCCACGTACAATAATGACAGACAAAACCTAACACCATTCCTTCCTCATATGCTCTCCTTCCTTTCCATCCGCCCACATTCTTCACCTACTACTTCCTATTCACCTTCCTTCCTATCTCCTTCCCTGTCTCCCTCTCATGTACAATTACGACAGACAAAACCCGTAATTACGAGACAGAAATATCATGTAAAGTGCAGTTTGCCTGGCTATCAGCTCGCTGGAGAGACAGGTCGTTACGACAGTCAAAACTGATGCTCCCTGTATCAGATGCTGCGAGCGTAACCTGAGATGGTGCCCAGGGTAGCAGGTACCCTGAGATGGTACAGAATAGCACCCTGAGATGGTACCCAGGGTAACATGTGCCCTGAGATGGTATCCAGAGAAGCAGATACTCTGAGATGGTGCCCAGGGATTAATAGGTACCCTGAGATGGTTCCCAGGGTAACACCCTGAGATGGTTCCCAGGGTAACACCCTGAGATGGTACCCAGGGTAATATGTACCCTGAGATGGTACCTAGAGTAGCAGGTACCTTGAGATGGTACCCAGTGTAGCATGTACCCGAGAAGTACCCAGGGTAGCATGTACCCTGAGATGGTACCCAGGGGAGCATGTACCCTGAGATGGTACCCAGATGAGCAGGTACCCTGAGATGGTGCGCAGGGTAATAGGTACGCTGGGATGGTTCCCAGGGTAGCAGGTACCCTGAGATGGTACCCAGGGTAGTACCTTGAGATGGAACCCAGGGTAACATGTACCCTGAGATGGTACCTAGAGTAGCAGGTACCCTGACATGGTACCCAGGATAGCAGGTACCCTGAGATGGTAACCAGGGTAACATGTACCCTGAGAAGTACCCAGGGTAGCATGTACCCTGAGATGGTACCCAGGGTAGCTTGTACCCTGAGGTGGCACCCAGAGTAGCAGATTTTTTGAGTTGGTACCCAGGAACACTAGACCCTGACATGACACCCAGAGAACGCTAGCACCCTGACATGACACCCAGAGAACGCTGGCACCCTGACATAACATCTAGGGAACGCTGACACCCTGACATGTCATCCAGGAAATGCTGACACCATGACATGACACCCAGGGAACGCTGGCACCCTGACATGACATCAAGGAAATGCTGGCACCCTGACATGACACCCAGGAAACGTTGGCATCCTGACACGACACGCAGGAAACGCTGGCACCCTGACATGACACTCAGGGAACGCTGGCACCCTGACATAACACCAAGGAACGCTGGCATCCTGACATAACACCAAAGAACGCTGGCACTCTGACATGACACCCAGGAAATGCTTTTTCCCTGACATAACATCAAGGGAACGCTGGCACTCTGACATGACACCCAGGGAACGATGGTACCCTGACATGATACTTAAGAAATTTCGGAAAATTATGGGAGATAATGTTTCTTTAAGTTTTTCAATGTCATCAGCTGTGTCAGCAAAATTAGACGAAAGGGAAAATATCCCCAATATTTATGCAGAAAAAAAATGTCGAGTTAGTCAAGAACTTTGTTTGGCGAGTCGAGCCCCTCCCAAGGAAGAGGGAAAGATGACGAGGTAGGAGAAAGAACGATCAATGATCGTAGAATAGGGCGTGAAAACGATTAATGACCGTAGGAAGAAGGCGTGAGAACGATTAGTGATCGTAGAAAGAGGGTGTGAGAAAGATCAATGATCATAGAAAGAGGGCGTGAGAAAGATCAATGATCGTTCTCACTAAAGGCGCTGTGCTTTACTGAACGACCAACATTCTTTTAGGAGGCGCTAAGGCCGGTGAATGTTATTCTCCAAGACGACGTGTGGGACGTGCAACACGACGTGTGGGACGTGCAACACGACGTGTGGGGCATGAAACACGACGTGTGGGACATGGAACACGACGTATAGGACACGCAACACGACATGTTGGACGTGGCTTGCATGTATGAGGTACAAATGTCTTTCAGTTTCCCTTTTGCAGAGGCGTGAAAGGCTCATTTTTTAGTCTCCCTCTCATCTAGGCGAGTATTAATAGAAAGAGCGTCTGTCTCGCGCTGAACAGACAGTGAGCAGAGCCTCCACAGCGTCTGGTGCTCAATGACCCGTATTGGTTTAACGCTCAACACGAATTACAGTGTTTTCCGGCATATAAGGCGCTTTTTTTCCCCACACAGTCTCGGAAAATAGGGCTGCGCCTTATATGCTGAACGCCAGGGTCAATGGTAGGCTTTGGATTACGCTTTAGAAGTTGTTTACTAACGTTAAGTTACATATGCTTGGAAAAATAGTCTTATATGCTCGTGCGCCATATATGCCGGAAAATACGGTATCTGTCTGTGTATACCCTCTCCGCACACGTCTGGAACTAGTCTTGTTGCAGATTTTTCAACTTCCTTCGGTGTTTATACTGCTTGACTAAGTATAGCATACCAGTGCTATACCAGGTTTAGGTTTCATGCTAGTTGCCACACACTATACTGCTTCACCAGTTGTGGGTTCCGTGCTAGTTGCCCACCACTATACTGCTTCACCAGTTGTGGGTTCCGTGCTAGTTGCTACACCCTATAGTTCTTCACCAGGTGTTGGTTCCATGCTAGTTGTCACACACTATACTGCTTCACCAGGTGTGGGTTCCAAGCTAGTTGTCACACACTATACTGCTTCACCAGGTGTGGGTTCCATGTTAGTTGCCTCACACACTATACTGCTTCACCAGGTGTGGGCTCAGCACTCAGTACCACCCACTAAATAATCGAGTAGCTCTTATCATCAGTGTTGTCGACTTTCGTCGAGTCGGTAACTTGCTCATATTTTGGTAGTTTATTTCTTGTTGCCTATGAGTAATAGTAACTGGTATACCTATGTGCTCTGGTAACTTACATACCCGTGGAATATGGATGTTTGAAGAAAAAGCATAAATGGTATAGTTACGCACATGATAACTTGCTTTCCCTACTAGAGTGGAATAAAATTAAAAGGAGCAGTGTGGTAAACCATCTCGCCGCTGAAAAAGCAAATCAAGTTCCACCTTCAGAAAGGCAACTACTACTACTAATGCTACTACTACTGCTACTACTGCTACTGCTACTACTACTGCTACTGCTACTGCCTGCTGCTGCTGCTGCTGCTGCTGCTGCTGCTGCTGCTGCTGCTGCTGCTGCTGCTGTGGCTGCTTAGATGCTGCTGCTGCTGCTGCTGCTTGAAAGAACTGTCAAACTTTTAGATGGTGGTAACGAAACAGGAAGAAACCCAACTTTTCGTACAATTCCCGGGAAGAGGAAAGAAAGGCTTTGTTTCCGGGTATGGTCAGAACTGCGTGGCTGTGCTGACTAGCTGACCTTTTCTTGGCAGTCTTTGCTGGCCTTGTAAACCGGAGAGGATGTCCACTGCTGTGAGGTTAACAAGTCACAGAATTGCTTGTATGGGACTAGAAAATGAATTAATGGGGTTATGAAAACCTATTCCATGGGATGCATTGAAAATGGGTTGGGCAAGTATTTTTTGTTAATGGGTTTGGGTCTGAGAAGAACCTACCTAGTTTGGACCAGTAGGCCTGCTGCAGCATTCTTCCTTTCTTATGTTTATCTGCCCTGGGTAGACGATGATACGTTGCATTAGTCGCTGGGAAAATGCTATGACTTCACAGCTCTATACAGAGCGAAACGTTGCCCCAATGAAAGCTTAATTCTGTATCGTAGATATTTTCTTCACAGAGGATTGTGATGAGCATTAGACAACATCAAGTGATTCCCGTGTTAGTGAATAAAATCTTTAACGATAAAGTAGACTTCAGAAATGAAATCTAGCTTTACGAAAGCTATGCACCCCAAGTGTTGAACCTTTGCTACCAGAGCGTCCGAAATAAAGTCCTCCCAGCGTTAAAGGTGGGTCTTGCAGTGGCTTACGAGTGTCTGTAGAAGTGATGAGTGAGCACGGGACTCAGGCTGACTCCTGGCTCCATCCTTCTGAAGGACATCACTTCATTACTTCTTCAAGTGACTCACTATAACACGTGATGCAACATGTTATATTGTATAAAATCCTCTTAGAACATGCTACACCGTGTTAAATTCTCTTAGAACATACTACACCGTGTTAAATCCTCTTAGAACATGCTACACCGTGTTAAATCCTCTTAGAACATGCTACACCGTGTTAAATCCTCTTAGAACATGCTACACCGTGTTACATCCTCTTAGAACATGCTACACCGTGTTATATCCTCTTAGAACATGCTACACCGTGTTAAATCCTCTTAGAACATGCTAAACCGTGTTAAATCCTCTTAGAACATGCTACACCGTGTTACATCCTCTTAGAACATGCTACACTGTGTTATATCCTCTTAGAACATGCTACACAGTATTAAATCCTCTTAGAACATGCTACACCGTATTAAATCCTTTTAGAACATGCTATACCGTATTAAATCCTCTTAGAACATGCTATACCGTGTTTAATCCTCTTAGAACATTCTATACCGTGTTAAATCCTCTTAGAACATGCTACACCGTATTAAATTCTCTTAGAACATGCTACACCGTGTTAAATCCTCTTAGAACATGCTACACCATGCCACAACGCACATTCAGGAACTCAGGCCAGCTGACAAGAGAGAAGTTTGGACCTACAGAAGTTACCTTATACTGAAGAGCTCTAACTCACGGGCAATTTTAAAAACTTACCTTGTACTTAATATCAACGCTACTTTACTTAAATAAGATATATACATAATAAATCACTTGCTAAAAGATGGTACGAAAAGTAATTTAAATACGCTTTAGATTGCTGCATACACGTAAAATCCTTTAGAAATGCTATAACCTTAAAACTTTTAGAGAAGATAGAGAAGAGTTAAATGTCTGTAGAACCCATTGTATACCGTGTTGCAAGCCCGTCTTACAACATGGCCCCGTCATTCAATTCTCTTAGGACCTCTCTCACCCCTGATTAAATACCTCTTAAACATGTACCCGCCTCCACACTTCACTTTCAGACTATTCCAGCTGACAAGAGAGAATACTTCCTAACAATCCTTTATTACTGAGTCTTCAACTCATGGGACCTTTTAAATTTCCCCTATGTCTTTATAAACCCGCTATTTGGTACTTAAATTACGTTATCATGTAAATCCCCTTGCTCCAGTGTGTAGCGAAATCTTTTGAAATGAGCTGATAGTTGTTTGTTGCAAACCTTTGCAACTTTCTCTAATTCTTGAGGCTGACTTTGATCCGAAAACTTCTAGATACTAGAGAGTGACGAAGAGAGATAGAGTCTGAGAGTTAGAGTAGAGTGAGTGTGTGTGTGTGTGTGTGTGTGTGTGTGTGTGTGTGTGTGTGTGTGTGTGTGTGTGTGTGTGTGTGTGTGTGTGTGTGTGTGTGTATGCGTGTCCCGCCTCTTCACTGGTCGCTATTAGATCACTCTTCCTGCTCCATGAGCTTTATCATACCTCTTCTTAAAGCTATGTATGGATTCTGCCTCCACTACACCACTTCCCAGACTATTCCACTTTCTGACAACTCTGTGACTGAAGAAATACTTCCTAACATCCATGTGATTCATCTGAGTATTCAGCTTCCAATTGTGATCCCTTGTTGTTGTGTCCCATCTCCGGAACATCCCATTCAGATTTGACCCCATTAATGGAAACTCTCCGCTTTCTATTGGTAAGCCATGCCTCTCTCCATGCTAGAACTTTACCTCCTATACCATGAGCTGCCACTTTTCTTAAGAGTCTCTTGTGAGGTACTCTATCGAAGGCTTTACTAAAATCCAAATAAACAATATCGTATTCTTTATCACTGTCACTGCCTCAAATGTTCTATTGAAGAACGTCAGTAAGTTTGTCAAGCAGGAACGACCTCTCATGAATCCATGCTGAGATTCATTATTCAAATTATGCTCTTCAAGGTGACTTCTAATAATGTCAGCTATAATTGATTCTAATAACCTGCCCACTATAGATGTCAGGCTTATTGGACGGTAATTTGAACATGAGAACGTAAGAATGGAGTAACACTGCAGAAGGCCTACTGGCCCATGAAAGGCAGGTCCTTATCAAAACGAACTCTACCTAGAGCTACCCAAGAAATAACTCCAGTACCCAATGACACCAATCAAACCCAGCCCCTCCCACTCATATATTTGTCCAGTCTCTTCTTAAAGCTACCCAAGGTCCTAGCCTCTATCACCCAACTGGGAAGATTGTTCCACGCATCTACAACTCCATTAGAAAACCAGTACTTACCTAGGTCCTTTATAAATCTAAATTTACCCAACTTAAATCCATTCTTTCTGGTTCTTACCTGGTTCGACACCCTCAGTACTTTATTAATATCTCCATTGTTTATGCCCGTCATCTACTTATACACTTCAGTGATATCTCCCCTCATTCTTGTCTCTCCAGAGAGTAGAGATTTAAGGCTTTAAGTCTATCTTCATACGGAGATTCCTTACAGTAAATCATTTTAGTCATTCTTCTCTGTATGTTCTCTAATGAGTCTATATCCATCCTGTAGTAAGGGAACAAAACTGAGCAGCATAATCTAAATGAGGCCTCACTACTGATGTATAGAGCTGTAAAATAACTTTTAGACTTCTGTTACTTATACTTCTTGAGAAAAATCCAAGTAATCTGTTAGCCTTGTTGCGCACACATTACCAAGAACTAGTACCTTACACTTATCCACATTGAACTTCATCTGCCATTTTTCAGACCAAGACATTAATTTGTCCAAATCCTCCTGGAGTTCATTGCTATCCTCCCCAGAATGTATTATACGGCCTATCTTTGTATCATCAGCAAATTTTCTCATGTCACTCGTAATCCCTTCATCAAGGTCATTAATGTAAATTATGAACAAGAAAGGGCCTAAAACTGATCCTTGTGGAACGCCACTAGTGACTAATCCCCATACAGATTTCACCCCATTAACGGTAACTCTCTGCTTTCTATTGGTAAGCCATGCCTCTATCCATGCTAGAAATTTACGTCTTATACCATGAGCTGCCACTTTTCTTTAGAGTCTCTTGTGAGGTACTCTATCGAAGGCTTTACTAAAATCCAAATAAACAATTCTTTATTACTGTCAACTGCCTTAAGAACGTCAGTAAGTTTGTCAGGCAGGAACGACCTCTCGTGAATCCATGCTGAGATTCATTTATCAAGTTATGCTCTTCAAGGTGACTTCTAATAATGTCAGCTATAATTGATCCTAATAACTTGCCCACTATAGATGTCAGGCTTATTGGACGGTAATTTGAAGGAGTGGACTTATCCCCTGATTTGAATATAGGAACCACATTAGCCATCTTCCACAACTCTGTCACAACACCGGTAAGGATGGACGCATTAAACACACTCGTTAATGGCTGACTAAGCTCCATCTTGCATTCCTTAAGTACCCTGGAAAACAGCTCATCGGGTCCCGGGGACTTATTTTGCTTCAGTTTGTCTATCTGTTTAATAACCATGTCCCTCGTGACAGTAATATTAGTTATTTAAATTCATCAGGAACTAAATAATTGTTAATTGCTGGAATCTCGTTTACATCTTCCTGTGTAAAAACTGACAAAAAATAGTCATTAAATAAGGAACACATTTCCAGTTCGTTATCCGTCAGCTGCCCATTCCCAATTTTCAGAGGTCCTACTTTTTCCTTCACCTATACACTTAAAAGAACGCCTTTGGATTAGTCTTTGGTTCATTAGCAACTCTAATTTCATAGTCACGTTTAGCCTTTCTAATCCTCTTTTTTACTTCTTAAATTAAGCTGGACATATTGGTCAGTAAGGTTAACCTCTGAAATTAAGACACGTGTGTAACATCTGGGTATCTTTATTGTAGACGTTTCGCCATCCAGTGGCTTTACCAATACAAATTCCAGGACATAACTTGAAGACAGTAGAACTATGTACAGAAGATGAGGTAATCAGTCCCTCAACCTAGGAGTAGATGCGAAGAGCACCGTAGTCGTGGAGATTCTGAAGCAGAAGCAAGGCGCCTGACGCTTATATACTAACGTCAGGTGGAAATGGGACATGTAGCAGACGAGGGCATAGTCACTGGTAGGCGGGATTCCCCAGTGGAAGTAGGTCCTACCCAAAGAGATGGGTTAGTTGTAGTAGTAGTTGTCGTAGTCGTGAAGGTTATGTACATGTTCTCAGATTCAAGATTCCATGCCCTCGTCTGCTACACGTCCCATTTCCACCTGACGTTAGTATATAAGCGTCAGGCGCCTTGCTTCTGCTTCAGCATCTCCACGACTACGGTGCTCTTCACACCTACTCCAAGGTTGAGGGACTGATTACCTCATCTTCTGTACATAGTTCTACTGTTTTCAAGTTATGTCCTGGAATTTGTATTGATAAAGCCACTGGATGGCGAAACGTCTACAATAAGATACCCAGATGTTGCACATGTGTCTTAATTTCATCTTGTCGGTATTGTATACCATTCTTGTACAACAAGGTTAACCTCTCCTTTTCTGATGCGCCTGTAAATTCCCCTTTTCTCCCCTAATAGATATTTTAGCCTCCTGTTAATCCATTTGGGATCGTTATTATTAGACCCAATTTCTCTTTGGGGAATGTATATACTCTGAGCAAGGTGTACATTATTAAGAAAAAAATCATAAATGCAGATCCCTTCAAAATCATAAGTATGATCATCAATAAAATCATTAGCTAGATGACCCCAATCGAGATTTGACAGGTGTTCCCTAAGTCCATTATAATCGGCAGAACGAAAATCAGGGATTTTTACTGTATTATCATTATTCTTGTATTCCCAGTTATTGCTAAAAGTGATGGATTTGTGATCACTTGCGCCAAGCTCTTCAGTGATCTCCAGATTATTTACGAGTGTTTCCTTATTTGACAAGACTAGGTCTAGCAAATTATTACCCCTGGTAGGCTCTGCTACACACTGCTTCAGAAAACAGTCCTGAACTGTTTCCATAGTCACTGGACTCTAGATTACCGGTCAAAGAATTCCAGTCAATTTGACTAAAGTTAAAATCCCCTGCTATCATTATGTTATTGTGTCTAGAAGCCCTAATAATTTCATCCCAAAGAAGTCTCTCTTTATCGTGATCCAAGCCTGGAGGTCGGTATATTACACCTAGAATTAGTTTTTCTTGACCTACAAACTCTACCCAAACAGATTCTGTTACTGTTCCATCTATTTTTATACCTGTTTTTATGCAACAGTTAATATTTTCTCGAACATATAATGCAACTCCTCACCCTTTCCCTGATTTGAATATAGGAACCACAACCGAGCCATCTTCCACCACTCTGGCACACCACCAGTAAGGATGGACGCATTAAACACACTCGTTAATGGCTGACTAAGTTCCATCCTGGAAAACAACTACGACTTTAAGGGTGATGGACTGATTACATCGTCTTCACATCTCTACTGCTCCTGCCTACTTTCTGTACTCGACTGAAGAAGCCTACTGTGTAGGCGAAACGTTTCGGAATGAAGTTACCTAACTGTTGTAATAAAGTTGATAGAATTACCGACAATATGTAAAGTAAAAGGACACAAGTGCAACTAATGTGACATTTTTATTGTGAAAACGTTTCGCTCTCCAGGAGCTTAACTGTTGCCCATGTGTCTTACCTACTATCCTCTCGGTATTGTATGCCATTTTGATATTCATTATTATTATTATTATAGTAGTAGTAGTAGTAGTAGTAGTATTTTGTAGCTATAAGAAGAGACTGGACAAATATATGAGTAAGAAGGGCTCGGTGTGATTAGTATATGAGGTACTGAAACTAATTCTTGGTCAGCTTTGGGAAAAAGTTGGACAAGTGGGTGGGTGGGAATGGTTACCTTAGAGAAACACCTGAAAATTAAGACACATGTGAAGCACTTGGGTATATTTATTGATGGGACGTTTCGCTTACACAACAGGCTTCTTCAAATACAGAATAAGTAGCAGTAGTGAAATAAAGATGATGTAATCAGTCCTTCAACGTGGAAGAAAAAGTATTTTAGGTGGTCAGTCCCTCAGCCTGACCATTTCCAACATACCAGAGAAAGACTTGCCTAGTTTGGGCCAGTGGGCCTGCCACAGTGTTCCTCCATTATGTTCTTACGATTGGTGATTCCTCTCGGGTAGTTCCTAGTGATGAATACCGAAACCACTGTACTTGGACCGTAACACCTGGACCGTACCCACCAGGACCAGACACTCTGGAAGGTACCGCCTGGACCCTATCCAGTGGACCGTACCCAAGGCAGCAGCTACCCACAGGGGCGTCACCAGCAGCGCCTCACACTCCCACAGCTCAACTCAACACATAAATTACGAGAGTTTTGACCGAAGTTTTCTGTCAGCGTGGAAAAAAGTAGGTCGTTGAGGGAGTCCACGACATGAACCTTCAACTTGCTCTTGCTCTCATTTCTCTCTCTCAGTCTTTCTCAATCTATCACAATCTCTCTCACTCTCTATCTCTCGTTTTCTCTTTTTCATTGACTAGAGGGAGTAAAACGTAGCATTTTTCTCAATGAGACAGATAGATTGATAGAGAGGGAGAGAGAGAGAGAGAGAGAGAGAGAGAGAGAGAGAGAGAGAGAGAGAGAGAGAGAGAGAGAGAGAGAGAGAGAGAGAGAGAGAGAGAGAGAGAGAACTTTTGGCAGTATTTCGCGACAGTATATTAACAGCAGCCGCAAAGTTTGGGAATAACCACGCCCTCCCCACGACTAATTGTTAACAACGGCATCCCGGAGCAATTATACCCGGCGGAGGAGAGTTTGGGTGGTAGTCTTGGCTGCTGTTACCAGCCAGCCGTTACCTCTGTTATAGTGCAAACATTGCTCGGGTATTGAGAATCAGGGGGATGGGGATAAGAAAAACTGCAGTAGTAGTAGTAGTAATAGTATTGGTAGCGGTAGTAATAGTAGCAGAAATAGTAAGTAGCAGGAATAGTAGTAGTGGGAATAGTAGCTGTATAAGTATTAGTAGTAGTAGTAGTAGTATGAGTATTAGAAGCAGCAGTAGTAGTGGTAGCAGCAGCAGCATCAGTTGCAATAGTAACAGTGAAGATAGTAGTAGTATTAGTATCAGTAGTAGCAGTAATATGAGTAGTAGAAACAGCAGTAGTAGTAGCGATAGCATCAGCAGCATCAGCAGCAGTAGTGGTAATAATATAAATAGTAGGAGCATCAGCATCAGTTGTAATAGTAGTAGTAGTAGCAACAGCAACACCAGTAGTAGTAGTAGTAGCAGTCGAAGCAGCAGCAGCAAAAATAATAATAATAATAATAATAATAATAATCATCATCATCATCATCATTTGTTGGTGGTGGTGTTATTCATATAAGGTCTACTACAGTGGGTACCTATGGTCATCTATGGTGAGTATCTAGACCTCACCACCACCATCACCTTCAGTAATGGTGAGCATCTATGATCAGTTATAGTGATCGTCAAGGGTCATTTATGTACCTATAAACGATCTTAACTGCGCTCTTGAGAGAATGACACCTTTGTCCTGAGGCAGCAGTAACAGCAGCTTGTCGCCAAACATGATGTACGAGTAACAGGGTCTCATGTTATCTGTCTTCTGTCTAGTTGACAGACAGGATATGATTTCTAGCAAAAAGACAGCTCGTCCTCTCTAGCAAAAGAACAACTCGCCCTCTATAGGTAAAGAGTATCTTTCATCTGTAACTAAAGCACAGCAAGTCCTCTCTAACAAGGATCAACTGCAGCATAAAATTACCCACCATGAACATTGAAACAATATTAGAAATTTTAAATTCAGTAGAGTTAATGTTTCACTGCGGCAGTACGAAATTTTTAATTGAGATAATATGTACATATATATAAATGTATATATACTTGAAGCGGAAATAATGACAACAATACATACAGTGGACTGAATAAATATTTTCTTTGTACCTGACATAGGAATATTTTATATGCCAGTGGGATTTCTGTGTTGATGTACACATACGCACACGCACGCACACACACACACACACACACACACACACACACACACACACACACACATACACACACACACACACACACACACACACACACACACACACACACACAAAATTAGATGTTTGTATGATTAGGGAGAAAGGGGTAGCAATTTACCGTTGAAACCAATATCAATCTAGAAATTACAGTGGAGACTGAAAATCACTCCACGTTATTAAGAGACATTGTAGACAGAGAGAAATCGGATATTGATTTTTTGGAGGGTTATTTCGGAAAAGAAATAAAGTGGAGAACAGAGAAAACCATAAACCAACACCACAAATGAGATTACTAAATGCTTAGTGGATTTTATCGTTCAAGAACATGTAGAGTGATGTAGAAGAAGTGAACAACCTGGAGTTTACCTGGAGAGAGTTCCGGGGGTCAACGCCCCCGCGGCCCAGTCTGTGACCAGGCCTCCTTAGGTCAGTGTCCCAGGATGCGACCCACACCAGTCGACTAACACCCAGGTACCCATTTTACTGATGGGGAACATAGACAACAGGTGGAAAGAAACACGTCCAATGTTTCTACTCTGGCTGGGTATCGAACCCAGGCCCTCACCGTGTGAAGCGAGAGCGTTAACCACCAGGCCACCAGAGCCAGAAAGTGGAGCACAGACAAGTTATTCTTTTTATTTACCTAGATTAAGCTCAAGGAAGAAATATTAAGGAAAGATTAGGACATGAAAATATTGGAAATACATAAGGATATATAAATTAGACAAGAGTAAGAAGGTCTAATGGTTCTTCTTAGAAACAAACACGGGACAGAGGGTAATCAAATTAAAACAAATGAAAAATTTCGTAAACAAATTTTTGAAGATTTTATATACCGACATTGATAGAGTAGTCTAAAAAAGAATAGAATTATGTGGTATTATCAATAGCAGAAACCTAATAATAACCTAACAATAAACTAGAAAAAAAAAACATACTAAATGAAGTTTTATTCGACGGAAAAAAATTAAGCTGGAGAAAACGGAAAGTCAGGAAGAAATTATTTTTATAATTTTTTAATATTTTTTAATAAAAGAAAAAAATAATGATGAGAAATTCATAGTAGTTAGTCCATACGAACCAGCGTTTAATAACACTTGAGAGAGAGAAGAATTTAATAAGGTAGACAAGGGATTACATTATGTACTGTGGGAACTTGTGATAAAAAGTGAACCAGAAAAGGAGGTGGTTATTGTAATTGTGGATATTAGTTATAAAAAATAAACTGTACAGCTTATTAAGCTGCTCTTGTTGATAAAGGCCCCTCAAGGAAGGTTCCTTGATGTTGGTGAGGGGCTCTTGATTTAGGGAATTGGATCTGTGCTCCAGTTCCCCGAATTAAGCCTGAATGCCTTCCACATACCCCCCCCAGGCGCTGTATAATCCTCCGGGTTTAGCGCTTCCCCCTTGATTGTAATAATAATAATAATTCATCTGTAGTAAATGTATCAATATAGAGATGAAGGTACAAAAGTGAGAGGAACACACCTTCAGTACTAGACCTGTTCTAGCAGTACTAGGTATAGCAATACTGTTCTAACAGTACTGCTAGAACAGTACTGCTAGACCTAATGCTGCTAGAACACTACTGCTAGACCTAGTACTGCTAGAACAGTACTGCTAGACCTAGTACTGCTAGAACAGTAATGCTAGAACAGTACTGCTAAACCTAATGCTGCTAGAGCACTACTGCTAGACCTAGTACTGCTAGAACACTACTGCTAAACCTAGTGCTGCTAGAGCACTACTGATAGACCTAGTACTGCTAGAACAGTACTTCTAGAACAGTACTGCTAAACCTAGTGCTGCTAGAACACTACTGCTAGACCTAGTACTGCTAGAACACTACTGCTAAACCTAGTGCTGCTAGAGCACTACTGATAGACCTAGTACTGCTAGAACAGTACTTCTAGAACAGTACTGCTAAACTTAGTGCTGCTAGAACACTACTGCTAGACCTAGTACTGCCTAGAACAGTATTGCTAGAACAGTACTGCAAAACCTAATGCTGCTAGAACACTACTGCTAGACCTAGTACTGCTAGAACACTACTGCTAAACCTAGTGCTGCTAGAACAGTACTGCTAGAACAGTACTGCTAGACCTAGTGCTGCTAGAACAGTACTGCTAGACCAAGTACTGCTAGAACACTACTGCTAGACCAAGTACTTCTAGAACACTACTGCTAGACCAAGTACTTCTAGAACACTTCTGCTAGACCAAGTACTGCTAGAACAACAGAAGCAGTTTTTTCATAAAACTATCTACATCCTCTTGGAAAGAATGATCAGGTTCTACTGTAAATAATATATGCAGTGAAATATGACTTGGGAGACGATATTGAAGGTGACAAACAAGGACCAATACATTATAAGGATAATGAAATTCTCTAAAGCAGAATTTTGCTGAAACTTGATGGACAGAAATCTTACAAGTGACAGACCTAGATATTTGTACGATGAGTTATGTCACATGAATAAAAATGTGATTCAACAGTGTATTCTCAAAGCAGAATAGAGGAAGTAATATAATAGAGTGGTTTAAGTGTAAGGAGATGGAGAACTCTGAAGAACTTAAAAGCAAAGTAAGAAGCGGGTCAAACTTTTCAGAGATTTCAGTAGGCTAGAAATTAGTAAATAAATGTAAGGAGAGAGGAAGAAAGAAACTTTGAAAAGGAAATGACAGAGTAAAGAAATACCAAATCTTTTTCTCAAGTCTACAAAAAAGAGGTAAACTAAATGACAGACATTTTTTTTTTAATAAAAACGGAAAAGAGCAAAATCAATGAAGTTGAGGAGGAAATGATTGAGGTTTTAAAGAGAAAATTTGAGAGTGTTCACCACGAAGGATATCTGAATGGAAGACACTGAAATAACTAAAAAAGGAAAAAATTATTCGTGGATCCGGACAAGAAAAAAAAGCAAAAGGACCAGACGAGATAACACCTCGAGTTTCAAAAGTATGTGCAGAAGAATGTTCCCAGGTAATTTGGAAAACTTTTAAAAAATTTCATATAAAAATTTGAAAAAAAATTGAAAATTATTAAATTTAAAAACCCAAGGGCCCCTTAAATCAGGGGGGGTTCTTTCTTTAAATAAATATTTGTAAAAAAATATGGAAAATCTTGGGAAAAAAATTTTAAAACAAAAAAAGACAATTAAAATTAAAAGAAACGTTTCGCCTTTTTTTCATATATTTCAATATAAAACCACTGGATATCCGGGTAACCTTATAAAAGTTTTTCAAAAAAAATTTTAAAAACAAAATTGAAAAAACTTCCCAAGAGTTTTTTTCATTAATAAAATGATCAATTATCAACAAAAAGAATTATAAATCCGGGGTTTTAAAACACTAAAACCAAAATTAAAAAAAAAATTAAAATTCCCCAATTTAAACTCAAATTATAAAAAATTTTAAATTTAAGGGGAAAAAAGATGAAAAAATTTTTAAAAATCAGGAAAGGTTAAAATTAAATTACTGCGTTGTGTTGCCCCAACCTGACTTTATAAGTTAAAAAAAATTTAAAAGGTTCAAAAGAACCAATTTAAAATCTAGTTGGATGTTTAAAGAAAACCTAAAGAGCCCACCTTTTCTTTAAAAAGGTGAAAAAGGTGGAGAAGAAATCCAAAAACCAGGGAAGGTAATAAAAAAATGAATATTGTATATTTGACAGTGCTGGAGTGAGTGTTGTCTTAGGGTTGGACCAGACAGAAAGGACCACGGTTTACCGGGTTTGGGGAGTGGTGTGTCATTATTGGACCATGACGTATGACCACTGCTTACCATTTGGGGTTGAGGGGGTGTGTCATTAGGTGGACCATGCAGTGGGACCACTGGTTTTACCAGTGGGGAGGGGTGGTCATTAGGGGGACCAGACATAGTGACCACTGGCTTACCATTTTGGGAGTGAGGGGGGCCCTTTAAGGTGACCATGACAGTAGTGACCACTGGCTTACCATTTTTTGGATGGTGGTGCTTTATGGTGGACCATACATTGACCACTGGTTTACCAGTGGGGAAAGGGGTGTTTTCTTTAGGGTGGACCATACAGTAGGACCACTGGCTTACCAGTGTGGAGTAGGGTGTGTCATTAGGTGGACCAACATAGTGACCATGACTTACAGTGGGGAAGGAGTGGTCTTTATGGGGAACCATGACAGTAGTGACCATTTGCTTACCATGCTGGAGTGAGGGGTCATTAGGGTGGACCATGACAGTAGTAACCACGGCTACATGTGGAGTGAGTGGTGTTCATTATGGTGGACCATGACAGTATGACCACTGCTTACCATGTTGGATATGTGTCATTATGGTGGACCATGAAAGTAGGACCACTGGCTTACCAGTGTGAGTGAGTGTGTCATTAGGGAAACATACAGTAGTGACCAACTGAGCTTACCATGTGAGTTAGTGTGTCAATAGTATGTGACCATGACAGTAGGACCACTGCTTACCAGTGTGGAGTGAGTGGAATCAATTTATGTGACCATGACTGTGACCACTGACTACCAGTGGGATGAGTGGTCATTATGGTGACCATGCAGTAGTGACCACTGACTTACAAGGCGGAGTGAGGGTGTCATTAGGTACCATTAACATAGTGACCACTGCTTACCAGTTTGTATGATGTGTGTCAAATATTGGACCAGAAGTATGACAAAACTGGCTTACCATGTCTGGATATGTGCCACTATGGTGACCAGAATAGCCCACGAACTTCGCAGTTGCTACTGCTGTAGTTCATTAATGGTCGAACCATGACAGTAGTGAGCTCACGGCTAATCCAGTTGATAACAGTTATTGGACCAGACAAGTGACCATTTACCATGCTACAGTTCGTCCATTATGACCATGACAGTAACCACTGCTACGCCAGATGATGATTGTCATATCAGTGACCATGAAGATCAATACCACTAACATACAAATATGAGAGTGATAGTCATCAAGGGGCCCATGACAGTTATACCACTGCTTACCAGACGATATGTGTCAAATTGGACAATACAAGTACCACTGGCAACCATTATAGATAGTATTCAAATTTGGTACATGACAAAGTGACCCTGACACCATTGTTGAGCTGAACAGTGTGATTATGGTGACCAACAAGTGACCATACTTACATGCGTGTGTAGTGTCCAGCACCAGACGTAGACCATCTTACCAGTATGGTTACATCTTCACCAGACTCAGTTACCACTGGCTTACCATCTGGAGTAGGGTCATAGTCGGACACAGACATAAGATGACCACCTTCTTACCAGGTGGAAAAAGATGTGTCAATGTGAAGTCCAAACCAGAGTGACCATACTTACACAAATAATTGTCATATTAATCTAGTACCACTGACACCGTGCTGGAGTGAGTGTGTGTCATATGGTGGACCATGACAGTAGTGACCATGGCTTACCCATGTTGGAGTGAGTGTGCATTATGGTGGACCATGACAGTAGTGACCACTGGCTTACCAGTGTTGGAGTGGTGTGTCATTATGGTGGACCATGACAGTAGTGACCACTGGCTTACCAGTGTTGGAGTGGTGTGTCATTATGGTGGACCATGACAGTAGTGACCACTGGCTTACCAGTGTTGGAGTGAGTGATGTCACTTATGGTGGACCATGACATAGTGGACCACTGGCTTACCAGTGTTGGAGGAGTGTTCATTATGGTGGACCATGACATAGTGTACCACTGGCTTACCAGTGTTGAGTGATGTGTCATTATGGTGACCATGACAGTAGTGACCACTGGCTTACCAGTGTTGGAGTGGGTGTCCATTATGGTGGACCATGACAGTATGACCACTGACTTACCAGTGCTGGAGTAGTGTGTCATTAGGGACCATGACAGTAGTGCCCACTGCTACCAGTGTCTGGAGGGTGGTGTGTCATATATGGGGACCATGACAAATGACCACTGGCTTACCAGTGTTGGAGTGAGTGTGTCATTATGGTGGACCATGACAGTAGTGACCACTGGCTTACCAGTGTTGGAGTGAGTGTGTCATTATGGTGGACCATGACATAGTGACCACTGCTATACCAGTGTTGGAGTGAGTGTGTCATATGGGACCATGACAGTAGTGACCACTGCTTACCAGTGTTGGAGTGGTGTGTCATTATGGGGACCATGACATAGTAGACCACTGACTTACCAGTAGCTGAGTGAGTGTGTCATTATGGTGGACCCATGACAGTAGTGCCATGGCTTCCAGTGTTGGATGAGTGTGTCATTATGTGGACCATGACAGTAGTGACCACTGGCTTACCAGTGTTGGAGTGAGTGTGTCATTATGGTGGACCATGACAGTAGTGACCACTGGCTTACCAGTGTTGGAGTGAGTGTGTCATTATGGTGGACCATGACAGTAGTGACCACTGACTTACCAGTGCTGGAGTGAGTGGTATGTCATTATGGTGGACCATGACAGTATGACCACTGCTTACCAGTGTCTGGAGTGAGTGTGTTCATTATGGTGGACCAGACAGTAGTGACCACTGGCTTACCAGTGTTGGAGTGAGTGTGTCATTATGGTGACCATGACAGTAGTGACCACTGGCTTACCAGTGCTGGAGTGAGTGTGTCATTATGGTGGACCATGACAGAGTGACCCACTGCTTACCAGTGTGGAGTGAGTGGTGTGTCATATGGTGGACCATGACAGTAGTGACCACTGGCTTACCAGTGTTGGAGTGAGTGTGTCATTATGGTGGACCATGACAGTAGTGACCACTGGCTTACCAGTGTTGGAGTGGTGTGTCATTATGGTGGACCATGACAATAGTGACCACTGGCTTACCAGTGTTGGAGTGAGTGTGTCATTATGGTGGACCATGACAGTAGTGACCACTGACTTACCAGTGTGGAGTGAGTGTGTCATTATGTGGACCATGACAGTAGTGACCACTGCTTAACCAGTGTTGGAGTGGTGTGTCATTATGGTGGACCATGACAGTAGTGACACACTGCTTACCAGTGTTGGAGTGAGTGTGTCATATGGTGGACCATAGACAGTAGTGACCACTGCTTACCAGTGTGATGAGTGGTGTGTCATTATGGTGGACCATGACAGTAGTGACCACTGGCTTACCAGTGTTGGAGTGAGTGGTGTGTCATTATGGTGGACCATGACAGTAGTGACCACTGGCTTACCAGTGTTGGAGTGAGTGTGTCATTATGGTGGACCATGACAGTAGTGACCACTGGCTTACCAGTGTTGAAGTGAGTGGTGTGTCATTATGGTGGACCATGACAATAGTGACCACTGGCTTACCAGTGTTGGAGTTAGTGTGTCATTATGGTGGACCATGACAGTAGTGACCACTGACTTACCAGTGCTGGAGTGAGTGGTGTGTCATTATGGTGGACCATGACAGTAGTGACCACTGGCTTACCAGTGTTGGAGTGAGTGTGTCATTATGGTGAACCATGACAGTAGTGACCACTGACTTACCAGTGTTGGAGTGAGTGTGTCATTATGGTGGACCATGACAGTAGTGACCACTGGCTTACCAGTGTTGGAGTGAGTGGTGTGTCATTATGGTGGACCATGACAGTAGTGACCAATGGCTTACCAGTGTTGGAGTGAGTGGAGTGTCATTATGGTGGACCATGAGAGTAATGACCACTGGCTTACCAGTGTTGGCAGTGGTGTGTCACTGCAGTGAACCACGACAAGCAGACAATTGGCTTACCAGTGTTCAAATCATTTTTTTTTTATTTTGCCACCGAGGAGGCTAACAACTTACTGTGTCCCCAACATGCATCCCCGTGGAGAGTAAGGCAATATGGATACACAATAGGCCTCGAAACTAGGTCCCAAAATAGGTTAAAAGAAACACATTAGTAAAAGAATAAAAAATAACAATGGTTATAAATGACCGTAATTTTTAAAGGGGTGGACCGGTAAGCCAGCGGAAGGCCTCGGTCAGATGACCAAAAGCTCCAAAGGCGAGTCATCATCTGACTAAGACCCGCGTCAGGAAACATTTGTCCTGTTTCCTGACGAACCTTACCTAACCTAACCTAACACATTAGTGGTGTTGGATACATTCATATTCTCCTCTGAGAAACTTAATCAACCGGTGATTTGTTCGTGGCGCTCCTCCTTCACGATGAAATGATCACTAAAGCTCTTTCATGTCTCATACATCAAGATGAAAACTGCAGTGCAACACGCTACTTCTGTATAATACGATACCCGTTCCCCTCCCCCACCCCTTCCCCCACCCCCACCCATTCTCTCTGATCCTCGTTTAAAGCAACACTGAGGTTCTCGTTGGCTGGTCGGTGATTGAGGTTTACCAGGAAAATGCTGATGTTATTTAAGAGAAAGTAAGGTACAAGAAAAAAAAATTGGAGTAGCGAATGAGGTATGGATGGGTGTTTGAGACACCTGTGTGTGTTTGGGGGGGGGAGAGAGAAAGTGGAAGGAGTTGCCTTTCCACTTAATTAATAGAACCAGGATACCTTTTCACCAGTTCATCAGCTTAATTACCCTGCTGAATACTGCTACTGCTAATTATTTCATTTAACGACGGAAGTTGAGCCAAATTTCTCTCCTCCTGGGAACAATAATCAGTACTTTTTTTTTTAAGTCAAAGGGAATTGTAGTGTTATGGTGTTTGGTTATGTTAGTGTGTTACATTATGCTGCGTTATTGCGCTTCATTGTGTTGTAATACATTATATTGCTCTGTAGTGCTACGTTATGTGGTGTTAGAACTGTATATTATGTTATGGCGTTATATTATGACCTGTTATGGTGCTACGTTACTATTATGTTGCTATGTCACTGTTATGGTGCTATGTTACTGTTATGGTGCCATGTTACTGTTATAGTGCTATGTTACTGTTATGGTGCTTTGTTACTGCTATGGTGCCATGTTACTATAATAGTGCAATTTTAATGTTATGGTGCTATGTTACTGCTTATGGTGCCATGTTACTATAATAGTGCTATTTTAATGTTATGGTGCTATATTACTGCTATGGTGTTAAATAACTGTTATGGTGCTACAGATAGAAGAAGTATATAAAACTATATTTAAATAACACACTTACCACACACGATATTATTTATCTTAGAATGGGCAGTAAAGCGTATTAGCTTGGGGAGCTGCATCTAATTTTCGTGCTGCCAACAACAGTGACGAAGAAACACTTTGCAAAAGAATCTTTTTCTTTAGTGTCATTTGCTTGGCTGTCGTGGGTTGGTAAACCCGGTACTGACAACATTTGCTTGGCTGTCGTTGGTTGGTAAACCCGGTACTGACAACATTTGCTTGGCTGTCGTGGGTTGGTGAACCCGGTACTGACAACATTTGTTTCGCTGTCGTGGGTTGGTAAACCCGGTACTGACAACATTTGCTTGGCTGTCGTGGGTTGGTAAACCCGGTACTGACAACAAAGGCTCCATTAAGCATTCCTCAGTGAGCCCTACACCCGTAAATGTTTCATTCTAGTATTTGTAGAGAGTTACTAATGCATGGACATTTCCATCTCAAGATGGCTGACACATCTGACTAAATTCTGATGCACCTTGATGAAGACATATTTGTGAGGGGCCTTAAGGCCCTAGACTCACTTTGTGCCTTTTGTAAACTCTTGATTAAACTATCACACTCACAGATCAAGCAGGTTAGGTAATTAAAAAAAAAGGATTCACAGGTTTGCAACCAGAATTGTTCCAGAACTAAAAGGAATAACTTACCGGGATAAACCAAAACAGAACCGAAACCGAGAAAATTTATGGAGACGCGATATCCTACGCATAAAATTCAGTGAGAAATTCCATCTCAGAAATTAAAACAAAATAAAGTGTTAGTGTGGTTGAAAAATAGAATGAGCTAGTGGAGGTAGTGGTGGCATACTCCACGTACACATTCAAGAGCGAGTATGATATGAGCCACAAGGACAGAACATAGTACAGGTGGGACATGGCAAATTACAAGGCGTGATCAGGAGCAGTCACTTACCCTTGATAAATAAGACTTAGTGCAGTTACGTAATGCACACGTATGTGTGTGTACACATATACATACAGAAACACACACATACACACACACACATACACACACACACACACACACACACACACACACACACACACACACACACACACACACACACACACACACACACACACACACACACACACACACAAGCATTCTTCCTACATGTAACCTTGCACTGTTCTTTTGCAGTTGCTCCACTCAGAGTGTTGACTCTGCATGAGGGAATATGCAAAATGCATCAGCCTCGCTCAGTTTTTTAGCCTGGGCATTTCCGCAGCAAGATAGCTTGCTGTAAAACGACTAAACGACTCGACAAAAGGCTGCAAAAGTGTATAAATTGGATTCAGAACACCGCGAAATTGCGCTGATGAATCCGTATGATGTAAAGTGCACACACACTGAACAGCTGGATGTGTTTCTGTCGCTTCGTGATTCTAGAAAGGTACCCCTGTTTTCCATAAGCCCAGCCCCTTCTACCTCAATGCATGCAAAAACTTAAATGCGGAAGAAATATGTCATGAAGTTATATATCACAGTTGATGATTTGAAGTTAATCTGACGAGGCATTCACAATATTATCGTGTGGTAAGGAATATCCCAATTTCTTGAAAATATGGCAAATTGACACGTACACAGCTCAAAACCAATTCAGATCTTCGACTAGGTAAGATGCACGAGATTTTAAAGTTTGAAATCGGCTAGAAGAGCCATTCTCCAGTTATCTCTCGGAGATCAGTATCCGAAATGCACCAGTATATAGTTTGAAGCATCTCAGAAGTTACAGTTTTAAGTTATATACATTGAAGGTAAATTAGCTATATAATAGCAATATTAGTAGTATTAGTAATAGTAGTAGTAATGGTAGTAATAGTAGTATTAATGGTGGTAGTAGTAGTAGGGGTAGTAGTAGTAGTGTTAGTAGTAGTAGTAGTATTAGTAGTAATAATTTTAGTAGTGTAGTTTTAAAAGTAGTAGCAGTAATATTAATAGTATTTTAGAATATTAGTAGTGGTGGTGGTGGTGCTAGTAGTGGTAGTAGCAGCAGCAGTTGTTGTTGTTGTCCATTTTCAGTAGTCCTAGTGAATGACTGCCCAGATCTCACTCTTACATTTATTGATGTGAAAATCGCATTCCTCTTGGTACCCAACTGATGATTATATTTTTTGTCATAGAGTGAGGATCCTGGAGTTTACCTGGAGAGAGTTCCGGGGGTCAACGCCCCCGCGGCCCGGTCTGTGACCAGGCCTCCTTAGGTCAGTGTCCCAGGATGCGACCCACACCAGTCGACTAACACCCAGGTACCCATTTTACTGATGGGAACATAGACCAACAAGTGGAAAGAAACACGTCCCCAATGTTTCTACTCTGGCTGGGAATCGAACCCAGGCCCTCACCGTGTGAAGCGAGAGCGTTAACCACCAAGTGACTTTTGTATATAAATTGTTTATATTTCTCGCCAAAGTGATAAACTAGAGGGAAAATTAAGACCGATGATTTTTTTTCCCCCATTTATTGTTTGGCACATTTTAAGATATAAACAGAGAGAAGAAGAGAAAAAGAGGAGAGAGAGAAGGAGAGAGAGAGAGAGAGAGAGAGAGAGGGGGGAAGAAGAGAGAGAAGAGAGAGAGAGAAGAGAGAGAGAAAAAAAAAGAGAGACTGTCTCGTCGTATAAATTTATCTCCGTGAAGTTTGCCTTCCAAGACGGTACCAGGGTTCAGAGCTCTTTAAAGACCAGTCCTGCCCTAGCCGCCAGGACCCTCCTCCATATGATGAGGGAAAAGATGAGATGATGATGATAAAGGATGAAGATGATGAAAGATGATGATGAGATGATGATGATATGATGATATGAGAGGATGGAAATGATGATGTACGTGATGATAAATTTTTATGAAAATATGGGGGATGCGATGAAAATTATGAATGATGGCGAACGATACGCGTGAGAAAGGATCTATCAAGATTAAAATTGGTGACGATAACATGAACCCATAGGCATAATGATTCGATGAATATAATAATGATGATCCGACAAGCATTTTTAAACAAAATTTTTTTTTAATTTTAAAATCATTTTTTTTTTTTTTCCTATCATTATTTTTATTTACCGGGGAAACGCTGCAAAGCAGTGATTAGGGAGGTAACAGGTTGATCCCCAAGGCGATCCAATCCTTTGGGACCAAAGCCCTTTACCTGCACACCCTTTAAAGTATTATCTTTCCTTTTGGGCAAAGGCCCATCACTGCAGTAACTGGGGTTTTTGTGCTCACAATTTTTGAAGTGTTTAGATTTTGGGTTTTTCAAATTTCTGGCTACGTGATTTTATTGACGTATTGTCCTCAAAATTCACGCATTTTCTTTTATTAAAAAAAATGCAAAAAACTCAGTATCAATTTTATGTAAAATTTGGCAGAAATGATACCGAGTTACTTCAGCACGCCGGGGACCTCTAAGAACGCGATTATTTCATCACTGCCGGGGACCTCTGAAGAACGCGAGTTACTTCTCACTGCCAGAACCCCTGAAGATACCGATTCTTCAGTCACTGCTCAGGGACCTCTGAAGATCCGAGTTACTTCAGTCACTGCTCAGGGACCTCTGAAATACGCGATTTTTACTTCAGTCACTGCTCAGGGACCTCTGAAGATACGCAGTACTTCATCACTGTCGGGGACCTCTGAAGATACGCGGTTATTTCATCACGCTCAGGACCTCTGAAATACGCGATTTATTTCACACTGCCAGGGACCCGAAGATACCGAGTTATTTCAGTCACTGCTCAGGACCTCTAAGATACGCGAGTTATTTCATCACGCTCAAGACCTCGAAGATACGCGATTTATTTTCGTCACTGCTCAGGGACCTCTGAAGATACGCGAGTTCTTCATCACGTCGGGGACCTCTGAAAGATACCATTTAAAACTTCAGCACCCCGGGGCCCCTCTGAAATACGCGAGTTACTTCATCACTGCCAGGGACCTCTAAAGATACGCGAGTTCCCATCATGCCAGAGACCCTGAAGATACGCGATTATTTTAAAATCCGCCGGGGACCTCTGAAATACGCGAGTTACTTCAGTCACGCCGGGACCTCTGAAGATACGCGAGTTATTTTCATACTGCCAGGACCTCTGAAGATACGCGAGTTACTCATTACTGCTAGGGACCTCTGAAAAACGCGAGTTACTTCATCACTGCTCGGGGACCTCTGAAGATAAGAGAGTTACTTCAGCACTGCTCGGGGGACCTCTGAAAAACGCGAGTTACTTCTCACGCTCAGGACCCTAAAGATACGCGAGTTACTTCAGTCACGCTCGGGGACCTCTGAAATAAAGTTTTTCTTCAGTCACTGCCAGGGACCTCTGAAGATAAGAGATTATTTTTCAGTCACTGCTCAGGACCTCTGAAGATACGCGATTACTTCACCCAAAATTGTGGGGCATAGCCCTAGGTCTTTTGAGCCCAGCTCCTATGCTATTAAAGGGTTTTTTTGCAGTACAATTACTATGCCTCTTTTATGATTTAGGAAAGGGGGGGTAGGGATAGGGAATATTTTTCAGATCTTCCAGTAACCAAAAATCTAGGTATCATTATCACTGCTCGGCATTCTCAGGCTCTCAAAAACTTTTTTCACCCTGGGAGGGGTTGTTGCCTCTGCAGCACTCATCTCAAAATTTTTGTACACACACCACAAACACACACAGACACACCAGACACACCCACAAAAACCCCCAACACACCACACACCACACACACACACCACCACACACACACACACAAAACAACCCAAGTGTCAATCGACAGTTCATAAACAAAAGGGCAATTTAACAGAAAAAACGACTGAGTGGGCTGGTTCCTTAACGTACAGAACAAATTTCCCCCCAGCAACAAAACGATCAAACCCCAAATGTTCAAAAATTTGTAAAGTGACAGGAGGGGCGTCTAATGCGAGAAAGGAAATTAAATAAAACGGGCACTAAAGATCAGCGCAAAGATTAAAGGGGCAGGACCAACAGGGCGACCCTCACAAACACAACCACGATACCCCACAGGAAAGAGAGAATAATAGGGGGAAGGGGGAGCCTCGTCAAAAATGGCAGGATTTTTCTTGCAGAAGGTCAATCTGAAGCAGATAGAAGCTAAAAAATTTTGCTTACAAAAGCAATGAAAAGGGGAAAAAAATGTGAAAGAGAAAAGTAGTGTTACAAAAAACGCGAATTTTTAATAAGCTTAGAGTCTCCAGTGAATACTAAAAGGAATGCCCCCTTTTAGCATCCAGCCTTTTACGGGTTTTCGTAACAAGTGTCAGTATCCTGGTCCCCAATTTTCCATTTAAATTTTTTTAAATTATTAGTGCCAGGATTACAACTGGTGGTTTTCTAACTAGAAAATTAAAACTTAAAAAATTTATTAACAATCAAGATTCTAGGTATATTATCAAAATTTAAAAAAAGTTAATCAAATTTAAAAAAAATAATAACACTTCTCTCGTTACAGTAGTATTGGCGAAGGGACATATCACATTTTATTCTTAAGTACCGTCTGGGACATTAAACCTTTAATAAAAAATATACAAATAAGTTTGTGTGTATGTGTGTAAGTGCTCCCAATATTCCCTATGTTTTACTACCGACTAACTTAAACCATGACGACAAAAATCCTCACAAAACTTCTTCTTGACCACCTGGGAATCAAACGTTTTCTTGAACAGTAAACACCGCTAAAAACCCAATAGCAATATAACAAGCAACTGTGACAAAAAAACGAAAAAGGAGATAATTAACGACACTAAGAGGGGCCATCACAGACCTCCCCCAAAAATCACAAAACTCCCATACTACTGAAACTAATTCAGCATAAGAAAATCCCCCACTGTGACAGTACACGATACCAATACAAATTAGGTCAGAACTACAGCTAGGACCTGAGTTGCTCAGTGTCTATCGACACACAACCTCAGTACAACGTCGAAAATCCTAAGTCTAGACAATGTTTTGTAACAGAGTTTAACAAACCTACAACAATAAAGCGACAGAGACGATCTTCCAAAAAGGGGCCCTAAAAGGGGAGTTTTTGGCCTTGTCAGGAATACGCCAACCACCAAGAGAGTCAGCCCAAATGATTACTCCAGGGGAGTGGAACACCCCCCCCCTCGATCACGTGATACTCCGTGGACATTGCTGCCAAACAACAACAAGAAACCGCAGAGTAACGAGCCACCCGATAATTCCAAAGTTTGATAATCAAGACTTGAACATAGCACAAATAATAATATATAAATGTTAATCCTACTAACAATATAACAAGTTAAAATAATAAAAGAATAATTTACGATTTAGCTATTATCGCAAAATAAACAATAAAAATTAAGAAAAAAGGGAAATACATTAAGCATTTTACCCAATCAGGGGGTTTCAACAGGTAGAAAGTGGGGAAAAGGGAAACCCCTTCCACTCCCGCCCTCACTGCCAACCGAACACCCCCAAGACAATGTTTACATATCATGTCCACCCTCCCCGACACCCTAGAGCAGCCCACCTACCCCTGCTCCCCCTATCCACCTCACTTTCAACCTTGTCATCCCCGCCACCCTCACATCTACCACCCTCACTTTTTAAACCCCCCATTTTTAACACTCCCCTCCTCCTCCCCTCCACAACAAAACCAACGATCTCTTCCCCCACTGAGTCTTCCCCCATGCACCCTGGACATCCCCCCCCATCACCCAACAACCCCCCATCGCCCTCACCGAGTACCGTCAACCTGATGGGTCTCTCATGACATAGACATTGTCTGGACTTTTTTTTTCTTAACAAAAAAAATAACAACAATTTAAACATTTCGAACTCAAAGAGCCTGGGACTTTAAACCTCAGGCCCTCCCCCGACGCTTTAAAACCCGTGCGTCTGTACTTGATATTTTAAAAACCGATTTTTAAAAATTTTAGTTTTATCACGCTCAGCTAGTCCAGAAACTAACAGCGTGATTGTCTTACGTTTAAAAGACCGGGGGGCGAGCCTACAAAATTCCTTTCGTTTTTCACTACACCACACTTTGTTTTTTTTTCCAAAAATTTTGCACGTTTCAGGGCAGAGGGGCCGGAAACCCCATAAAGGTATGGAACTTTTTGGGAAATACGATCCCGGGAAACGTGGGGGGAATAATTGAAGTTGGCATGTGAAGGGTGCCAGGGATACCTGGAGGGGGAAAGGTGAATCGCACTGGATGGGGGCCAGGGAGTACGTGAGGGGAATGGTGAATTTTGGGCCCGGAGGGTGCCAGGGAGTATAAAGGGGGAATGGTTGAAGTTGGCACTGTGATGGGTGCCAGGGAGTATATATGAGGGGAATGGTTGAGGTTGGCACTGTGATGGGTGCCAAGGAGTACATGTGAAGGGAACAGTTGAAATTGGCACTGTGATGGGTGCCATGCCAGGGAATACATGTGAGGAGAATGGTTGAACTTTGCACTGTGATGGGTGCCAGGGAGAACATATGACAGGAATGGTTGAAGTTGGCACTATGATGGGTGCCAATGAAGGCGTATCAGGGAAGCAAAACTCGCAATACTTACAGAATATAATGTGAGTTGTATTTCCAATAGTTTTCAAAATCCCATTTTTTACGACACCCCCATGTGTGTGTGTGTGTGTGTGTGTGTGTGTGTGTGTGTGTGTGTGTGTGTGTGTGTGTCTGTGTGTGTGTGTGTGTGTGTGTGTGTGAATGTGTGTGTATGAGTGTGTATGTGTGTGTGTGTGTATGTGTGTGTATGTGTGTGTGTATGTGTGTGTGTGTGTGTGTGTGTGTGTGTGTGTGTGTGTGTGTGTGTGTACTCACCTAATTGTACTCACCTAATTGTGGTTGCAGGGGTCGAGACTCAGCTCCTGGCCCCGCCTCTTCACTGATCGCTACTGGGTCCTCTCTCTCTGCTTCTTGAGCTTTGTCATATCTCTTCTTAAAACTATGTATGGTTCCTGCCTCCACCACTTCACTTGCTAGGCTATTCCACTTGCTGACAACTCTATGACTGAAGAAATACTTCCTAACGTCCCTGTGACTCGTCTGAGTCTTCAGCTTCCAGTTGTGACCCCTTGTCCCTGTGTCCCCTCTCTGGAACATCCTATCTCTGTCCACCTTGTCTATTCCCCGCAGTATCTTGTATGTCGTTATCATGTCTCCCCTGACTCTTCTGTCCTCCAGTGTCGTCAGTCCGATTTCCCTCAACCTTTCCTCGTACGACATTCCCCTGAGCTCTGGGACTAGCCTTGTTGCAAACCTTTGTACTTTCTCTAACTTCTTAACGTGCTTGACCAGGTGTGGGTTCCAGACTGATGCTGCATACTCCAGTATGGGCCTAACATACACAGTGTACAGTGTCTTGAACGATTCCTTATTTAGGTGTCGGAACGCTATTCTCAGGTTTGCCAGGCGCCCGTATGCTGCAGCAGTTATTTGGTTGATGTGTGACTCCGGTGACGTGCTCGGTGTTATGGTCACCCCGAGGTCTTTCTCCCTGAGTGAGGTCTGTAGTCTTTGTCCACCTAGCCTATACTCTGTCTGCGGTCTTCTTTGCCCCTCCCCAATCTTCATGACTTTTCATTTGGCAAATTCGAGAAGCCAGTTTCTGGACCACATGTCCAGCCTGTCTAGGTCTCTTTGCAGTCCTGCCTCATCCTCATCCGATTTAATTTTTCTCATCAACTTCACATCATCTGCGAATAGGGACACTTCAGAGTCTATTCCTTCCATCATGTCGTTCGCATATATCAATAATAGCACTGGCCCTAGAACTGACCCCTGTGGGACCCCGCTCGTCACAGGCGCCCACTGTGATATCTCTTCACGTACCATGACTCGTTGCTGCCTCCCTGTTAGGTATTCCCTGATCCATTGCAGTGCCCTCCCTGTTACATGCGCCTGATCCTCCAGCTTCTGCACTAATCTCTTGTGGGGAACTGTGTCAAAGGCCTTCCTGCAGTCTAGGAAAACGCAATCAACCCACCCCTCTCTCTCGTGTCTTACTTCTGTTACCTTGTCATAAAACTCCAGGAGGTTTGTGATACAAGATTTGCCTTCCATGAACCCATGCTGGTTTTCATTTATAATCTTGCTCCGTTCCAGGTGCTCGACCACTCTCCTCCTGATAATCTTCTCCATGACTTTGCACACAATACACGTCAGAGACACAGGTCTGTAGTTTAGCGCCTTGTTTCTGTTTCCTTTCTTAAATATGGGGACTACATTTGCTGTCTTCCATTTCTCAGGTAGTTGCCCAGTTTCAAGGGATGTGTTGAAGATTGTGGTTAGAGGCACGCACAGCATCTCTGCTCCTTCTCTAAGGACCCATGGGGGGATGTTGTCCGGTCCCATCGCCTTTGAGGTATCAAGGTCACTTAGCAGCTTCTTCACCTCCTCCTCGGTTGTTCGTATGTCATCCAACACTTGGTGGTATATTCCCTCTTGATGTTCCCTTCTGTACTGACTTCCCACAGCCCCTCCTGTCTCTACTGTAAAAACTTCCTTAAATCTGTTTAGCTCCTCACATACCTCCTGGTCATTTCTTGTGAGTTCTCCACCTTCTGTCCTTAATCTGATCACCTGGTCTTTGACTGTTGCCTTCCTCCTGATGTGGCTATACAACAGTTTCGGGTCAGTCTTGATTTTCGATGCTATGTCATTTTCATACTGTCGCTGGGCCTCCCTCCTTACCTGTGCGTACTCGTTCCTGGCTCTGCGACTGATCTCCCTATTTTCGTGTGTTCTCTGCCTTCTGTACTTTTTCCATTCCCTATTGCACTTTGTTTTTGCCTCCTTACACCGTCGGGTAAACCTGGGGCTCGTTCTGGTCTTCCCGTTGTTTCTGTTGCCCTTGGGAATAAACCTTTCCACTGCCTCCTTGCATTTTGTTGTTACATATTCCATCATTTCATTTACTGGCTTTCCTGCCAGTTCTGTTTGTGTGTGTGTGTGTGTGTGTGTGTGTGTGTGTGTGTGTGTGTGTGTGTGTACTCGCCTAGCTGTGGTTGCAGGGGTCGATTTATAGCTCCTGGCCCCGCCTCTCCACTGGTCGCTACTGGATCACTCTCCCTGAACCATGAGCTTTATCATACCTCTGCTTAAAGCTATGAATGGATCCTGCCTCCACTACATCGCTTCCCAAACTATTCCACTTCCAGACTACTCTGTGACTGAAGAAATACTTCCTGATATTCCTGTTATTCATCTGTGTGTTCAACTTCCAACTGTGTCCCCTTGTTGCTGTGTCCCATCTCCGGAACATTCTGTCTCTGTCCACCTTGTCAATTCCTCTCAGTATTTTATATGTCGTTATCATGTCCCTCCTATCTCTGCTGTCCTCCAATATCGTCAGGTCGATTTCTCTTAACCTCTCCTCGTAGGACATACCCCTTGCAAACCTTTGCACTTTCTCTAGTTTCTTTTCGTGCTTATCTAGATGTAGGTTCCTAACTTATGCCGCATACTCCAATGTGGGCCTAACATACACAGTGTACAGGGTCCTGAACGATTCCATATTAAGATGGCGGAATGCTGTTCTTAAGTTTGCTAGGCGCCCGTGTGCTGCACCAGTCTCCCTAGAGTGCGATCTTCTTTGCCCTTCCCCAATCTTCATGACTTTGTACTTGGTGGGGTTGAACTCCAGGAGCCAATTGCTGTACCAGGCCTGCAGCCTGTCCAGATCCCTTTGTAGTTCTGCCTGGTCCTCGTCCTATTGAATTCTTCTCATCAACTTACATCATCTGCAAACAGGGACACTTCGGAGTCTATTCCCTCCGTCATGTCGTTCACGAATACCAGAAACAGCACCGGTCCTAGGACTGACCACTGTGGGACCCCGCTGGTCACAGGTACCCACTCTGACACCTCGCCACGTGCCATGACTCGCTGTTGTCTTCCTGACAGGTATTCTCTGATCCATTGTAGTGCCTTCCCAGTTATCCCTGCTTGGTCCTCCAGTTTTTGCACTGATCTCTTGTGTGGAACTGTGTGTGTGTGTGTACTCACCTATTTGTACTCACCTATTTGTGGTTGCAGGGGTCGAGTCATAGCTCCTGGCCCCGCCTTTTCATTGATTGCTACTGGGTCCTCTCTCTCCCTGCTCCATGAGCTTTATCAGACCTCGTCTTAAAACTATGTATGGTTCCCGCCTCCACTACGTCACTTTCTAGGCTATTCCACGGCCTGACTACTCTATGACTGAAGAAATACTTCCTAACGTCCCTTTGATTCATCTGAGTCTTCAACTTCCATTTGTGACCTCTTGTTTCTGTGTCCCATCTCTGGAACATCCCGTCTTTGTCCACCTTGTCTATTCCGCGGAATATTTTATATGTCGTTATCATGTCTCCCCTGACCCTCCTGTCCTCCAGCGTCGTCAGGCCGATTTCCCTTAACCTTTCTTCATAGGACATTCCCCTTAGCTTTGGAACTAACCGTGTCGCAAACCTTTGCACTTTCTCTATTTTCTTGACGTGCTTGATCAAGTATGGGTTCCAAACAGGTGCTGCATACTCGAGTACGGGCCTGACGTACAGGGTGTACAGTGTCTTGAACGATTCCTTACTAAGGTATCGGAACGCTGTTCTCAGGTTCGCCAGGCGCCCATATGCTGCAGTACTTATCTGGTTGATGTGTGCTTCGGTGTTATACTCACTCCAAGATCTTTTTCCTTAAGCGAGGTTTGCAGTCTTTGGCCACCTAGCGTATACTCTGTCTGCTGTCTTCTTTGCCCTTCCCCGATCTTCATGACTTTGCATTTGGCGGGGTTAAATTCGAGAAGCCAGTTGCTGGACCAGGTGTCCAGTCTGTCCAGGTCTCTTTGAAGTCCTGCCTGATCCTCATCTGATTTAATTCTCCTCATTAACTTCACATCATCTGCGAACAGGGACACTTCTGAGTCTAACCCTTCCATCATGTCGTTCACATATACCAAAAATAGCACTGGTCCTAGGACCGATGTGTGTGTGTATGTGTGTGTGTGTGTGTGTGTGTGTGTGTGGTGAATGTTACGTCACACCCTGTGTGCATGAAGTTTACAACACACTGGATGCGCATGACGACACACAGCAGAGTACAATGAGCGGTTGGATACATTGATCTGAAAGGGTTGGACACACTGCATCATGTACACTGGTAAGACTAGACACATTGCAAGTACACTGAGAGGGTTGGACACACGGCAGGCTACTCTGAGAGTGTTCGACACACGGCAGGGTACACTCAGAAGGTTGTAAACAGACCAAACGTTTCTACCATGTATGTTACAAGCGTGAAGCTCTTGTCTGACTTCAACTTCTTTGCTGTTTCTGTGAGATTATAGAATTTGAAGACGAGTTTCTGCCGTCTTTTCTCTCCCTTCATTTCATCTCAGTCACCCCATTGCATTCTCCTCTTTCCACTCCCATTCACTATCTCTTATTCTCTCTCTCTCTCATTGCACAGTATGATAATAAATAATACATAGAACAGGCCACAGCTCCGCCGGCAAGAAATACACTAGCCAGCAAGCTGGACTCACCAGTCCTTTTGAAATTTCAATTGGATACCATGTAAACATTTTATCATCTAGTTTGCAGGAGCTTTGTTTTGCCTGGTAGGGAGAGGGAGAGGGAGAGGGAGAGAGGGAGAGGGAGAGGGAGAGAGAGAGAGAGAGAGAGAGAGAGAGAGAGAGAGAGAGAGAGAGAGAGAGAGAGAGAGAGAGAGAGAGAGAGAGAGAGAGAGAGAGAGAGAGAGAGAGAAGAAGAAGAAGAAGAAGAAGTTGATATCCTTGGGGTGAAATTTGACTCCAAACTACCCATGAAGAACCATGTTGTAAATCTTGCAAACAAGGCAGCCCGGAAGCTTACAGCACTTCGCCGTATCTCGCATCTGCTTGACAGTAGGGGTTGCAAGATTCTGTACGAGGCACAAGTACGCTCACACCTTGAGTATGCTCCACTTTCTTGGTTTGCCTGCCCCCCCTCTCATCTGCGACTGCTTGACAGAGTAGAGAACAGAGCAGGACGTCTCATCTCTCGCCTGGACCCATCCTGGATAGATCTGTCATTTCAGCAGAGCCTTCAACATAGGAGGGATGTGGGTTGCCTTACTGTTATGTACAAGGCCAATATTGTCAAAATACCACACTTGGATCCACTTCGAGGACAGCGTGAAACAAGCTTTTATGCCACAAGACGGGCAGAAAGCAGCAACTTCACTTTGGCTGTACCCTTCTCTAGAACATCACTCCATCTGAGATCATACATACCCAGGATGACTCGAGTATGGAACACATTCGTACAGCATAATGATGTCAACGAGATAAAGTCAGTTGATCAAATGAAAATGCTTGCCCACAGATGGCTCCAACTTCATCCTGTTCCCTACTTGTATGTCTCATAACAATAAAAATGCTTTCAAAAGAGCTGATGAAGGTAACAGCTCTTAGTTTGTCAATAAAGTTAGGAATCCTTAACCTGTAAATTGCTTGTCAATAATGCTATGGATCCTTAACCTAACCTTGTCAAACCCTGTGTAAAAAAAAAAAAAAAAAAAAAAAAGGAGAGAGAGAGAGAGAGAGAGAGATGGAGAGGTCAACAGGTAAAGAGGAAAGCTTGTTACTTTGAATCAGGTCTCAGTAGTTTGTAGTTCAAGATGTAATCACAAGGTTCAACTTAGAAATAGTTCTCCAGAGCCAGACGTTGAATTGGTCCAAAACAATAAAATAACAAAATTTATGTACGATCCACGGTTTCAGATCATGAGTAACATCCCCGTAAAACCGCTGAAAAGTATCTTTAAAATCGCTCAAAGATTAATGTGAAGTCGCTGTAAGAGTGAGGTAAACATCGCCCTAAGATTGGTATAAAAATTCCGGTAAGATAATTAACGATTTTTCGAATGTAATTAATTTTTTCTGTAATTACCCGTTAATAGTTAGTTGAGTAGCGCTGATGATCTTGGTGTCCCAATTTGCAATACAAATTTATCATAAAAAGAGTGAGGATTCCCAATTTTTTTACACTGTTTATTGACTGATTTTCTTCCAGCCACCTACCACACATCTGATTAAAAATATATATATATATATTCCAATGCGTTCTCTACAAGTTAAAGTTTCACGTTGTTTGTGTTACTGCTAAAAAGAAATCCTTCTTGGTTGCATTCTTTTTGACTGAACTTCTCTAAGTAGTTATCACAGCTGTTTCCCATTACTCTCTTTACCAGAGTGGAAATTTGATGCCTTTCATTCCTCGTTCTTAACTCACATATACAAATACAGAAGTCTTTTGTTTGTGTAATAAAAGCAGTTATAATCATAACAATAATTTTCAAAGAGGTGGACCAGTAAGTGTAAATTATATACAATAAATAATCATAATGACAATACATATACGTAATACTAATGTTGTATATCTAAATGGTGGTTATAATGATAACCTTAATGTTTAAAGGAGGTGGACTAGTAAGCCAGCAGAAGGCCTTGTCAGATGACCAAAAGCTCCAGCTGCGGGTCATTATATAACTAAGACCCGAGTCACGAAATACTTGTCCTGTTTGCTGACGAATCTTAACTAACCTAACTTTGTTTGCGATTTTACTTCTATTTGTTGCTGGTGACATTATGCAACAGTCTTACTGTACACTTGTCATAGGGCAGTAAACAGTACTCCACCTTACTTGAAGAAGTCTCACCGTGCCCCCGACACAGATCTGTAAACAGTACATCACTTGTACAAACTCCGACATTCCTTCGGGAGGAAATGACTGGTCATCATCTGGCAAAGATCCTGGAGTTTACCTGGAGAGAGTTTCGGGGGTCAACGCCCCCGCGGCCCGGTCTGTGACCAGGCCTCCTGGTGGATTTCAGCGCCTGAATCAACCAGGCGTTTGCTTGCTGGCTGCACCAAACCAACGTACGAGCCACAGCCCGGCTGATCAGGAACTGCCTTTAGGTGCTTGTCCAGTGCCAGCTTGAAGACTGCCAGGGGTCTGTTGGTAATCCCCCTTATGGTGCTGGAGGCAGTTGAAACAGTCCTTGGTCCCCTGACACTATTGTATGGTCCTTACCTTAACGTGCTAGTGACACCCCTGCTTTTCATGGGGGATGTGCTCGTCTGGCAATTCTATGCTTTCGTATAGAGTGATTTTCGTGTGCTAGTTCGGTACTAGTCCTCTAGGATTTTCCAGTGTATATAATCATGTAATCTCTCCTCCTGCTTTCCAGAAGAACAGTTAGAAACACTTCAAAGCCTCACCAGTAATTGAGTGTTTTATCTCCGTTAATGCGCGCCGTAAAGTTCTTGTACATTTCTAAGGGGGGTCGGCAATTTCACCTTTGGCCCCCCCCTTGAAAAGGTTGCTGGTTGAGTGCAGCAATTGCCACCTAGATAAACAAGTGACCTGAAGAGTGTCATCATGGCTTGCCTCCCTATTTTGAAGTACTCTTTATATCATCCGTCATTTCTAGCAGATGCGATTGATACAATGTTTAGGTCCTTGAAGGTGAATCCTCCGACATAATTCACTCCCAGGGTCTTGACGTTTGTGTTTCGCTCTATTTAGGTGGCCGATGTTGTTTTGTACTCTATGAAGATTAATTTCCTCTTGTTTACCATAATCTGAGTAATTGGAAATTTCTATCTAAATCATTATTGTTTTCTGCAGCCCACCTGAAAGATTTGGTTGGATGTCTCGCCCTGAGCCTTGCAGTGTCTGCCAATGGAAAACACTGTCATGGCAATTCGGTGTCATCTGCAAAGGAAGACACTGTGCTGTGGCAGACATCCTTTCCTATGTCCGGATATGAGATTAGGAACAAGATTGGAGCTAGTACTTGTGCCTTGTGGAACAGATCTTTCCACCGAGCAGCCGTCGACTTTACATCTGTTGACGACTACTCTCTGTGTTCTGTTAGTGAGTGAAATATAGATCCATCGACCAACTTTTCCTGTTATTCCTTTAGCGCGCATTTTGTGCGCTAATTACGGGCCCACTACGCCATGGGTCACACATGTCGAAGGCTTTTGCAAATCCTGTATATATATACATCTCATTCTTTTTGTCTTCTAGTGCATTTAGGACCTTGTCGTAGTGATCCAGTAGTTAGACAAGACAGGAGCGACCCTGTTCAAACCCATGTTGCCCTGGGTTGTTAACTGATTGGTTCTAGATGGTGGTATCTTGCTTCTTAGGACCCATTCAAAGATTATTATGATATGGTATGTTATGCTATTGGACTTAGTTCTTTGCTGTGCTTTTACTGCCCCCTTTGTGGAGTGGGTTAATTTTCATGTCTGTTGTTTTTAGTAACGAGGGACGAACCCCCTTGTTCGCCTGGCTCACCTCTCCATAGGTATGAAAAGGCTTCGTGATAGCTTCTTGCAGTTCTTGATGAACACAGAGTCCATGAGTCTGGCCCTGGCAGAGTGCATGGGCAAGTCATTTATATCGCCTGTTCGAAGTCATTTGGCGTCCGAGATAACATCGGATAGGCCTTGTGTTAAACAAATTTTGTGGCACTCTCATAAAAAATTCATTTTGGATCTTCGACTCTCAGTCTGTTAGCCGGCTTCCCTAAAAACTGAGTCATATTGGGAACTTGAGTACTCCACTCATTTCCTTGCTGGCATCTGGAAGACCCATCTTGTTTATAGGGGCCCAAACTGACGTTGTTCTCGATTTTGGATTGGCATAGGAGAAGAAATACTTTGGGTTTCTTTCGATTTCTTTATGGCTTTTAGTCGTCCCGCTATTCCTTACGCCTAAAAGATTCTTTAGCTTAAGATCGATGCTTGCTATTCTCTGACCAGTGTCTCCTCCCTGCGCATTCTGATTATATTGAACCTCCTTTTATGCCGCACTGTTATTCTTTTTCCCCGTCGACTGTAAAGGGGAGCGCCTGTCTCTTTCTATTTACATCTACACCACCTTTTTCTTAGAGGAATAAGCCTTGTGGCAAACATCAGTGCCACCGAATAATCTGTTATCAAAGGCATAAGTTAAGGTCTGTGTTGTCTAGTATATCTTCCCAGCTTATATCGGTTAGGACTTGGTTTACATTGCTGCTCCCACTTTATGTTTGTGTGTATTGAAGGTTTGAATTGTGAATGCTCCCTCGTATGACTATCTCATTTTGTCGGTCGGGGCTCCAGCATACATGTCAGAACCTCAATTATGTTGATCTGAGTATATTGTTTTTTGATATGGTGACATTTCTAGTCAATCACATTGTTAGTGAAGATGAGGTCTAGAGTATTCTCCCATCTAAGTAGGCTCTATTATTTGCTGGTTTAAATTGAATTTTGTGCAGAGATTTAAAAGCCTCGGTGATGTGCTTTTTTCATCAAGGCTGCCTCCTGTGTTATTACTGCAACAATATTATTTTGCTATTTCCACCTTTTTTGTGCCCTTAATTGAAATCTCCCCAGGACAAGATGTTGGTGCAGAGCTGGTAAGAATTTTCCAGGATTTTCCAGGGACTTTGTTCATTGCGAATATTTACGTAAACATCTTATAAACCATTGTCTGACTATAACCTATGCCAGAACAATGGGAATACTCATCGTCAATCACATTCTCAAAACTTTTAAAAACCATTATATTTGTTTCCACGACTACACTTCCATGATTTTCTAATCATAATTTGCCAGCTATAATCAACCGTTAGAGGTCATTATGTTTTCTCTGCCACGGATGGTATTTATCACACAAACTCAAAATCTGAAACGAACGGGCAAAGGACAGATCTATTTCCAATTTCACAGAATTCTGTTACTTGGTATTTATCAATATTGTATTTTTAAAAATCGATTTTATAATCCACGATTCACTTCATGTAAATCCGATGGGAAAATCTATCAGTTACCTTCGTATGTTATTTTAAAAAATCCTTTTGCATCGTCCACAAACACGTTACTATTTACATCTTCAACGAGGGGATCGTTGATCTTTGTGGGGAGCCCACTAGTGACATCAATGATGGGAGCGTTGATCCTTGTGGGAGTCCACTAGTGACAACCAATTGGTAGCGTGGAGTCAGCCTTATGAGGGGGAGGGCCCACTTATGACATCAATTATTGGGAGCGTCGATCCCTTGTGAGGAGTCCACTATGGCAACAATGAGGGGAGCGTTCATCCTCCTGGTGCGCGAACTAGTGAAATCGATGAGGGGAGCGTTGATCCTTGCGGGGTGCTCACTAGTGACATCACAATGAGAGGAGTGTAGATCCTTGTAAGACACCCACTATTTACACCAATGATGGGAGCAATGTCATTTGTACAGCCCCTACATGACTCAGCTCATTGTAGCATTTTCCCCTCGTATCACTGTTAGCAACTTTTCATTATATCAGTTCTCAAATGTACTTTGCATTTTCAAAAGTAAATATTAAAATCTAAATCTAAGGCTGTGTGCCTCAAACATTCCATTATTATGTGTGTTGTGTGTGTGTGTGTGTGTGTGTGTGTGTGTGTGTGTGAGTGTTGCGATGTGGTGTGGTGCGTGTGAGTGTGTGTGTGTGTGTGTGTGTGTGTGTGTGTGTGTGTGTGTGTGTGTGATAAGATAAGATAAGATTTCGTTCGGATTTTTAACGCCGGAGGGTTAACCACCCAGGATAACCCAAGAAAAGGTCAGTGCGTCCATTGAGGACGGTCTAACTTATATTTCCATTGTGGTTCCTCAATCTTGTCCCACAGGTGCACCCACACCAGTCAACTAACACCCAGGTACCTATTTTCTGCTAGGTGAACAGGACAACAGATGTAAGGAAACGTATTGAAATGTTTCCACCCGCCGAGAATCGAACCCGGGCCCTCCGTGTGTGAAGCGAGAGCTTTAGCCACCAGGTGTGTGTGTGTTTGTACTCACCTATATGTACTCACAAGTACTCACTTATACGTGGTTGCAGTTATCGATTTACGGCACCTGGCCCTGCCTCCTCGCTGTTCTTTACATGGTCGAATCTCTCCCTGCTCTTAGAGCCTTATGGTACCTCTTCTCAAAACTATGTATGGATCCTACCTCCACTATATCACTCTCCATTTGCTGACAACTCTAACGCTGAAGAAATCTTTCCTAACATCCCTGTGACTCATCTGAGTTTTCAACTTCCAGTTGTGAACCATTGTTCCTGTATCACACCTAGGAAACATTCTGTCACTGTTCATCTTGTCAATTCCTCCCAGTATTTTATATGTCGTTATAATGTTCCCCTTATCTTCCTGTCCTCCGGTGTCATCAGGTTGATTTTCCTTATCCTCTATCCCATGCCGCGGAGCGCCAAGCTTGTGACAAGTTATTTCAGCAAATCCTGCCACATGCACTGAGGAGATTTTACAATGCTTTAACAAATCGAGCCTTTTGTTTGCTTCACATTTAAGTTCCATTCTCTTTTCATTGCATCCACTTTCTCATTGTGTGATGAGTGTGTGTTGTGTTGTGTGTGTGTGTGGTTGTGTGTTTGTGTGTGTGGTGTGTGTGTGTGTGTGTGTGTTTTTGTGTTGTGTACTCACTTAGTTGTACTCACCAGTTTCACCTAGTTGAGGTTGCAGGGGTTCGAGTCCGACTCCTGTGACCCCGGCCTCTCTTCACTGTCGCTACTAGGTCCACCTCCCTAACTGGAGCTTTATCGTGAACCTGCTGCTTAAAGCTATGTATGGATCCTGACTCCCTACATCGCCTTCCCAAACAAATCCACTTCCGAATACTCTGTGGCTGTAGATTACATCCTAACTCCTTTGATTCATCGTGTCTTCAACATCAACAGTGTCCCCGTGTACTTGTCCAGTCCTCTGAACATCCTGTCTTTGTCCACCTTGTCAATTCCTCTCAGATATTTTGTAAGTGGCTTATCATGTCCCCCCTATCTCCCTGTCCCCAGTGTCGTCAGGTTGATTTCTTCCTTAACCTCCTCCTCGTAATGACAAACCTCTTAGCTCTGGGACTAGTCTTGTTGCAAACCTTTGGCACTTCTCTAGTTTCCTTTACATGCTTAGCTAGGTGTGGTTCCAAACTGGTGCCGCATACTCCAATATGGGCCTAACGTAACACGGTGTACAGGTCCTGAAAACATTCCTTATTAAGATTCGGAAGCTTTTCTGAGGTTTGCAAGAGCCCATATGCTGCAGCAGTTATTTGGTTGAATGGCGCTTCAGGAATGTGCCAGGTGTTATACTCCCCCCAAAATCTTTTTCCTTGATGATGTTTGTAGTCCTCTGACCTCCCTAGACTGTACCCATCTGCGGTCTTGCTTTCCCTTCCCCACCCACATGACTTTGCACTTGGTGGATTGAACTCCAGGAGCCAGTTGCTGGACCCGGTCTGCAGCCGTGTCCAATCCCTTTGAATTCTGCCTGACTTCGATCGAATGAACTCTTCTTCATCAACCTTCACGACATCTGCAAACAGTGACACCTCGGAGTTTATTCCTTCCGTCATGTCGTTCACAAATACCAAAACCACACTGTTCCTACACTGACCCCTGTGGGACCCCCAACTGGTCCACAGGTGTGTGTGGTGTGTGTGTGTGTGTGTGTGTTTTGTGGTTTGTGGTGTGTGTGTGTGTGGTGGTGTATGTATGTGTGGTTGTGTGTGGAGTGTTGTGTGTGTTGTGTGTGTGTGTGTGTGTTTGTGTGTGTGGTGTGTGTGTGTGTGTGTGTGTGTAAGACAACGTAATTTAAAACTTTTGAGAAGTGATGATATTCTGGGCATACCATAATACCTCGGCCAGAGAGGAACATATTGGAGGAGACTGAACTACGATGTGTTTTAATACGCACAGTAACCATCCAATGACGAAGAATATTGGGCACAAACATGATACCAGAGCTGTCTTCCTTATCTGGAGGCTCTGCAATATCCCAGTGGTCATGAAAGAGAAAAATGTAATCAAAAACCAAGAGAAATATAAGTGCAATATACGCGTGTGTGTGGTGTATATATAATATAAGTAAATATATATATAGATATATAAATATATAAATTAATTTAAAATATAAATATATATATAATATAATATATATATATATAAATATAAAGATATATAAATATCGTCTAGTCCGAAAGGCAGAACTTGCGATCTGGCTTAAATAGCAAACGCTCATCTTGCATAAAAGACAATAAAATTTGTGTATGCAAAAATTTTCGCCAAAAATCATTCTGAACCTAACGATAAAAATATATTTGAATGTTTTTGTTTAGTAACTAAATTATTGTAGAACGTATTTAAATAAATTAGTTGGGTTAGGCAAAAATAAATTGGTTCATGATATAATAAGGTTAGGTGAGGTTATCTAAGATTCTTTTGGGCAAAATTAAAAATTTTAGCATTAAACATTAAAGAAAAAAATATACTTTAAACGTATAAGATAAAATTTTCAGAAAGGACTTAATTTTAAGTGAGCTCTTGCAATTGACCATTTTTACATATTCTTCACGTCATTCCAGCATATAGGTGTACTTTCCCTTTATATATATTATATATATATATATATATATATATAAATATATATATATATAAATATATATATATATATATATTTATTACATATATTTACAGAAGATTAAGAGATACATGTTGATATAAAGGTGGTATATAGGTACATGTTGTACGTGTGTATCACTGATTAAAAGCGAAAATCTCATTCAGCCCTTAGAGCTGGGGCGTGTGCCCAAAATACAGCAGGCAAATACCCCTTTGAACCAGCCGCACTGAGCCGCTGTAAAACAGAAACAGCTGCCCTGGGATCCCTATTACTCTGATGAGTCCTTTTCCCAGCTCCTTACAGGAATTTAGATGCACTCTTCCCCATGAACCAATTGTCCTCTGAGCCTATGGAACAAACATATAATGATGGGCAAGTTCTCCATATTTTCTAGATCTTTTGGGACTCCCCTGAAGCTGGCAGTTGCCCCTCCTTCCTCCTGGTGTATTGGAGTATAGGTATCAGCCAAGTAGATGCCATTTATAGTCCCCACACCAACCTGCTTCCATCTGTCCAGGCTTGAAGGGTGAAATACATCTGCGCTTCTGGCTTCCAACATATCTGCATAGTTGGGGTGGCTCCCTTACTCTGGGCTCCAGCTGTTGTTAAGGCTCCTCTTGATAATTTCTTAACCTCTCATTCTTGCAATCTTTCCCTCGATTTACGGCACACAAGACCATGGTACCCCGATCGGTCTGCTGCTGTCCTCCACAAATACACCTGTGTTCGTCTAGAATAGGGGCGGCAAAGTCGAAGGCAACACCGATGCGATGGGCTGTGGGTCGAGGCGTGTGCCAAGGCTGAGTTGGAACAGCCACAGAAAGTCCCCAAGCATGAGGGCCTCTCACTGCCAGGAGGCGGCGACTATCCTTCCCTTACACAAATTTGAACATTGTTGAGGCTATATTTTTCACACTATTTGGACCATCCCAGTGCGATTGTTGTTTAGTTGTTGGTGGAGGAGGTCAGGTTTACAGAGCCCGTTTAGATTATCCCAGATCAATGCTCCCCAATGAATTTTTGGTCCTGGACTCCAAACTTGTCCCTAAGATTTCAGGGCGAATCGCTAGCTACGAAAGCTCTCAGATTCAATACACGATGAACCAGAAAAGCAGTAACGCAATCGTGATGACTTGCGACACAGTTCCTCCTAGTCTGACTGGAATGGTAGCTTGGTTCCACTGCCCGTCTTCTAGAGTAATGTTTAATACTTCCGTAAAAATCTGCCTCAGAATACTGTCATATTCGTGACATATAGGTGCACATCTTAGGAAATATGCAACCTGGGCAACTCAGCATTCTTTGTGAAAGGTACAAGGCATCGTGGTCCTGAATTGCCTATTCTTTTTCCATTCCTCCTTAACTCTTCCAATTTCCTTCCTAAAATTGTGTCAATGGCATTGCTCCCAGAGGTGCTCCCTACATTACACTATTATGTCGGGGCAATGACTGTCTGCTCCTGGTAGTTTGATCTCACTGCATTATTATCACACGTTGACAGGACTGGAGATATTTACATTTGGATGGATTCAGGATGCACCCATTTCCATCCCCGTGTCAATACTGTGTAATGTCATTAGGAGGGACTCCATTGGTAACCTGCTAGTGTGCCATCATCTAGGAACCAGAGGTTTAGCTCGCAGGTCACTCTGAGCTGTGGATTTCCCTAACTGCTATACAGAAGATAAAATGGTGGCAAGAGGATCTCTTTTGGAACACACCACCGATGATTGATTTCATGCTCTCGCAAATAGAACATTGATCTTCCTTCTATAACCCCACTGAAACAAAAGGGAAGAGACCAGGGAAATGTTCTGTAACTTCTGCTAATGACCACGTTCCTTTTCAGAGATTGAACGCATTCTTGAAATCTAATTTAACCACTGCCATTGTCCTCAGCAGATTGAATAACGCCCTTGTTTGCATGAACCGCTGCTTCACTCCTTGAGAGACCCCCAACCAAGCTGGGTTTGTTGAAGCATCATGGCTGCTGTGCACGAAATACTTCGACAGCAGCTTTGAACGAAGGCGGCGAAACGTGGTTGCCCTATCTACTGCAATTGGCCCCGAATTCCTCCCATCCTTCTTTTTAAGTGCACAAAGTGTGCAACCAAAAAAAAGGCTAATTTCATCAGGAAATCAGACCATCCAAGGAATTGTTTGACGAACTTGTGAACTCTGAAAGCATTGTCCCGTCAGCAATTGAGTACGCGCGCAAAGAAAGAGGGGATGATCAAGATTTCGCAATGAAGACGATCGATGATTGTGGCCATAGAGAGCGCCGAGTGAGCGCCCCCCACTTAGCCGAGGGGAACGACATTATTGCATTTGTAAATGTCTGAGTCTTCCACAATCTATGTTTCCATATGGGACAGAGTGTTGAACTGTTGTGACCACTGGTTTTCCTGCATGTGCTTTCCTCAAGTGCATCAGCCGTGTCACATCCCTGGGAGTCAATGTATCTTCACTGGTTAATTCTGATGCCCCCACTGGTTGCCCTCTTCAATTTTCTTGCTCACCTGGACTCAGACTTTTCACTGTCATTAGATTAGTGGGAGTTCTGCCTCGTCCTCAATTTTGTTGTTGACGGGATAGGCGAATGAGGTTTACACACATAGTGAAAATCTCTTAAGATTAATTATCAATTGAGGCTAGCCTCTTACCCCTCTTTCCGGCACAGTTGCTAATCAGGACGCGAGAGTGCGCCGCGCGCGCTGAGCGTCGAGATGGTTTGCCATGCCTTGATGTTGGTGGAGCATTTAAACAGTGTACCATCGTTTACTTTTTTTTTCAGGAGTCCTGAAAGTTTACCCAGCTGCGTTTGGACGGGCTGCTTTTGGGAATATTTGTGGAGTGTCCTCTTACCTGTGTGCTTTAAATGCTTCCAAGAGATTGTCTGATAGATGAAATCTGTTGGAGTGGGCTTCAGGTGCCTGCACTGCTGGATTCATCACTTTCCACAGAACATCCTGAACAGGGAACTACCGTTTTGCGGAGGAACCATTAAGTTGAGACAACGAAGCTGTAAGCATGACCGACACTGCCTCACCTATTATTGCCAGCCGTGCCATATTCCCCTGGCTGCTTGCATCCTCCTGGTTGGCATCATCTGCTAGACTAGACAATAGGAGTGGAATATGACATGCTGGGTGGGTATGGTGCGTGGAAGGTAGTGAACTTGACCGTGGTGGCCTAGTGGAGTTTGAGGGGCTGGGAGGGGAAAGGGAAAACTTCCCTGGGAATTAGGTGGGGGAGGCGCAGGTTGTTGAGTGGGGTTTTCCGGGGAGTAAAATTTACACATGGACTTGCACTCTATAATATTGTTCACACTGTCTTACAATACACATAACTTTATTTTTTTCCCCCATGTACACTATGAACAATGTGGGTAATGGGCACTGCTGAACCCAAATGTGTTCACTCACCATCTAGTTAAAACATCCCACCTTTTCCCACCCACCCCCGTGAGTGGGGGTGGATACACTGACTGGTCACTCCCTCGTTAACATTAATTTCACAGTTTTTCCATAACTTTATGCCTCTAAATAGTCCATGCATCGACCCCAATCATTTCCAAGTCAACTGGAAGTATGGTCCCATGGTGCATGGTGCTGGATATAGATGTTTTTATAAGAGCTTTTCGAGGTTTGCATGTACGATAATCTTGGCCGGTACTCATACACAGTGTAGGCCTTATACTCCCCCACCCCTCCATGGCCGTATAAAATATATATATATATATATATATATATATATATATTATATATATATATATATATATATATATATATATATATATATATTTTATATATATATATTTTATACATATATATATAAAATATAATATATATATATATATATTATATAATATATATATATATATACAAAATATATATATATATATATAATATATATATATATAATATATAAAAATATAATAATAAAAATATATTTTATATATATAATATTATGTCGTGCCGAAAAATGTAAAAACTGGTCAATTAGCAAAAACTCATTTAAAAGTAAGTCCTTTTCTAAAATTTTCCCTCTTACGTTAAAGATATATTTTTCATTAATGTTAATGCAAAAAATTTAAAATTTTTCACCAAAAGAATCTTAGAAAACTTACCTAACCTTATTATAACAAAAACAATTTATGTTAGCCTAACCCAACTATAATTATTTTAGAATTGTTTATAATAAAATTTTAATACTAAACAAACACAGTAAAATGTATGTTTTTTCGTTTTTTCAGAAAGATTTTTGGCGAAATTATTGCATAAATAAATTTTCGCTTGTCCCATATGGCAAGATGAGCGTTGCTATTTAAGCCAAGATCGCAAGTTCTGCCAATTCGGCCCCGACAAATTTTTTTATTATTATTTTTTTTTTTATTATCACACTGGCCGATTCCCACCAAGGCAGGGTGGCCCGAAAAAGAAAAAATTTCACCATCATTCGCTCCATCACTGTCTTGCCAGAAGGATGCTTTACACTACAGTTTTTAAACTGCAACATTTAACACCCCTCCCTTCAGAGTGCAGGCACTGTACTTCCCATCTCCAGGACTCAAGTCCGGCCTGCCGGTTTCCTGAATCCCTTCATAAAATGTTACTTTGCTCACACTCCAACAGCACGTCAAGTATTAAAAACCATTTGTCTCCATTCACTCCTATCAAACACGCTCACGCATGCCTGCTGGAAGCCAAGCCCCTCGCACACAAAACCTCCTTTACCCCCTCCCTCCAACCCTTCCTAGGCCGACCCCTACCCCGCCTTCCTTCCACTACAGACTGATACACTCTTGAATCATTGTTTCGCTCCATTCTCTCTACATGTCCGAACCACCTAAACAACCCTTCCTCAGCCCTGGGGCAACAGTTTTGGTAATCCCCGCACCTCCTCCTAACTTCCAAACTACGAATTCTCTGCATTATATTCACACCACACATTGCCCTCAGACATGACATCTCACTGCCCCCTCAGCCTTCTCCTTCGCTGCAACATTCATCACCCACGCTTCACACCCATATAAGAGCGTTGTAAAACTATACTCTCATACATTCCCCTCTTTGCCTCCAAGGACAAAGTTCTTTGTCTCCACAGACTCCTAAGTGCACCCCTCACTCTTTTTCCCTCATCAATTCTATGATTCACCTATCTTTCATAGACCCATCCGCTGACACGTCCACTCCCAAATATCTGAATACGTTTCACCCCCTCCATACCTCTCCCTCCAATCTGATATTCAATCTTTCATCACCTAATCTTTTTTTATCCTCATTACCTTACTCTTTCCTGTATTCACCTTTTAATTTTCTTCTTTTGCACACCTACCAAATTCATCCACCCAAACTCTGCAGCTTCTCTTCAGAATCTCCCAAAGCACAGTGTCATCAGCAAAGAGCAGCTGTGACAACTCCCACTTCGTGTGTGATTCTTTATCTTTTAACTCCCCCGCCTCTTGCCAAGACCCTCACATTTACTTCTCTTACAACCCCATCTATAAATATATTAAACAACCACGGTGACATCAACATCCTTGTCTAAGGCCTACTTTTACTGGGAAATAATTTCCCTCTTTTTCCCACATACTCAACTTGAGCACTCACTATCCTCGTAAAAAACTCTTCACTGCTTTCATAACCTACCTCCTACACCATACCCCTTGCAACATCTGCCACATTGCCCCCCCTATCCACCCTGTCATACGCCTTTTCCAAATCCATAATGCCACAAAGACCTCTTTAGCCCTTTTCTAAATACGTTCACCCTTTTATGTTTTTACTGTAAACACCTGGTCCAACACACCCCCCACCTTTCCTGAAGCCTCCTTGTTTCTCTGCTATCCTATTCTCCGTCTTACTCTTAATTCTTTCAATTTAACTCTACCATACACTTTACCAGTACACTCAACAACTTTCCCCCTATAATTTTTTTCACTCTCTTTTATCCCCCCTTTGCCTTTTTTAACTTTTTCTATTTTTATCCCATCAATCCCAGCTGCCTTTCCCCCCTTTCTTTTACCTACTGCCCACGAACTTCCCCACACTCAAAAATTTTTCTTCTCCTCCTACAAGATGTTATTCCCCCTTGCCCTATACCAAATCACGCTTCCTATCTTCATCAACTTTAACAATTCCTCAAAATATTCCCCCCATCCCCAAAACCTTTTTAACTCTCCATTTAATAAATCTCCTCCCTATTTTTAATGACAAAACCATTTGTTCTTAGGCTTTCTTATTAATTGTTTAATCCACTCCAAAACTTTTTCTTATTTTTTAAAAAAATTTGTTGATAAATCTCACCCCCTCTCTCTTTGCTCTTTTTTTTTCATTGCTTCACCACTCTCTTAACCCTCTCTTTTTCTCCATAACTCTTCCCCCCTTGCATCACTTCTACTTGTAAAAACTTCTCATATGCAACTTTTTTCCCTTTCTCTCCTTTACATCATCTTCCCCAATCACTCCCTTTTTTCCCCCCCTGCCCCACTTTCCTTAACCACAAACTTTCCTGAAAAACTCTAAAAACTACATTTTAAAACCCACCCCCATACCTCTTCGCCCCATTGCCTAGCTCTAATTTTGCCCCACTATCCTCCAATAGCTGTTTATATCTTACCCTAAAATGCCTCCCCTTTTATTTTTATAAAACCTTCACCTCTTCTTCCCTGATCTTCTATTCCCTTGTATCCCATCTACCTTTTACTCCAGTGTACTACAACTAGAAATGATCTATAATCTGTGGCCCCTCATAAACTGTACACCCGAAGTTACTCAACAGTCTTTATCTACCAATACATAACCAACAAACTACTGTCATTTCCCCCTCACATATCGGATACTTTTTTTACCCTTTTTTTAAAATAGATTACCTATAACTAAACCCCTTTCTATAAAAAGTTCAATCAAAGGTTCCATTATCATTTACACCGGCCCCCCAAAATTTACCACCCACCCTCTCAAAAAGTTTTCCTATTTTAGATTCGGTCCCCCTCCACAATTACTCTCTCCGGGTTAAAAGGCTCCTATACTTCATTAACCCCCCCCCCAAAAATCTCTCCTCCCCTCTGCTTCCCTCTCTTCTCCGGGTGCATACACCTTATTATAACCCATTCTGCATCCAACCCTTTACTTTAAAATCCACATAATTTTTAAAATTTACCATTCATATTCCTTTTTTCCTTCCATAATGATTTTTAAATTTTCTCTCCCCCCCTTTGCTCAAAATCTCTCAATACTCCAATTTTAAACCCAAAAATTTTTTTCCCCCCACTGAAAATTTTTCCCCACCCCCTTCGCTTTTTTCGCTTTTAGCCAGGGCATCCCAACTTCTTTTTATTCATAACTCAGCAATCATCTTTTTTTGTCATCCGCACTACATCCACGAAATTTAAGCATCCCAAAATTTTTATATATAATATATATATTATATTTTATATATATTTAAAATATTATATATATATATATATTTTAAAAATTATAAAATATATATAATATAATATATTTTTAATGAAGGGTTAAGAACCCGAAAATATTGATAAATTAAAACATGTGTCTAATTTATCCAATAATTTATATGTATATGCTTAACAATTGCAAAGGGGGAAATTTTTAAAACATTTTTCCCTACTCCCCAGGAGGACTCGAAACCCGCTAACCTGTAACAATTTCCACATACTTTTCCAGGGATAAACCCCAAAAAAGTATGGGCGCTTAGCCGAAGCTAAGCGATTTACCCCATACCCCCGGCACCGAGCTTTTTTGAAAATTATTTTATGAAAACCTGCGACATGCAGGGCAGGATAAAAGCTGTATGCCTTCTCCCTGAAAGTGGCTGCCTTGGGCAAAGTCTACGCAAAATGGACTCCCAAAGGGATTGGTCCAGTGGGGTAATTTGGTTTAAAACCTGCTACCTTTTTTCCAAAGGGTTTTTAACTTCGGCTCCTTCAGCCAGAGATCATGTTTTTTGTATTTTCGCCTCTCTTTCGAATTCCTTGCATTGTTAAAATCTTAAAGGGATGCTGCAGGGGGTGAGATGAAAAGCTGTAACCTTCTCCCCTGAAAGCGGCTGCCTTGGATCAAAGTTACGCAAGCTGGGCGCCAAGGGATTGGTCTAGTGTGGTGGAATGGTTAGCCGAACCTTTTCCAAGGGGTTTGTAATTCGAGTCCCCTTCAGAGAATCAGTATTTATGTATATTTCTCCTGCTCTTGCGAATTCCTTGCAATATATTATAATATATATAAAAATATATATATATATATATATAAATATATATATATAATATATATATATATATATTATATAAAATAAAATTTATATATATATTAAAAAGCAAATATCGCAAATCAAGCGATACAAGATGTAAAACAACCCCGGGCTAGTAGAATGATAGTTCTAGGCCTTTCGTGTTGCAATCAACACATCATCAGGAGCTTGCAAAATGTAGAAAAGAGAAGGTTTCCAAGCGAATTCTTTTCCAGGGGACCGCGTTCACTGGAGTGAGCGAGGGAGAGAGGAGAAGGAACCGGAAGTGCCCACAGACACAACAGCCAGAAGGATAAATATTATATCATTAGAAAAATCCCACAAGCAGTGATATTGTAACCTAAACGAAATTAACTTAGCGATAATAATAAATTCAGTCATATTTCGCTGTGACAACAGTAAATTTAAATACATATATAAATATTGTCTGCGACATAGGAGTCACTGGCAATGTTATACCCTCCACAGGACAACGTTCTTTAAATGACGAGAGATAACCCTAACGTATAGAGAGGAGACTTCTAAAAGTTCTATATAGGAAACGGGTCATTAAACATAACTCGTTTAAAAGGAGGGGAGGCATCTGCAGTGACAAGATGGTCACTGATATTTATCCCACAAAATCCTGAGGCAGACTCTGGTTCAACCTTCAGAAACTGCAGGAGAAAAGACCCTAATTCCTCGTTTTGGCACATTGAAGACAGTCTGATGCCATACGTATAAGAGCCCAATTTTAACTGTGTACTATTGCCTCAACTAAAATGCATCTTTAATTTGAACAACCCATCACTGATATTGTATAATGACTGCCTATCATGCTTAATAATTGTGGATTCTACAAGATTCCTTTCAAGCCAGGAGGAGCAAGGAAAGAAGACTCTTGCTTCCAGCCAATTTGCAAGGTTTATTACAAGCTCTAATATGGTTGAAAATCGCGTTCGACTCCTGTGCTATACGTATCGAGTAACGGTGCTGGGACATTCTCAACCTTCAATGACTTTCCAATTTGTCCAAAATAGGAGAGGCTGCAACCGTTGCAATCAACTCTGTATACACCACCAACACGTTGTTGTGGTGCATTCTTTATCAGGATGCTTCTAACAGCCCCGTGAATTTTTAAAAACTATTGTATATTATATCTTCTAAGAGCATTCGGTAGGATAAATTCTGGTTATAGGGGAGGACCAGCACATTCTTGGTTTTGAGGTGTTATCCTAGGTTCTGTCCTATAATAAGCTTTCTTAGCGCCAGCAAGGCAATTCCATAAACATCTTAGGATATCGCAGTTTCGTGCCAATGTCAAATATTTTCCCTAATTTTCATCTAGGAACCCCGGACTGACACACTTATAGGCTCTGAAAAACATAGTCAGAAATACACTCCTTTTGACTCTAGTCTCATGGTTGGAGTAGAAAGTGAACGTATGACACACATTGGCAGTCCTTCCTATATACTGTAAACTTAAACTTTCTATCAACCCGGTGTATCAACACATCTAAGAATAGAAGTTTGCAGTCCACCTCTTTCTCCACAGTGAATTTAATAGACGGGACAAGGCGTTAAGTCTTGGTAAAACATTCCAGGGCAATATCGTTTGGCCAAAGACACAAGATGTGTCCCCATATCTGAACCATTTAGCTCTACATGGAAGGCTATCTTTCAACAGTCTAGTCTCGAAAAATCCATATACAGATTGCTAAATAAAGGGGATAACGGATTACACATCGCCATTACTTGTTTTTGAGCATAGTATTTCCCCCAAACTCAAACTTGCAGCCAACTACATACAGCTTAATTTAATTCAATAATGCATTTTTTATCAAAAGGCTAAGAGAACTC
>NC_069405.1:66791205-66803572 GCF_026875155.1 Cherax quadricarinatus
ATTGCATTAGGAGAAATATTCCGAAGAGTCTGTCTCCCAGGCTCAGGAGGAAGAGACTTCAGGTCCAAAGAGTCTGTCTCCCAGGCTCAGGAGGAAGAGACTTCAGGTCCAAAGAGTCTGTCTCCCAGGCTCAGGAGGAAGAGACTTCAGGTCCAAAGAGTCTGTCTCCCAGGCTCAGGAGGAAGAGACTTCAGGTCCAAAGTTTGTTTTCCCGGTTCAGGAAAAAGAGACTTGGGTTCCCAAAGAGTCTGTTCCCAGGTCGGGAGGAAGAGACTCGGGCCCAAAAGGTTTTGTCCCCCGGGGGTTTCGGGGGAAAGAGACTTCAGGTCCAAGAGTCTTCCCCAGTCAGGAGGAAGAGATTCAGGTCCAAAGAGTTGTTCCCAGGTCAAGGAGGAGCTCAGGTCCAAAGAGCTGTCCCCCGGGTTCAAGGAAGAAAATTCGGGAAAAACTTTCCCCGGGGTAGGAAGGAGAGCCCGGGGCCAAAAGGTTTTTCCCCAAAGGCAGGGGGAAGAGTTGGGGTGAGTTTAGGTGGGAGGGAGATTAGGAAGAGTTTTTTGGTTGGGAAAAAAGGATTAGGAAAGGGGTTGGTTTTTTGGGGGGAAGAGATTAGGAAAGAGTTTTTTCCCAGGCTCTGAGGAAAGAATCAGTCAAAGACAGCCTAGTTCGAGAAGGACTTCAGGCAAAGAGTCTGTCCCCAGGTCAGGGAAGAGATTCAGGTAAAGACTGCCACAGGTAGAGAAAGCTTCAGTCAAAGAGTCCAGTCAAAGTGTCAGGGAGAAAGCCCAGGCAAAGATAGTCACTCCCGGGTTTCAGAAAAGTAATTGGTAAAGAGTTTTCCAGGTTCAGAGGAAGGGATTGAGGTCCAAGATCTGTTCCCAGGTTCGGGAAGGAAGAGATTAGGTCCAAAGGAGTCTGCTCAGGTCAGGAGGAAGAGTTCAGGCCCAAAAGAGTCTGTCTCCAGGTCAGGGAAGAACTTCAGGTCCAAAGATTTGTCCCAGGCTCAGGAGGAAGAGACTTCAGGTCAAAGGTCTGTCTCCCAGGTCAGGAGGGAAGAGATTTCAGGCCAAAAAAGTCTGCTCCCAGGTCGGAGGAAGAGACTTCAGGTCCAAGAGTTGGTCTCCAGGTCGGGAGGAAGAGATCAGGTCAAAATTTCGCTCCAGGTCAGGGGGAAGAGATTCAGGTCCAAGAGTTGTCTCCAGGTTTCAGGGGGAAGAGACTTCAGTCCAAAGAGTCTGTCCCAGGCAGGAAAGAGACTTAGGTCCAAAGAGTCTGTCCCAGGTTCAGGAGGAAGAGACTTCAGGTCCAAAGAGTCTGTCTCCGGGTTTTCAGGAGGAAGAGACTTCAGGTCCAAAGAGTGTCTCCAGTCAGGAGGAAGAGATTTCAGGTCCAAAGATTGTCTCCGGGTTCAGAGGAAGACTTCAGGCCAAAGAGTCTGTCTCCAGTTCAGGGAAGAGACTTCAGGTCCAAAAGTCGTCTCCGGTTTAGGAAGGCTTCAGTAAGACCTGTCCCCAGGTTCAAGAAACCGTCAGGGTTAAATGTTGGGTGGGAGGGGTTCAGGCCAAAGGTTGCCAGGTGAGAGAAGGATTAGGTCAAAGGTTGTTGGTAGGAGAAGAATAGCAAGAGTTGAGGGGGAGAGAAGAGATAGGTAAAGATTTGTTAGGGGTAGGGGGTGGTTTCGGAAAATTTGTATTTGGTTTAGGGGAAGAGTTAGTGTAAAGGGGATTTGGGGTGGTAGGGAAGATAAATAGGAAAGTAGGTTTGGGTGGAGGAGATAGTAGTGAGGGTTAGAGGAAGAGTGAAGGTAAGAGTTGTTAGTGGAGGGAGTAGGAAAGAAGTAGTGAGTTGGTGGGAGAAAGATGAGAAAAGAGGTGAAGAATTAGGAAGTAGTGAGTGGTAGGGAAGTAGTGGGTAGGAAATGTTGGGTAGAAGAGTGGTGGGGAAAGTAGTGAGGGGGTAGGAAGTAGGGAGTTGGTAGGGAAGGTAGTGGGGGTAGGATAAGGAAGTATTGAGTTGGTAGGGAAGTAGTGGTTTAAGAAGTTGTGAGTGGTAGGAAAGTGGGAGTGGTAGGGAAGTAGGGGTTAAGGGAAATTAGGTAGGAAGTAGGGGTTGGTAGGGAAAGTTAAGTGGAGTGGTAGGGAAGTAGTGAGGGGAGGAAAGTAGTGGGGGTTTTAGGGAAGTAGGTAGTGGTAGGGAAGTAGTGAGTGTAGGGAGATATGAGTGGTAGGAAAATAGTGAGGGGTAGGAGTGGGGAGTGTAGGGAAGTAAGTTAGTGGTAGGGAAGTAGTAGTGTTAGGGAAGTAGTGAGTGGAGTGGGGAAAGTAGTGAGGGTATTAGATGTAGTGAGTGGTAGGAAAGTAGTGAGTGGTAAGGGAATAGTAGTTGTGGTAAAATTTTGGGGTGGGGGAAGTAGAAGTTAGGGAAGTGGTAGGGAAAGTAGTGAGTGGTAGGGGAAAGGGTAGTGAGTGGTAGGGAGTAGTGAGTGGTAGGAAGAGTGATTGGTAGGGAAGTGGGATGTTAGGGAAAGTAGTGAGTGTTGAAGTAGTGAGTGGTAAGAAGAGTGAGTGGTAGGAAGAAGTGAGGTAAGAGTAGAGTGTAGGGAGTAGATGAGTGGTAGGGAAAATAGGTTGGGGAATAGTGATGGTAAGGAAGTAGTGGGGGTGGAGTGAAGGGGTGAAGTAGTGAGGGTGGGGAAGTAGTGTGGTTAGGGAAGTAGTGAGTGAGGAAGTTTTATGGTAGAAGTAGTGTAGGGTATGGAAGTAGTGGAGTGGTTAGGAAAGTAGTGAGTGGTAGGGAAGTAAAGTTGGGGGAAGATGGATAGGGAAGTAGTGAGGAGGAAGTAGGTAGGGAAGTAGTGAGTGGTAGGAAAGTAGTGAGTGTGTAGGGAAGTAGTGTGGGTAGGGAAGTAGTGAGTGGTAGGGAAGAATGAGTAGGAAGTAGGTGTAGGGAGTATGAGTAGGAAGGAAAGTTAGTGGAGTGGTGGGGAAGTAGTGAGTGGTATGGAAGTAGTGAGTGTAGGGAATAGAGGTATGGAGTAGTGAGGGGTAGGAAGTAGTGAGTGAAGGAAGTAGTGTGTGGTAGGGAAGTAGTGAGTGGTAGGGAAGTAGAGTGTGGGGAATAGTGAGGGGTAGGAAGTAGTGAGTGGTAGGAAGAAAGTGAGGGGTAGGAAGTAGTGAGTGGTAGGGAAGTAGTGAGTGGTAGGGAAGTGTGAGGGGTAGGGAAGTATGAGTGGTAGGGAATTTAGTGAGTGGTGGGGAAAGTAGTGAGTTTTAGGGAAGATGAGGGGTAGGAAGTAGTGAGGTAGGGAAGTAGTGAGTGGTAGGAAGTAGTGAGTGTAGGAAAGTAATGGTGGTAGGGAAGTAGTGAGTGGAGGAAGTAGTGAGGGGTTAAGGAATAGTGTGTGGTGGGGAAAGTAGTGGAAGTGGTAAGGGAAGTAGTGAGGGGTAGAGGAAGTAGTGAGTGTTAGGGAACTAGTGAGTGGTGGGGAAGAAGTGAGTTAGAAGTATGAGGTAGAATTTAGTGATGGTGGAAGTAGTAGTGTAGGAAGTAGTAAGTGGTAGGAAAGATAGTGAGTGGTAGGAGTAGTGAGTGGTAGGGAAGTATGAGTGGTAGTAGAGAATAGTGATGGTAGGAAGAGTAGGGAGGGAAAAAGTGTGTAGGAAAGTTGTGAGTGTTAGAAAGAGTGGTGGTGGGGAATATGAGGGGAAGATTTGGGGGGTGGGGGTATGAGTGGTGGGGAAGAAGTGGTTTTTGGGAATTTGGATGTGGGAAGTGTGATGTGGGGAATATGAGTGTGGGAGTAGGAGTGAAAGGAATATGAGTGGGGAAGTATGATGGAGGGTATTTGTTTTGGGAAGTATAGTGGTGGAATATGGTGGTTAATAGTGAGTGGTGGGGAAAAGTATGAGGGTGGGAAAAGTAGTGGGGAGGAAAAAGGAGTGGTGGGGAAGTAGTGATGGTAGAATATGATGTTAGGGAAAGTAGTGATTTAAAAAAGTGGGGGTTGGGGGAATTTTGGAGTTTGGGGGGGGTTTGGGGAAAAGTGTGATTGGGGAAGATGGGGGGTAGGGGAGGGGTAAAATGTGGTGGTGGGGTTTGGGTTGGTTTGGGGGTGGGAAGGGGTTGGGTGGGTGGTTTTAGAGGGGTTTTATTGGTGGGGGGTTTGGGGGTGGAAAGTTTTTTGATTTGTTGGGAGGGTTATTTTGGGGTTTTTTTTGGGTTTTAGTTTTTTGTTGGTGGGTTTGTTGGGGGTTTTTTTTTTTTTTGGGTTTTAATTGTTTTTTGGGTAGGGTTTTTTTTGGGAAAAAGGGGGGTATTTTTTAAAATTTTTTTTTAAATTTTTTTGGGTTTGGTGGTTTTTTTTTTTTTTTTTGGGGAATTTTTTTTTTTGGGTGGTTTTTTTTTTTTTTTTTGGGGTTTTTTTTTTTTTTTTTTTGGGGGTTTTTTTTTTTTTTTTTTTTTTTTTTTTTTTTTTTTTTTTTTTTGGTTTTTTTTTGGGGTTTTTGGGGGGTTTTTTTGGTTGGGGTTTAAAAATTTTTTTTTTTTTTTGGGGTTTTGTTTTTTTTGTGGGTTTTGTTTTTTTTGGGTTTTTTTTTTTGGGGGTTTTGTTGGGGTTTTTTTTTTTTTTTTTTGGGTTTGATTTTTTTTTTTTAAAATTTTTTTTTTTTTTTTTTTTTTTTTTGTTTTTTTTTTTTTTTTTTTGGTTTTTTTTTTTTTGTTTTTTTTTTTTTTAAAAATTTAAATTTTTTTTTTTGGGGTTTTTTTGGGGTTTTTGGTAATTTTTTTAAAATTTTTTTTATTGTTTTATTTTATTAAATTTTTTTTTTTAACAGCAACCAAACAGTTTTGGATGGTGTCTAGCATAAAAGTTTTAAGGGAAGTGAGAATTAAAATGGTAAAGGGACAATGGAACCCACCCCCCCCCCCGCCTGGCCCAAAAAAAAGGGGGTTTTTAACAAAAAGAAGGGGTTCAAAGGGGCTTCTTTTTGGTGCCCCAAAAAAAACCCCCCCCCGGTCCGGGCCGTTCCCACAACCACAAAACACTAAAAAGGGGCGGGCCCACCTTTTTTGGTGAATAAAAAAAAAAAACACAGTGTGGTGGTTTTTTGTTGGTGAACTTGGACCATTTAAATGTGTATTTGAAAATGGTGTGGACCAAAAACGTCGCGAAGCCCCCCTCTTCGGGGGGTATTTGTGTATTGAGAATAAACCAAAGGGCACTGTGGGGACCACTGCAGCATACAGTGGCAGGGATTGGTGGACTACGTACAGTGAAGTGTCGAGTGTTGGGGGACCACTGAGCAGACAGTGGTCGAGAGACTGGTGGACCACTGTACAGTGACAGTGGCTGATTGTTGGTGGACCACAAGACAGTGGTCTAGTGATTGTGGACCACTTAGCTTGACAGTGATTGAGGGGTTTGAGGAGAACTGCGCAGTGAATTTGGTCTGGGGGTTCGTGATCACTGCAGCATGACAAGCTCTGAGTGACGGATGCCGGGGCCCACTAACTATACCAACGGCCACGCAGGGCCAGGGAAATTCACCATTTTCAGGCCGGGAAGACCGGGAATTCCGTGTCACGTGTTTATCCCCTCCAGCAGCGTCTTTTCCTTTTTTTACAGTGCCAGAGGGGGCAGGAACTCGTGTACCGAATTCCGCAGCAGAAACAGCAGCAGCAAAACAGAGCTGTTGTTGCTGCTGCAAGCCAGCCGCGGCGGTGGGGGCACGTTGGCGAGTGAAATTTGCATTTTTTGTGCAAACACTCGAGAAAAAAAGTTTTACAAAATATCCCCAAAACCCGGGGAATGGAAACCGAAAAGGGAAAATACGGCCCCTTGTGGTGTGTGTGTGTGTGTATTAACCAATTGGGTGCAAGGGTCGATTCATAGCTTTCTGGTCCCCTTTTCCGGTCCAACAGGTCCTCCCGATCCGTGGTTTCCCATACGTCTTCTTAAACTTATGAGGGACCCGCCTCCACCACCCCCCTTTTCCCAAAACTTTTCCATTTCCCTGACAACTCGTACTGAAAAAATACTTCGTAACACCCTTACCACGAGTGTTTAACTCCAATGTGACCCCTTTTTCTAGTCCATCTCTAAAACTCCTGTCCCTGTCCCCCTTGTCGTTTCATCTCAGTTTTTTATTTTGTTGTTTCGTGCCCCAGTCCCTCTTGTCCTCCGGGTTTCGTCAGGTCTTTTCCCCTTAACCTCTCCTCGGGGACATGCCCTTAACTCCAGGACTGTCTCTTGCAAACCCCCCCGCACTTTCAAAATTTTCTTGAGGGTTTTGGGCCGTTTTGGGCTCCAAAACGGGTGCTGCATACTCCAATAGGGGCCTATGATATGGTTACGTCCTGAACCTCTCACGAGATGTGGGAAGCTATTTTTGGGTTTGCTATTTCCCCCGAAGCCGCAGCGTTTTTTGGCTGATGTGCCCCAGGAGAGTGTTCGGTTTTTATACCACCCCAAATCCTTTCCTTGAGTAAAGTTTGATCTAGGGCCCCCCCTAACTGTTTTCTGTCGCGGTCTTCTTTGCCCCTTCGCCGATCTTCTGATTTTGCACGGCCCCGGGTTGAACTCCAGAGCCTTTTGTTGACCGGGCCCTGTAGCCTGTCCAAATCCCTTTGTAACCCTTTCCCTGGTCCTTTTCGAGAAATTTTTTCCCATTAACAGAGACACTTTTGTGTCTATTCCTTCCCCATGACATCCACATATCCAAAAACATCACCGGGCCCCAGGAACCCCCCTCGTCACTGGGCTCCTCCCACACCTCGTCATCTGACTCCTGCGCCTTCCTGTCAGGTATTCTCTGGTCCATTGCAGTGTCTTTCCCGTAACCCGCCTGGTCCTCCCTTTTGCATTTATCTCTTGTGTGGAGCTGTGTCAAGAGCTTTCTTCAAGAAAATGCAAACTACCCCCTCCCCCTCTCTCTTTTGTCTTACCTGTCATCCTGTCATAGAACTCCAGAAGGGTTTTTTACACAGGAGTTTTTCCCTCCCGATTCTTTGCTGGGTTTTCGTTGAAACTCATTCCTTCTAGGTGCTCCACTCTTTTCCCGATAATCTCCATGATTCCATACAAAATTTTCTTTCATACTCAGGAAGCTTTTCCCCGTTTTGAAGATTGTGGTGTTTATGTACCACCTATGGTTGCAGGGGCGAGTAATAGCTCCTCCCCGAAAAAATCTTTCGAGTATCCTCTTCCGGTGTGTGTGTGTGTGTGGTGTGTGGTAATAGGGTTTTAATTTATATATAAGAATGCGTGTTATGTAAAACTTGGAGAGCAGACTGAGTAAGTTCATTAACAGCGTGCCTCAGGGGTTGCTATGCAAGGGCCCGTAAAAAGGGACCTGTGCCACTCTTATTTGACAAAAACCCACACAAAACCCCAAAAACACACACCCCACCCACCCACCCACCCACACCCCCCCCCACCCCACCACACCAAAACACACCACCACACACCACACACACACACACACACACAGGAATAGGAAATTTCCGAACGGGGGCATGGGCAGAGAACTGGCAGGGGAACCGTTAAGAATAGGAAAGTACAACAAAATGCAAGGAGCTGAGGGGAAATTTTTTACCCCCAAAGGTTTTTAAATGGAAAAATGAAAAAGCCCCGGGTAAGCCCCTGGGTTTTTCCAAAGGTTCAGGGAGGCAAAAACCCAAATGGCTAGGAATGGAAGAAATATAGAAGGAAAGGACCCAGGAAAAAAAGGGGAGCATCTGGGCCCGAAAAAATATGCCCAAAAAAAAGGGGGGCCCCAAAAACAATAAAAAATGACATGCAGCGAAAGCCAAATCTGACCCAAACTGTTTACGCCACATAGGAGGAAAAAAACAGCAAGGACCAGGGAATCAGGCTAAGGAAGGAAGGAGGAGAGACAAAAAAGAAAAGACCCGGGAAATATGTGGGAACTCAAAAAAGATTCAAAGAAGTGTTCAAAGGAGACAAAGGGGCTCCAGAAAGCGGGGAGGGGGGGCACACCCCAAGTCGGCCAGTGCACCCAACCGAGGAAAAGGAAGAGGCTTCTGAGGAGCTAGATACCTCAAAGGGAATGGGCCAGATCATCTCCCCAGGGTATTGAGAGAGGGACAGAGGCGCTTTGTATCCCTAACAACAAATATCAATCATCTATCGAAACGGGAGATTGCTAGGGTGGGAAAACAGCAAAAGTAGTCCCAAACTTTAAAAAAAAGGGGAAAACAGAAACATTAAACTCGACCCTGTTTACGACATGTATAGTAGCAAAATCATGGAGAAGATTACAGGGGAAGAGTGGGGAAAACCTAGAAAGGGAAAATCTCATCAACAGCAGCCCAAAATGTTTTTAGGGACGGAAATCCGTGTCACAAACCTATGGAGTTCATGAATGTGACAGCAGAGACAAGAGAGAGAGGGGTGGGTGATGATATTTTTGGACGCAAGAAGGCTTGCACGTTCCACACAAGAGATTTGGGGCAAAAACTGAGGGGCCAAGCAGGGATAACAGGGAAAGGCATACAATGGATCAGGGGAAAACTTTCAGGAAGACAGAGCGATCTGGCGAGGTGTCAGAGTGGGCACCTGTGACCAGGGGGGTCCCCCCAGGGGGCTCCTAGGGGCCAGTGCTGTTTCTGGATTTGTAAAGACTACGGGAAGGAAAAAACCTGAGGGGTCCCCCGTTTGAATGACTTTAAATTGATGAAAGAATCACTCGATCGAAAAACCAGGGAGAACTACAAAGGGACGGGGGGGGGGGGGAAGGGTGCAGACCTGTCCGAAAAAGGGGTCCCGGATTCAATCCCCCAAGTGCAAAGTCGAAAAAGGGAAAGGGGAAAGAAGAAGCAACGGAGTACAGTCTAGGGGGCCCGAGACACAAACCCCCTCAAGGAAAAAAAACTTGGTGAGTTAACACCCGGCACACTCCCGAACGACCCTCAATCAAATAAGCTGCAGATATGGGCGCCTAGCAAACCTCAAAAAGCATTCCGCATCTTAATAAGGAAACGTTCGGACCCCGTACACCGTGTACTTTGGCCCATATTTGGGGTAGCGGCCCAGTTTGGAACCCACACTAGCCAACACGTAAAGAAATAGAGAAAGTGAAAGGGTTTTCAACAAGATTCCCGAGCTAAGAGGTAAAGTCCTACGAGGAGAGGTTAAGTGAAAACCCAAACCTTTGCACTGGAGGCAGGAAAATAGGGGGGACATATAACGACATACAAAATACTGAGAGGGAAATTTCAAGGGGGACGAAAAAACAGGATGTTCCAGAGATTGGGCACATAACAAGGGGGCCCCGTTAAGTTTAAGAACAGATGAACACAGGGATGTTTGAAGTATTTCTTCACCACAAGTAGTCATAAGTGGAAAAGTTTGGGGAGCGATGTAGTGGAGGCAGAATCCATACAAAGCTTAAGGGGAGGTATAAAAGCTCAGGTTTTAGAGAAAGTGACCTAGTGCGACAGTGAAAGGCGGGGCCCGAGCTCGGGGCCTCCCCCCCCCCAACCCCAAATAGGTGAGCAATAGGGGAGTTAAAAAACCCCCACAAACACACACACACACAACCACACACACACACACATATCTTTACCTGGGTTGAAATCTTCCGTGAGACCCAAAACTGTACTTTCTTAAAAGTTTTTCCTTAGGAATATTAACAGTCTACATGGGCCCCGAACCCCCATTTGAGCTCCAGTCTCCTTTCCTGGCGTTCAGTGACCCATGGAGTTTAGCTTTTTTCACGTTTTTAATAAATCGTCTTTTAATGTTGCTATTGATCGTGACTTAAGTCATCCTTGTCCCCCCTACACACACATACAAACACACACTCATCGGCAGGACGATGAAACACCCCCCCAGTGAAAAAGCAGGGTGCCACAGCACGATAAGAACAACACAATAAGTGTGAGCGGCCCAGAGTTTGCCTCAGTATCATGTGGGATGAAAACTGTGGCGGTGTTGGTGACATAGTCCAGGATGGATAATATTACGTCAGGTAATGTGAACAAGCCCATATTATCTCTTAGTGCTGGGGGTAATGACATTGGGAAGGGCATGAGACAGGAGCTGCTCGATAAGTACAGGGTAGCCTTAGAAGTACTCAGGTCTAAGGGGGGGACCCCCGTCATATGTAGCATCTTGCCTAGAAAAGGAGTGGGCAATGAATGGATGTCGAGGGCAACTGGTATAAATTGCTGGCTAGACAGGTACTGCAAAGAACTTGCAATCCCATTCATTGATAACTGGGACAAATTCTATGGCAAACTTGATATGTATGCAAGAGATGGGGTTCATCTCTCTGGGGATGGAGTGGTTACATTAGCCAATTCGATTGAGGAGGTAATTGATGACTTGTCAAGGAATTTAAACTGATAGATTATAGAGGTATGGGTGTTTGTGGGAAGCAAACAGGCTGCAGTACTAGGGTTGAAAACAGAAGATATTACCAGGATACCTCAGGGATATGTTTAAAAGACAATATTCAAAACAAAGTTGCTAGTAATGGCAAATCAGTTAAATCAACAAAGAGATAGTAGAGGGCAACGAGTGACTAGCTCCCTTAAGGTTTACTATACAAATAGTAGGAGTCTAAGAAATAAGATAGATGAGCTAAGATTACTTGCAAGTGCAGGTAATATAGATATTATTGGTATAACAGAGACCTGGTTCAACCTGAAAGATAGAGAAATGCCTTCTGAATGCAACATACGGGGTTATAAACTATTCCACATTGATACGGTCAACGGGAAGGGGTGGTGGGGGCGATGTATGTCAGAGATAATTAAATAGTTGTCTTAGACATGATATAAGATTAGAAACATCGAACACAGGTCTGTTTGGCTACAGTTTCTCGAGGGGCGTGACAAATTAATTTTGGGGGTGATTCACAGCCCCCAACCTTGATAGGGAGTGCAGTAAGCCGTTATGGGGTGAAATTTATAAGGGATCTAGATATGAAAATGTTGTGTTAATGGGGGATTTTAACTTTAGACAAATTGATTAGAACAATTTAACAGAAATTTTTAGTCTAGTGACTTTCTTGATGCATTGCTTTTTAGAACAGTTTGTGACAGAACCAACTAGAGGAAACAATTTTGCTTGACTAATCTTTAGGTTAATGATGAGCCTGGGGAAAGTGATCACAAATCAACTTATTTCAACATATCATGGAATTACCCAGATAACTGCAATCAAATCTCTGTCCCAGACTTTCGCTTGGCCGATTTCAGGGACTGAAAAAATTTCCTGGTTGGGATAAAATTTGGGGGGACCTTACTATGGTCAGGTAGGTGATCTTGATTGCCAGATGAGACGGTTTTCAGAGCATAGTTCTAGCTGCCCAGACAAATTTTGTTCCGATAGGGGAAATTAGATCTAACAAAAAATATCCAAAATGGGTGAACAATAGATTAAAACATCTCATTGGTCAAAAGAAAGCATATAAAGGCGTATCAAAAGAGGGGATGGGCAGTTAAGAAATCAATATATTCAATTAAAGAGAGATACAAAAAAGGAATAAGAAATGCAAAAAGAGATTATGAGGCTAAGGTCGCAAGGGATTCGAAGACTAACCCAAAAGGATTCTTTCAGGTATACAGAAGTAAGATTAGAGACAAGATAGGCCCACTTAAGAGTAACTCTGGTCAGATCACTGACAGTGATAAGGATATGTGTGAAATTTTCAATACCTACTTCCTCTCAGTTTTTACCCAGGAAATTACTAGCGAAATTCTTGAAATAATAGATTATGTAGAACAGGACGATAATAAACTTTGCACGATTGCGGTAACTAGTGACATGGTCCTCAGACAAATAGAGAAATTGGCTGACAAATAGGCAGCAGAGAGTTTTACATAAATGGGGAGAAATCAGAATGGGGGCACGTCACAAGCGGTGTTCCTCAGGGGTCAGTGTTGGGCCCGTTGTTGTTCACAGTTTACATAAACGACATAGATGAGGGAATAAATAGAGACATAAGCAAATTTGCTGATGACACCAAAATAGGGGGGGCCAACTCATTCTAATGAGGACACTAGAGCATTCCAGGATGACTTGAATAGACTGATGCAATGGTCGGAGAAGTGGCAGATGCAGTTTAATATAGACAAATGCAAAGTTCTAAATGATGGACAGGAAAATAACCATCCCACATATAAACTAAAAACGTAGATCTTAATACTACTGATTGCAAAAAGAACATAAGAACACAAGAACATAAGAACGAAGGAACACTGCAGAAGGCCTACTGGCCCATGCGAGGCACGTCCAAGTCTCCTACCGGGTTTTAAACCAAAGCACCCCAAATATCAGGGCAGGTCACATTGACTTAAGGGAGGAACACGGGAACCTACCTGGTACACAAGCTATCAGGTCCAA
>NC_069405.1:66804072-66821339 GCF_026875155.1 Cherax quadricarinatus
ATGGGTAAAATATTTAAAAAGAAACCCTTATAAAGAATAAAAAAACCTTTTTAAAATGCCTAATTTTAAAGGGGGGCCCCCCCAGCGGAAGGCCTCGGTCAGATGACCAAAGCTCCAAAGGCGAGTCATCATCTGACTAAGACCCGCGTCAGGAAACATTTGTCCTGTTTCCTGACGAACCTTACCTAACCTAACCTAAAAACATTAGGGGGTGTTGGATAAATTTATTCTCCTCTGAGAAACTTAATCAACCGGTGATTTGTTCGTGGCGCTCCTCCTTCACGATGAAATGATCACTAAAGCTCTTTCATGTCTCATACATCAAGATGAAAAACTGCAGTGCAACACGCTATTCTTTTAAAAATGCGATACCCGTTCCCCTCCCCCACCCCTTCCCCCACCCCCCCCATTCCTCTGATCCTCGTTTAAAGCAACACTGAGGTTCTCGCTGGCTGGTCGGTGTTTGAGGTTTTCCAGGAAAATGCTGATGTTATTTAAGAAAAAGTAAGGTACAAAAAAAAAAATTGGAGTAGCGAATGAGGTATGGATGGGGTGTTTGAGACACCTGTGTGTTTTTGGGGGGGGGGGAGGGAAAGTGGAAGGAGTTGCCTTTCCACTTAATTAATAGAACCAGGATACCTTTTCCCCAGTTCATCAGTTTAAAATTACCCTGCTGAATACTGCTACTGCTAGCTAATTATTTCATTTAACGAGGGAAAGTTGAGCCAAATTTCTCTCCCCCTGGAACAATAATCGTACTTTTTTTTTTAAGTCAAAGGGAATTGTAGTGTTATGGTGTTTGGTTATGTTAGTGTGTTACATTATGCTGCGTTATTGCGCTTCATTGTGTTGTAATACATTATATTGCTCTGTAGTGCTACGTTATGTGGTGTTAGAACTGTATATTATGTTATGGCGTTATTTTTATGACCTTTTTATGGTGCTACGTTACTATTATGTTGCTATGTCACTGTTATGGTGCTATGTTACTGTTATGGTGCCATGTTACTGTTATAGTGCTATGTTACTGTTATGGTGCTTTGTTACTGCTATGGTGTTAAATAACTGTTATGGTGCTCTGTTACTATTATGTTGCTATATTACTGTTATGGTGCTATGTTACTGTTATGGTGCCATGTTACTATAATAGTGCTATTTATGTTATGTGTATATTACTGTATGGTGTTAAATAATGTTATGGTGCTACAGATAGAAGAAGTATAAAAACTATATTTAAATAACACACTTACCACACACGTATTTTTATCTTAGAATGGGCAGTAAAGCGTATTAGCTTGGGGAGCTGCATCTAATTTTCGTGCTGCCAACAACAGTGACGAAGAAACACTTTGCAAAAGAATCTTTTTCTTTAGTGTCATTTGCTTGGCTGTCGTGGGTTGGTAAACCCGGTTACTGACAACATTTGCTTGGCTGTCGTTGGTTGGTTTAAACCCGGTACTGACAACATTTGCTTGGCTGTGTGGGTTGGTGAACCGGTACTGACAACATTTGTTTCGCTGTCGTGGGTTGGTAAACCGGTACTGACACATTTGCTTGGCTGTCTGGGTTGGTAAACCCGGTACTGACAACAAAGGCTCCATTAAGCATTCCTCAGTGGCCCTACACCGTAAATGTTTCATTCTAGTATTTGTAGAGAGTTACTAATGCATTTGGGCATTTCCATCTCAAGATGGCTTTACACATCTGATAATCTGATGCACCTTGATGAAGACATATTTGGAGGGGCCTTAAACCCCAGACTCACTTTGGCCTTTTGTAAAATCTTATTAAACTTCACCTCAAGATCAAGCAGGTTAGGTAATTAAAAAAAAAAGGAAATTAAAGGGTTTGCAACCAGAATTGTTCCAAAAAAAGGTTAAAAAAAAAAAAACCAAAAGAAAATTTATGGAGAGCGATATCCTACGCATAAAATTCAGTGAGAAATTCCTCTCAGAAATTTAAAAAAAAATAAAGTGTTGCACAATAAACATTAATAAGTTTTTAGGTTGTGTGGTTGAAAAAAAAGAATGACTATGGAGGGGTTGTGGCATACTCCACGCACATTCAAGAGCAGTTGATATGAGCCCCAAGGGCAGAACATGTACAGGTGGGCATGGCAAATTACAAGGCGTATCAGGAGCAGTCATTACCCTTGAAAATAAGACTTAGTGCAGTTCGTAATGCACATTTTTGTGTGGTACACATATACATCAGAAACAACACAACACACACACCATACATCACAACACACACACACACACACACACCACACACACCACAACACACACACACCCCCCCACACAACAAGATTCTTTACATGTAATTTGCACTTTTTCTTTTGCAGTTGCTCCACTCAGGTGTTGATCTGCATGAGGGAATATGAAAAATGCATGCCTCCTCAGTTTTTTAGCCTGGGCATTTCCGCAGCAGATAGCTTGCTGTAAAACCCCAAAAGACCGAAAAAGGTGAAAAAGTGTATAAATTGGTTTTCAGAAACCGCGAAATTTGGCTGATGAATCCGTATGATGTAAAGTGCACACACACAACAGTGGATGGTTTCTGTCGCTTCGGTTCTAAAAGGTCCCCCTTTTTCCCCATAAGCCAGCCCCTTCTACCTCAATGCATGAAAAAACTTAAATGGGGAAGAAATATGTCATGAAGTTATATATCACATTTGTGATTGAATTTAAATTGACGAGGCTTTCAAAAATTATCGTGGGGAAAACAAAAACCCAATTTTTTGAAAAAAGGCAATTTGAACCGTAACAGCTAAAAACCCAATTCAGACCCGTAGGAAAGATGCACGAGATTTAAAGTTTGAAATCGGGTAGAAGAGCCATTCCCAGTTATCTCTCGGGGTCATATCTGAAAGCACAAAATATAGTTAAACATCTCAGAAGTTACAGTTTTAAGTTTTATACATTGAAAGGGAAATTGCATATAATAGCAATATTAGTAGTATTTGTAATGTGTAGTAATGGTGTAAAAAAGTAGTATTAATGGTGGTAGTAGTAGTAGGGGTAGTAGTAGTAGTGTTAGTAGTAGTAGTAGTATTAGTAGTAATAATTTTAGTAGTAGTAGTATTAGTAGTAGCAGTAGTATTAATAGTAGTATTAGAAGTATTAGTATTAGTAGTGGTGGTGGTGCTAGTAGTGGTAGTAGCAGCAGCAGTTGTTGTTGTTGTCCATTTTCAGTAGTCCTAGTGAATGACTGCCCAGATCTCACTCTTACATTTATTGATGTGAAGTCGCATTCCTCTTGGTACTAACTGATGATTATATTTTTTTGTCATAGAGTGAGGATCCTGGAGTTTACCTGGAGAGAGTTCCGGGGGTCAACGCCCCCGCGGCCCGGTCTGTGACCAGGCCTCCTTAGGTCAGTGTCCCAGGATGCGACCCACACCAGTCGACTAACACCCAGGTACCCATTTTACTGATGGGGAACATAGACAACAAGTGGAAAGAAACACGTCCAATGTTTCTACTCTGGCTGGGAATCGAACCCAGGCCCTCACCGTGTGAAGCGAGAGCGTTAACCACCAAGTGACTTTTGTATATAAATTGTTTATATTTCTCGCCAAAGTGATAAACTAGAGCAAATATTAAAGACCGATGATTTATTTTCACCCATTTATTGTTTGCTACAGTTAAGATAAAACATGAGGAGGAAAAGGAAAAAAGAGAGAGAGAGAGAGAGAAGAGAGAGAGAGAGAGAGAGAGAGAGAGAGAGAGAAGAGAGAGAGAGAGAGAAAAGAGAGAGGGGAAGAGAGGGAGAGAGAGAGAGAGAAGAGAGAGAGAGAGAGAGAAGAGAGAGAGAGAGAGAGAGAGAGAGAGAGAAAAGAGAGACTGTCTCGTCGTGATAATATTTATCTCCGTGAGAGATTGTCTTCCAAGACGGTACACAGGGTTATCAGAGCTCATTAAGACTCAGTCTCTGACCTAGCCTGCCAGGACCCTCCTCCATGATGATGATGATGATGATGATGATGATGATGATGATGATGATGATGATGATGATGATGATGATGATGATGATGATGATGATGATGATGATGATGATGATGATGGCAATGATGATGATGATGATGTGATGATGATAGTTATGACGATGATGGTGATGCTGATGAGAATTATGATGATGATGACAGTAACGATACTGCTGATGAGAATGTTGATGGTGATAGTGATGCTATCAATGATTATAATGGTGACGATAATCACTGAAGCCAGTGATGGCGATAATGATGTCGATGAATATAATAATAATGATCACGACTATAGTCATTATTACTATATTTATTTTTAATTTTATCAACATTATTTTCCTATCATTATTATTATTTACAGAGGAAACGCTGCACAAGCAGTGATTATGGGAGGTAATCAGGTTTGATCCCCGGAAGGCGATCCAATTCCTTGGACCAAAGGCCCTTTACCTGCACACCCCTTCAAGTATTATCATTCTCTCTTGGCATAAGGACCATCACTGCAGTAACTGTGGTGTTGTGCTCAGCAATGTTGAAGTGTTTAGCAGTCTTGTGTGTCAACATTTCTGGCTACAGTGATGTTTATTGATGTTATATGTCCTCATTAATTCACTCATTTTCTTTTATTAAAAAAAATAGCAAAGAACTCAGTATCAGAGTTATGTAAAAGTTGGCAGTAATGATACGCGAGTTACTTCAGTCACTGCTCAGGGACCTCTGAAGATACGCGAGTTTTCTTCAGTCCACTGCTCAGGACCTCTGAAGATACGCGAGTTACTTCAGTCACTGCTCAGGGACCTCTGAAGATACGCGAGTTACTTCAGTCACTGCTCAGGGACCTCTGAAGATACGAGAGTTACTTTAGTCACTGCCAGGGACCTCTGAAAATAAGAGAGTTACTTCAGTCACTGCTCAGGGACCTCTGAAGATAGAGAGTTACTTCAGTCACTGCTCAGGGACCTCTGAAGATACGCGAGTTACTTCCAGTCACTGCTTAGGGACCTCTGAAAATAAGAGAGTTACTTCAGTCACTGCTCAGGACCTCTGAAGATACGCGAGTTACTTCAGTCACTGCTCAGGGACCCTCTGAAAATACGCGAGTTACTTCAGTCACTGCTCAGAGACCTCTGAAGATAAGAGAGTTACTTCAGTCACTGCTCAGGGACCTCTGAAGATACGCGAGTTATTCAGTCACTGCTTAGGGACCTCTGAAAATAAGAGAGTTACTTCAGTCACTGCTCAGGAACCTCTGAAGATACGCGAGTTACTTCAGTCACTGCTCAGGGACCTCTGAAAATACGCGAGTTACTTCAGTCACTGCATAGGGACCTCTGAAGATACGCGAGTTACTTCAGTCAAAATTGTTGAGGCATAGCTCCTAGGTCTGTTGAGCTCCAGCCCCTATGTCTATTGAAGGTTTTTGCAGTACAATTACTATGCCTCTTTTATGAGTTGAGGTAGAGGGGGCTGAGACCGTGATACAGGAATACCTTTCAGATCTTCCAGTAACCAAAAATCTAGGTATCATTATCACTGCTCGGGGCATTCTCAGGCTCTCACACATTTTTCACCCTGGGGACGGGTTGTTGCCTCTGCAGCAGTCATCTCGAATGGTTGTACACACACTCACAGGGAACCCCACACACACACAAAACACACACACCCCACCCCACCAACAACCAAGTGTCTAATCGACAGTTGCATAAGAAACAATGGCAACTAAACAGAGAAAACTGACTGAGTGGGCTGAGTTCCTTAACGTAGCAGAACAAACTTAACCCCAGGCAACAAAATGATCAAGACACGCCAAATGTTCAAAATATTTGATAGAAGTGACATGGAGAGCTGTCTGAGATGCGAGGAGAAGGAATTAAATAAAATACGTGGCAGCTAAAGACTCAGTCACAAAGAGTAAAGAGGCAGGACCAGACTATGGTTCGACCCTCACAAACACATCAGGCGAGTTTCACCCGCAGGCAGAGAGAATAATAGTGAGGAAAGGGGAGCCTCGCCAAAATGGCAGGATTTTTCTTGACAGGGCAGGTCAGAATCTGAGAGCAGATAGAAGCTAAAAAAATTTTGCTTACAAAAGCGATGAAGAGGAAATAAAATGTGAAAGAGAAAGAGGTAGTGTTACAAAAAAACGCGATTTCTAATAAGCTTAGAGATCTCCAGTGAATACTAGAAAGGAATGCCTTTCTAGCATCCAGCCTGTTACTGGGTTTTTTTGTAAAAAAGTAGTCACTATCCTTGTCCAATTATCCATTAGAATTCAATAATTATTAGTTTCTTTAGGATTACAACTGGTAGGTTTACTAACTAGAGAAATTAAAACTTAATAAATTTATAACAATCAAGATGTCTAGGAGTAAAATTATCAATTAAAATAAGTTAATCAATTTAAACAAAATAATAATCACTTCTCTCGTGTACAGTAGTATTGTGCTGAAGGCACATATCACATCTTTATATCTTAAGTACCGTCTGGTCATTAACCTTTAATAATATAATATTTCAAATAAGTTTGGTGTATGTGTGAAAGGCTCTAAAGTAGTTCGCTATGTCTCACTACTCGACCCAGACTTAAACCAGTGACTGACAAAGTCCTCACATAAACTATCTTCTTGACCACCTGGCAATCAGAACAGTTTGCTTGAACAATAAACGACCGCTAAGCCCAATAGCAATATAACAAGCAACTGTGACACAAAATCAGGAACAAGGAGTAATATTTAACGACACTAAGTAGGGACATCAGCAGATCCTCCACAAAAGTCAAAAACTCCCTACTATGAATTAAATTCAGGATAAGAAAATCCCCGACTTGAACTTTTTTTTATTTTTTTTTAAAACCAACAATAGACAAAAGAAAAAAGGGAAAAAAAACCCAAAAGTGACAATATTGAACAAATACTGAAAAAAACGTTAATTGTATTGAAACATTAACAAATAACTTCAATATACAAATATGCCCACTTTTACCTACTAAAAAAACAGATCTGAAGTTTAAAAATGCCCCATACAGCTACATGGGAAAGTTAACTTTTCGAAAAAACTGCAAACCTATATTAACTTTTCCTCAAATTAATCCCCTTTGCTCTTAATTACATGATAATAAAATACAATATAATAAAGAGCATTTTTGAATCAAAGAACATTCCAAATTATCAAAAATTTCCCCTAACCTAACCTAGTATTTATCTGTTTTATAAATGGGTTTTAATCAACACAAAAATTTTACCACATTCCCAAACCCATATTTTTTTGGTGTAATGATACCCCTTGTTTCCCATCAAGAAAAAAAAAAAAAAAAGAAAAAAAAAGGAAAAACCCACTCTTCACCTTTAAAATCAGATTCAATTTACATAATGTACATAATATAAATAAGTAAAAAAGTATGTTGTCTAATTGAAACAATCACTTACAACGTCATTATAATATTATGTAAACTAAACCCAGGGAATAATTTTATCCTTTTTTTTTTTTTTTTTTTTTTTTTTTTTATATTTTTTTAAAAACCCAAAAATAGACAAAGCAAAAAAAAAAAACCTAAAGAGACAATTATGAACAAAAAACTAAAAAAAGTTACTTTAGATTTTGAAACATTAAAACGAATAACTTTAAAAATATAAAAAATTGACCACTTTACCAAATAAAAAATCAGAACCGAAGCTTAAAATTGTCCATACTACTACATGTGGTAAGTTAACTTTTCGAAAAAAACATGCAAACCTATATTAACTCTTCCTCAAATTAATATCCTTGCTCTTAATTCACACTAAAATAAAAAAATACAAGTATAAAAAAGAGCATTTGAATAAAAGAACTTTCACAATTATCAAAATTTCCCCAAACCAAAAGCCTAGTATTTATCTGTATATAAATGCTAATCAACACGAAAATTTTACACTTTCCCCCAACCATATTTGTTGGTGTACTGATACAAGCTTTATTACCATAAAGAGAAAAAAAAAAAAAAAGAACAAAAAAGGAAAACCCACTTTCACTTTAAAATAAACTTAAATTTACATACTGTACATACATATAAAAAAGATATAAAGTATGTTGTCTAATTGAAACACAATCACTTACAACGTCAGTTAAATTTTATGTAAATAAACCCAGAAAACTTCACCAATTTTAAATTTCAAGGGTTCGTAAAATTTAAACTACATACTTCATTGGCACCAAAAATCAATTGTGCTTCAAAAAATACAATTTAAAATTTAAAAACGGGAACATAAAAAGCCATTTTGCATTTCACATTGTAAAAATCATAAATGCGCATAGAAAAAATGTTTGTATATTTAAAAATGTTCATGAAAAAAACCATTAAAGGTATATACAAGAAAGTAAAATACATACAATACATACACTTATAATTATATATACAACATACACAATATATTATATAATATTTAATATATATATACCACACCCCACACAAATACATACATATATACACACAATACAACACATGCATATATTCAATACAAGTTATAGGTCGAAATTCCAAATAACTGTATTGTATTTTGAAACACTGGGAACAAAAAAAGTTAAAATTGCACCCAGAATCCCTCTTAACATTCATCAAACTATCATGCCCCGCCCTTTAGGAAACCCGCCCATTTCATCCCCTTCCCTGCCTTTCAATCCGAAAAACCCGTAAAGTAAAATTCCCCTAAAACCCTCATTTAAAAAATCCCTCTCCCATCTCCCCATACACCCTCCTTTTTTCTACACTTTGTCTATAAAAATTTGCTGTTAATGATTAATTCTTTCACACACTTCGCCCCTCCATAGCCCAAGACTTTTAAAAATAAAATCCGTAATTTTTATCCCCCTACCGCTTCTCTACCATTGATTCCCCCCACCTATGTCTAACTTAAAACCTAAAACCCCTGCAAACCCCCCCTCCCACTAACCTTATTCCCTTACCCAACCCAAACCTTATTGTTAAATCATTCGAAAAAAATACACTTTTTGGAAAACAGTCCCCCATCCCCCAAGCCTTGCATATCCCATCCTCCCGTTTTTCTTAGGAATAAAACCATTCCAGACGGTAAGTCCCATAAAAAAAACTATACATTACTTCTGTATTTGGGTTTTAAAGTAATTTTTTTCAAACCCCCCCAGATTTACGAAAATCAACATGGGAAAAAAAACACCTTCTACCACTGTACCACTGCCTTACCTTCACCCCTCAAGGTTTCCCAATTTAATATGTAAAGGATCGCTTGTTTATGATGACCCTAACATTGCCTCACCTTTTGAACCCCCCTACCCACCCCCCACCGTTGCATATTGACTTATTTATGAAGTCCCCCTTTCCCCCTCCCCCCCCCCTCCCTTATAAACGTTTAAAATACACACTCATAATCCTCTTTTCAACAGCTAAAAAACCCCAGCCCTCCAGGGCCAAACCCGGGGTGTGACAACCGCCTACCTAACCTTTCCCTTTCCCAGTCCCCCCAAATGAACTAAAAAGCGTTTTTGAAACCCTTTTTGTATCCCTACAAGTATCGGAAAATTTTCTGCAACATGCCAAATTTACTATATAAAGGACATTCTTTTGTAATTACTTTTTGATGCAAATTTAAAGTGTGCGCTCGTAAACCACTGGGCGCTTCAGTACACCATTACAATACGCATGAATTTTTTTGTTGTGCTAACTTGATATCACTTACATAAAAAGATCCCACATATCGAATTGGTCCACCTTTTCCCCCTTTCAACTACTTACATTCCTCACTTAACCTATCTCCAAGCCCAATACTTCGTTTTCTCCTTTTTAATTGACATGCCAAAAACCCTTTTTCAAAAACATTTATAATTTTCCCCCCAGGAAAATCCCGTTACCACTTACTAAAATCGTTGTGTCATCAACAATCCAACAATCCCAGCCCCCCCACCCCTTTCGTCCCCAAACCCCCATTTGCGCCAATAAGCCCCTAATTCCTCTAAAAAAAGGGATCTGTAAACACGCAAAAAATATTTGTGAAAGGGACAACCTTGGTGACCCTGTCATCTGAATTTGTTCTCCAAACCTTCCATTTACCGCCCCCCAAAGGTGATTTTGATACATTAAATTGGCCCATGATAAAATTTTTCCTCTCCAAACCCCTGAAAATTTCATAATCTTCCATAACGCTTCCCCTTTCTAACATCATATGCCCCCTCCCAACTATAGCCAACACCCCCCCCTCCCAATTTACTTTTCTTAAATAAAATTCTAATAAAACCCATGCCCGTCATACATGCCCTTCCCCGGCCCCCCATATTGTCCCTTATCGTCCTTTACCCAGGACCTTTTTTATTCTGTTACAAAATTCTTGCAAAAATCTTATAATCACCACACAAATAACAAATAGCACGATATCTTTAACTTTTTAATGGCCCCTTTAGGCACAAAACGACCACAGCCACCCGTGCTTGCCCCAAAAAACCCGACCCCCGCTTAATATATTAAAATAATCTTCCCAAAAATTCTTTTAAAACGCTCCAATTTTGGAGATAAAATTTTCACGGGGCAACCCAAAATTTCCGGGGCCTTTCCTAATTGCGCCCCGGAAAAAAGAAAACCCATGTCTCCACTCCGTTATGGGCCCTTTCCCAAACGAATCGATCATGCCTGTCACTCACACTGCACAAACCTCCAATTGACTGTAAAGCATTTCACTTATTCCCACACTTTGCGTTTTCACTTAACCCAAGCTAATATACCCCCTCATACCTCAGTCGTCGTCAACACCTGGTCCCCTTTATACCCCCTTTATACCTACCCGAAATTCAACCCCATTAACTCCCTTGCCTTGCGACGTGTGTGTTTTCCCCAACACACCGCCGCGGCCGATCTCCCCACAAAACCTCCTCAATCCCCCCCCTTAAGCTTTCCCATCAAACCTTCATTTTGTAAATTCCGGGTTTTTCCTTCAAACTTTCAATTTCAATAAAAAGGATAATTTCAATTAATGTGTGCATAACAGTCGCGGGAAATGCCCCCCTAAATTTTTTGAAAACCGATTTAATGATTATATCTCTTCCCTCGATTAAAATAATATTCCTTGAACTTTTTTAGTATTTTTTTCCCACCAATTAACCATGGCAACATCCCCTGGGGCTTTTTACCACTAAACATCCCCCAAAATTCCCAAAAGACAAAAAACTTCCTCTTTCCTTTTAAAAACTTTTTTATTCAATTTCCAAAATGATGGACCCCTCCCAGGCACCACCCTCAATATCCACATCTATTACCATCCTCTATGATCCCAAAAAAAACCCACTATCCCTCCACCCTCCGCACATAACCCACAAAGGGCCGTAAATTTGGTCCAACCTCGCCGCATAACCCCGTTTAATGAATGTTTCTACATCCCTCCCCCCCCACCACATCCTTTAAACCCCCCCCCGGGCAATATCCCCCAAATACCCAAACAACACCCCCCACCTCTGGGTCCCCAAACTTTACGAGTATCACGCAATTCCAAACTCCGCCTATTATTGAAAATTCGGTAAACCCGTAAAAAATAGACCCGCACGTCCCCAACAAATTTAGTTTTAATACTCACGTCACCCTCAGCCGGACCATATACACATACTAAACTAAAGGGGAAACCCCCCCCAAGTTTCCCTCCACCCTAATTACCCTCCCCTCCCCCCTTCACTCGCCTTTTCTATAAAACGGGCTAGTTTCCTTTACCAAAAAGGGAGCCCCACCTTTTTAAACGTGTCGATGTTCCAGTACCATTTTAACCACTCATATCCAACTATAACCCGGCCCAAAATTATGTTTCCGTAAGAATCCCCCACCCCACCCAGTCTCACCAAAAACTCATTAAACCACTTAAGCTTCCCTCAGCTCTCAACCGTTAAAAATTTTAGTAAAAAAAAACCTTTAATTCAACAAATGGGTTTTTCCTTTTGTCCCCCGGGATTGACTTTACCCAGTTCGTTTTGCAACCCTTGTCCTCCCCCCCTTTTTTGGGAAACACCCTTTGCAATCCTTGATCCTTGGGTTCACCATTCCCTCTCTTCTGTACCCCCACCCAAGATTTTTCCCAGGGCGTTTGGGGAGGAGTGAGCCACATCAGAATCCGGATGTGTGCAGTCCTCTTTCGTGTCCCCCCCTCCCACCCGCATTTTGACCTCTGAAAACACCGTCCTGATGCACCCCCACCCCTACTGCAGCACCTTCAATCCTGTGCTCTCTCGCGACAAACCGTCTCTTCTGCCTACCTCTTCACGCCTTCCCCGAACTGAGCCGGGTTTCCCCCTGTCTGGACCCATTCCCCTAAAAATCATCCAACGCCTTTACCAAAAACGCCGCCACTTCTTTACCCTTTTTAGGTAGTCTCTCCTCAAAAACCTTATGTATGTCCAAGACGGATTCTCCTTGTAGCGTTACAATGGCGATTCAAGCTCCTTTTCTTGTCTACCTCCTACTCCATGACAAACCCTTGTTGGGCGGTGTAGCAAGAGACTTTCTCGCTCATCACCAACCTCGTCCCCGGCTGCTGTTGCTGCTGTTGCTGTTGCTGCTGTTGCCGTTGCTGTTTTGGCCCGGGTACCCACTTCGTTTCTCACACTGCGCCCCCGATGTGGGCATATGCCCCCAAAGCCCCACGACGTTGTTGCCCCCCATACGTTTCATAGACTTGAGTCCTTAATTCTTTCAACACATATATGAAGGAATAGGGTGCCGAAAGTCATTTTTAATGTAACGCGCCTTCCCGCGCCCGCATACGGGCCAGTTTCCCATCTCCCCGCTGTGGCTAGTGAACCCGTCCATAGTAAACCAGTTCATGGTAATACAAAATCAGTGCCCCAAAAGGGGACATTCCCGATTTCACCCAGGTGTAATGTCGGGAAAACATCATGAAGTCTCACCGACACAGCTTATTAACCTGTTTTATGGTCTCCTGATCTTGTCGACCACTGCCTCGTAGACTTGTCAGACGTATCTTAACGAAGTTCTTGTCATCCATTTTAAAGCGACACCAATATCTCCTCATTGCTAACCATAGGTATCGCGAATGATCGCTGGTAAAAAATAAACCATGTTGGATCCCGTGACAGCACCCCGGATCACCAAGCAGACGTGTTTATTCTTCTTCGCTTCGCGCCCTGTTGGAGAAAATAAAGTTTCCACCAACCAACGCTAGGGGCACCAATAGGTAAACTGCGCAAAACAAACTCAAACAGGAGCGTCTGGAGCGTCCACACGGTGGAGGGGATTAGGGCAATGTGAAGACTTGAACTAGAGCCCTAAAATAAATTTTTAAAAGTTACATCCCACCTAACAATATAACTAAGTTAAATAATAATATAAAGCAATTTTTACGATTTAGCTATATCGCAAAATTAAGCAATATAAAATTTTATGAAAAGGTAATATACATTATATGCATTGTGACCCTTTTTGGGGTTTTTAAAAAAAAAGGTAAAGTGGAAAAGGTAAAAAACCCTTTCCCCTTGCGTCAGCTGCCAACCTAAACCCCCCCTGACAATGTGTTACCATATCTATGTCCCCCTCCCGACATCCCTAGGAGCAGTCCCACCACTCTGCTGCCCCCTATCCTTTCCCCTCATTACAACCTTTTTTCATCCCGCCACCCCCTATCTACCACCCCACTTTAACCCCTTTTTTAACACTCCCCTCCCCCTCCCCCCCACAAACAAACCCCCAACGATCTTTTCTCCACTAGGTCTTCCCCCAGTGCACCCAGGACCCCCTTCCCCTCACCCAACAATCCCAGCATCGCCCCCCACCAAATACGTCAACACGAGTGGGTCACCATGACATAAAGTATCTGGGCGTTTTTTTTTAACAAAAAAATAAAAACAATGTTTTAAAAATTTGAACTCAGCGAGCCTGGGACATTTAAACCTCAGCACGTCTTCGACGCTTAAACCAGTGCGTCTGGTACGTTGATATTTAAACCGAGTTTTTAAAAATTGAGTTTATCATCGCTCAGCTAGTCCAGAACAGCTAGACAGCGTGATTGTCTTACGTTTAACGACCGGGGGATCGAGCCTACAAAATTCCTTACGTTACACTACACTCACAGCTTTGTGTTTTTCCAAAAATTTAGCAGCGTTGCAGGGCAGAGGTGCCAGGAACCACATAAAGGTATGGAACTTTGGAACTACGATGCCTGGGAATACGTGTTGGGGAATAATTGAAGTTGGCACTGTGAAGGGTGCCAGGGAGTACCTGTGAGGGGAATGGTTGAAGTCGACAGTGTGATGGGTGCCAGGGAGTACATGTGAGGGGAATGGTTGAAGTTGGCCCTGTGATGGGTGCCAGGGAGTATATATGAGGGGAATGGTTGAAGTTGACACTGTGATGGGTGCCAGGGAGTATATATGAGGGGAATGGTTGAAGTTGGCACTGTGATGGGTGCCAAGGAGTACATGTGAAGGGAACAGTTGAAATTGGCACTGTGATGGGTGCCATGCCAGGGAATACATGTGAGGAGAATGGTTGAACTTTGCACTGTGATGGGTGCCAGGGAGAACATATGACAGGAATGGTTGAAGTTGGCACTATGATGGGTGCCAATGAAGGCGTATCAGGGAAGCAAAACTCCGCAAATACTTACAGAATATAATGTGAGTTGATTTCCAATAGTTTTCAAAATCCCATTTTTTACGACACCCCCAGTGTGTGTGTGTGTGTGTGTGTGTGTGTGTGTGTGTGTGTGTGTGTGTGTGTGTGTGTGTGTGTGTGTGTGTGTGTGTGTGTGTACTCACCTAGTTGTACTCACTAGTGAGGTTGCAGGGTCGAGTCCAAGCTCCTGGCCCCGCCTCTTCACTGGTCGCTACTAGGTCACTCTCCCTGAACCATGACTTTGTGTGCCTGAACCATGAGCTGTGTGTGTGTGTGTGTGTGTGTGTGTGTGTGTGTGTGTGTGTGTGTTTTGTGTGTGTGTGTGTGTGTGTTGTGTGTGTGTGTGTGTGTGTGTGTGTGAATGTGTGTGTATGTGTGTGTGTATGTGTGTGTGTGTATGTGTGTGTGTGTGTGTGTGTACTCACCTAATTGTACTCACCTAATTGTGGTTGCAGGGGTCGAGACTCAGCTCCTGGCCCCGCCTCTTCACTGATCGCTACTGGGTCCTCTCTCTCTCTGCTTCTTGAGCTTTGTCATACCTCTTCTTAAAACTATGTATGGTTCCTGCCTCCACCACTTCACTTGCTAGGCTATTCCACTTGCTGACAACTCTATGACTGAAGAAATACTTCCTAACGTCCCTGTGACTCGTCTGAGTCTTCAGCTTCCAGTTGTGACCCCTTGTCCCTGTGTCCCCTCTCTGGAACATCCTATCTCTGTCCACCTTGTCTATTCCCCGCAGTATCTTGTATGTCGTTATCATGTCTCCCTGACTCTTCTGTCCTCCAGTGTCGTCAGTCGATTTCCCTCAACCTTTCCTCGTACGACATTCCCCTGAGCTCTGGGACTAGCCTTGTTGCAAACCTTTGTACTTTCTCTAACTTCTTAACGTGCTTGACCAGGTGTGGGTTCCAGACTGATGCTGCATACTCCAGTATGGGCCTAACATACACAGTGTACAGTGTCTTGAACGATTCCTTATTTAGGTATCGGAACGCTATTCTCAGGTTTGCCAGGCACCCGTATGCTGCAGCAGTTATTTGGTTGATGTGTGACTCCGGTGACGTGCTCGGTGTTATGGTCACCCCGAGGTCTTTCTCCCTGAGTGAGGTCTATAGTCTTTGTCCACCTAGCCTATACTCTGTCTGCGGTCTTCTTTGCCCCTCCCCAATCTTCACGACTTTTCATTTGGCAAATTCGAGAAGCCAGTTTCTGGACCACATGTCCAGCCTGTCTAGATCTCTTTGCAGTCCTGCCTCATCCTCATCCGATTTAATTCTTCTCATCAACTTCACATCATCTGCGAATAGGGACACTTCAGAGTCTATTCCTTCCATCATGTTGTTCGCATATATCAATAATAGCACTGGCCCTAGAACTGACCCCTGTGGGACCCCGCTCGTCACAGGCGCCCACTGTGATACCTCTTCACGTACCATGACTCGTTGCTGCCCCTGTTAGGTATTCCCTGATCCACTGCAGTGCCCTCCCTCTTACATGCGCCTGATCCTCCAGCTTCTGCACTAATCTCTTGTGGGGAACTGTGTCAAAGGCCTTCCTGCAGTCTAGGAAAACGCAATCAACCCACCCCTCTCTCTCGTGTCTTACTTCTTTTAAACCTTGTCATAAAACTCCAGGAGGTTTGTGATACAAGATTTGCCTTTCATGAACCCATGCTGGTTTTCATTTATAATCTTGCTCCGTTCCAGGTGCTCGACCACTCTCCTCCTGATAATCTTCTCCATGACTTTGCACACAATACACGTCAGAGAGCAAGGTCTGTAGTTTAGCGCCTTGTTTCTGTTTCCTTTCTTAAATATGGGGACTACATTTGCTGTCTTCCATTTCTCAGGTAGTTGCCCAGTTTCAAGGGATGTGTTGAAGATTGTGGTTAGAGGCACGCACAGCATCTCTGCTCCTTCTCTAAGGACCCATGGGGGGATGTTGTCCGGTCCCATCGCCTTTGAGGTATCAAGGTCACTTAGCAGCTTCTTCCCCCTCCTCCTTGGTTGTTCGTATGTCATCCAACACTTGGTGGTATATTCCCTCTTGATGTTCCCTTCTGTACTGACTTCCCACAGCCCTTCCTGTCCCTACTGTAAAAACTTCCTTAAATCTGTTTAGCTCCTCACATACCTCCTGGTCATTTCTTGTGAGTTCTCCACCTTCTGTTCTTAATCTGATCACCTGGTCTTTGGACTGTTGCCTTCCTCCTGATGTGGCTATAACAACAGTTTCGGGTCAGTCTTGATTTTCGATTGCTATGTCATTTTCATACTGTCGCTGGGCCTCCCTCCTTACCTGTGCGTACTCGTTCCTGGCTCTGCGACTGATCTCCCTAAATTTTTGTGTGTTCTCTGCCTTCTGTAAATTTTTCCATTCCCTATTGCACTTTGTTTTTGCCTCCTTAACACCGTCGGGTAAACCAGGGGGCTCTTCTGGTCTTCCCGTTGTTTCTGTTGCCCTTGGAATAAAAAACCTTTCCACTGCCTCCTTGCATTTTGTTGTTACATATTCCATCATTTCATTTACTGGCTTTCCTGCCAGTTCTGTTTGTGTTTGTGTGTGTGTGTGTGTGTGTGTGTGTGTGTGTGTGTGTGTGTGTGTACTCGCCTAGTTGTGGTTGCAGGGGTCGATTATAGCTCCTGGCCCCGCCTCTCCACTGGGGCGCTA
>NC_069405.1:66826839-66842939 GCF_026875155.1 Cherax quadricarinatus
TCAGTCCATCACCCTTGAAGTCGTAGAATTTGAGGTTGTCAGTCCCTCGGCCTGGAGAAGTTCAGTTCCATAGTCAGGAACTATCTGAAGATCAAGCGACAGTGCGGAGACTTAAATACTGTCGGAAGGAGAGGTGCAGAGTAGTAGTAGTAGTAGTGAGAGTGTAGCCACACTCTCACTACTACTACTACTACTCTGCACCTCTCCTTCCGACAGTATTTAAGTCTCCGCACTGTCGCTTGATCTTCAGATAGTTCCTGACTATTGAACTGAACTTCTCCAGGCCGAGGGACTGACAACCTCAAATTCTACGACTTCAAGGGTGATGGACTGATTACATCGTCTTCACATCTCTACTGTTCCTGCCTACTTTCTGTATTCGACTGAAGAAGCCTACTGTGTAGGCGAAACGTTTCGGAATAAAGTTGTCTAACTGTTGCATATGTGTCTTACCTAACAACCTGTCGGTATTGTATACCATTTTGATGTTCATCTTACTAGAGATATTAACAATGCAAGGAATTTTATATCTCTAGTAAGGCTGATGCATGCAGGGGATGAGATGAAAAGCTGTAAGCCTTCTCCCTGAAAGCTCTCTGCCTTGGATCAAACGTGTAGCGCTAGCTACACGCCAAGGTATTGTCCAGTGTGGGTAGATTGGTATCTCAGTAGTAGTAACCAGTTACCAGTAACCAGTTACCAGTAACCAGTTACCAGTAACCTGTCCGTTGACTCAACGACCAACCGTCTTGAGTCACGGTCGTTCATATTGTGCTGAGCTGACACTATTTCAAAACACCCACTACGGGGTACTGGCCAGCCGGCTAGTCAGTTTTACGAGTGTAGCCAAGGAGATAGGTAATCGGCTGCGGGCTCTGTCCACATAACAGTAATTATACGTATAACAGCCTACGTGAGTATTTCTACCCTAATCCACGTATCGAACTCCCACATGATAAATGGTGTGCAGCGGTGTGGAGCGTGGATTTACGTTTTTAAGGGTAATTCAAGGCGTTTGAAGACTGTTGTGAGTAGCCGGCAGGGTCAAAGGTGATTCTCCAACCACCAGCTCTACCCTCGCGCACCACCAGCCAGCAGCAGCTACTCCCCTCAAACCTATTGCCTGCAAGCCTGTTGCAGCCGTTTCAAGCTTCCTGGCTTAGTTCGTGTGCTAATTGCTTCAATCTCCGAGGGGTTGACCCGGATTTTGCAATTAAGCCAGTCAGTAAGCCAGACTGTGGAAGTGAACGCCAGTCAGCCTATCATCCAGCCTGTCTCCTGTCATCCAACTGCTCCTCCGTGCTTTGTGCATCGTTACACGTCTTCCAGTCATCCATTCTCGTGGGGTAAGCCAGCCAGCCAACCCAGCTTCTAACCCAGCTGAGAGAGAGAAGTAAGCCACGCAGTAAGAAGTAAGCCAAGCTCCTCTGAGGTGTTGTTTATATCGCTTTGTGCTCCCTGTTGGATGCTAAGAGTGGTTTTCACCATTCCTGTGGCATAGAGTGGGTTGTTAGCCATCTTCGTGGGTGAGTGGGGTGCGCGGCAGACCCCCAGCGTCCCCCCCCCACCACTCTCTCTCCCACCACCCGGGGTGCGCGGCAGTACCCCAGCGAGAGTCACACCCACCATCCACCACCACCAGCCATCCACTCATCTACCTGTGGTTGTTTGCACCCTTGTACCGGGTCCTAGTACTGTTTTGGCTCACATAATTGGTCAAGAGATTGTAGCTGGTGCCAACGAGATAAAGCCAGTTATGTGAGTTCGCCTAGAAAGCACATTCTTCACGACAACAGTGCGAGTGGAAGAGGAAGCACCGCCCGCCCACAGGACAATATCTTCGCCCCACCACCAGTACTCACCGCCAGTCTACTACTCCAGACTCCAGTGATAATTTTCTTAGACATTTTTCTTGCATTTAAAGACATTTGCGAGTGTGAGACATTTATAGTAAATTGCTTGTGTACTCTAAACCTTGTGTTTTTTTCAGTGTAAACGCAGTATTTCTTTAACTCAGTATTTTTCCAATATTTTTCAGTGTTTTCACTTATATTATTTTATTCTGTGTTTTTTCATTTTGCTACTCGTCTGTAGTAAGTATTATTGTGTAGTGTACCAGTCAGTCACTCTGTGTGAAGTGATTCATTTTTTTTTATTGTATTCTTCCAGCGTTGTATTCTCAGTATATCATTGTATTTCATGCAGTGATATTTACCCCAGTATACCAAATTTTCCATTTATTTCTATGTGTGTCATTTTTTTCGTATGCCAACAGTGTCTCATTCCTCTAATATTTTTTCGCAGACTGTGTACCATTATTTTTGCCAGCAAAATTTTTGTCGTATCAGTCACAGCAAGATTTTTGTTGTATCAGTCACAGCAAGATTTTGTTGTATCAGTCACAGCAGGAATTTGTTGTAAGAATAAATTAATACTGAAGTGTGCCACGCAACTGTAAGTGTTATATTCCCTGTTTTGTTCCTGTGTTTTATTTTTTATAATTCTTGAACAAATTCACTCTTGATGTAATTTCAATTACTTTTAACGTAAAGTGTTTCCTTACTCTGTTTGAGTAAATTGTTTTGTCTAATTTACAATTAAGAGTTAAAGTGTTCAATCAGTTTAATTTTTTTTTTTTTGATCTTCATAATTTTAATTCATTATTTTACCTGAGTTTTCCCAGTGACACTTTATTACTGCAGTGATTGTTTCTACACCTTATTTTGTTGCATTTGTTCTGCAGTGAATTATTTTCTTTTATTGATATTTTGTGAATTATATTTTAATTTTGTCTATGCATTCTTAGAAAATATTTAAAATTTCCCAGTTAACAATTTAATAATTTTATTTGATACTTTTACATTGATTTAAAAATTTAATTAATTAATTTCTTTATTAGCAAGAGTAAAGACAGCTCATTTTGCATTTAATTCAGTCACCAGTAATATTTTTACTTGTATATTTCAATGTAAATTTTTTTTCTCTTGGTCAATAGTCCTTTAAATTGAGTTTTCTTTCTTCTTGCAGTGTATTTAGAAATTATTCTGCAGAATTGTTAAGCATTTTCTTCCACTTAAGCTTACTGTGTCATTTCTCTATTTTTTTTTTTGCCTTATGCCCTTGAGTAAGTTCACTGAGATCATGTCCCAGTCACTTTTGAATGTTCACTTAGTGTATCATGCCAGTCAAAGTCAATATGAATCAGTCCACAGTACCAACATTCCCTTACTGACTGAAAGACAATACCTAGCCCTTGAGCAATGTGTTTGTTCTCACAGCTTGTATCTGAGATTTGTTAAAGTGCTGCGAAATGTGAAGTTCAGATTAAGTTCCTATAGATCCGTGAATTACTTATTAACGTAGCCGAGCGGTCAGGCACTAGTAATACTGTCACTCCTGTCTGGACTCCAGCCACAATATCATGCACGCAGGATAGTGCGACTATCCTTGCGATGGCGACTTGTTCAAGTATTCGTTCCTTCCCAGGGGACGCTTTGAGAAGAACTTTACTTGCAACGAGTTATGCCATCTCTTGCTGATGCCACAAGCCGTGCAGAAAGACGTTTCTGTGGCTAGTGTGCTCACTTGAGTGTTTGTTGTCCCTTGTGTTTCAGATTGTGATCCCATCCTAGTTGACAGTAATCAGTGCATTGTAAGAAGTTATTTCTCGAGTAACTTCCACGTTGTTAAAGTTTGTAAGTGTAGTTTCTTTATTGCTGATACCTCATGTCACTGTGTGCGACTCAGATTGAATATCAGCATTGTTCACCATGTTCATTTCTTTTCTCCTGTGCTTGCAGTTTGAGATAGTAGATTCGTTCTCCCTTGCTCATATTGCGTGTTATAGCGTTAATTTTTCAACCGGGGGAGTCATCCACTCCACCGAGTTTGTTCATTCCTCCAGTAAGAAAGAACCGATCCCTTGTGTTCTGTGATTCGATTCCTGCTCCAGGAAGATCTTATTCTGACTGTGAAGCCACCAGCTCCCATCAGTGACTTTCTCATGAACCAAGAATTACTGTATCGAACAGCCGAGTTGGGTACTCCAAGCAGAAGAGTATACCAGTTAGTAATTCCACAGTCACTAGTGAATGTAGCCTTACAGCTAGTTCACGATGTACCAGGTGTTGCACACCCTGGTATGGATCGTTCAGTAAAACAAGCCAGATTGAAATACTTTTGGCCTCGTATGGCAACTGATAATTTCTGAGTATGTTAAGAAATGTAGTGTCTGCATGCAACATAAAGCAATGCTAATGGTCCTAATCCAATCCAAGTGTATCCAACTACTAGCGAACCTTGGGAAAGAGTTGCGCTAGATTTGTTAACTAATTTCCGATGTTCCCTCCAAGGTAACAAAACATCTGTGTGTTATGTAGACCATTTCACCAGATATTGGTGAGTTAGTTCCTATTGCAGATAAGACTGCCGAGACAGTAGCTAAAGCGTTTAAAGAACGCATTATCTGCAGGCATACCACTCCTAAGTCCCTAGTAACAGATAACGGAGGTGAATTCTGTAATGAAATTCTTGAAAATTTGTGTACCTTGTACAAGATCACTAAATCCACCATTGTTCCTCATCATCCTGCCAGCAATGGGTTAGCGGAACGAACCAATAAGAAAGTACTTGATGTCTTGAGAGCCACTATCAATCCCAACAGTGAAACTTGGGATGAAGTTATACCTGATGTGCAGTGTGCTATAAATTCTGCTTACAATGTTTCTATAGGTGACACTCCACATTATGCATTGTATGGTGTAGATAAACGTTTGCCTTATGAGTTGTTATATTCTAATCCGAAACCAAATTACAACCCTGATGATTTCGTAGCAACTCGTACCAGCTTAGCTCAAAGTGTTTTTAGAAGAATCCGTGAAACACTTCATAAATCAACAGCAGAATTTACAAGAGTCGCAAACACTCGATCAAAGCCATCCAAAATCAAAGTAGGTTCGAGAGTTATGCTGACTAATTTTAACAAAACGTCTGCAATGCCAAAGCTTGATCAAAGGTTTGTTGGTCCTTATCGAGTAGTTGAACATATCACTGGAAATAAGTATAAGGTTAGAGAGATTAGTACTGGTCAGTATAAAGAAATCGCATTTGGATCATATGAAGTTAGTATGTGATGATAATGATGTTCCAACCCAGACTAATGTGACAGACTCTGACAATCCTCCTGATCCTGTACTCTCTTCCTCTGATACTCAGTCAGACGATCAACCTGAATGTCGTTATTCCCTACGTACACGACAGGTATGAGAAATCCTCAAGTATCATTTGTAACTTCCAATTCAGATTTGCCTCAAATACAGCATGAGTTAGCCAATGCTACAGAATTTGATCCTCCCAGAGAGGACACCCATTCTGCATATGTCAATCACACCCTAGCAGAGTTGGGGTTAAATGTAAATAACCTGTATAGATGAATAATTACAGTATCAACTTATCAGTATTCAAGAATTTTTTTTGTGTTCGTGTTCTCTCCGCATTCTGAGTTAACAGTCTAGATTTGCGTGCACCGAATCTGCCTTTCTGTTAAACACTCTTTCTTTGTATATATTCCTTCCTCAGAATCCGTAGATCACACGAATACAGATCGATCGATCAAAATTTTTGTTTTTATCACTTGTAATCTCAATGTTGAGTTCGTTGTTCATTTGTTGAGTTTTAAGTTGTACTATAGTATACCTTGTATTATATTACAGTTTCAGTTACGTAAGCTTTCATTCCAATGTTCTACTTATGTATCTATAATGTTTCATGTTGTGTACTTTGACATTGTATAGAATCAGCCCAAGCCGTATACCTGCCATCTCTAGTTTGTATTAGTTGTATGTCGGGACGACATACGTTAGCGTCGCCGAGCTCTCAGTAGTAGTAACCAGTTACCAGTAACCAGTTACCAGTAACCAGTTACCAGTAACCTGTCCGTTGACTCAACGACCAACCGTCTTGAGTCACGGTCGTTCATATTGTGCTGAGCTGACACTATTTCAAAACACCCACTACGGGGTACTGGCCAGCCGGCTAGTCAGTTTTACGAGTGTAGCCAAGGAGATAGGTAATTCGCTGCGGCTCTGTCCACATAACAGTAATTATACGTATAACAGCCTACGTGAGTATTTCTAACCCTAATCCACGTATCGAACTCCCACATGATAGGTAAATGCACTGCGTACCTTGTCCCAAGGTTCGTAGGTTCGAGTCTACTTCAGCCAGAGATCAGTGTTTGTGTATATTTCGCCTGCTCTTGCGAATTCCTTGCATATATATATATATATATATATATATATTATAATATATATAATATATATATATATATTATATATATATTATATATATATATTATATATATATATATATATATATATATATATATATATATATAGAGAGAGAGAGAGAGAGAGAGAGAAGAGAGAGAGAAAGGGCCAAATATCTATTGACAAGTGCCTTTGACAACTGGCCACTAACACTGAGCATCCCTATTAAATGCAATACTCTATTCCATGATCTGTCTCACTTCTCACTGCTCCACTGTAAGAAAACAAACAAGTCTCCTACCAAGAAGAATAATGAGAATAAATTCTTAAAAAAGGGCCAGCTTTGAAAGAAACTTTCCCTTTATATTAACTGCTGGCCAAGTGAGCACCATGCTGAAAACTGGGGGCTCATTTCACAGAAAAAAAGGCCCTGATTTTGCAGCATCTGCAAAAGCACAAAGGAAAAAAAGTGTATGAAGACTAGAAGTAAAAAGTGAACTTTTTTGGCTCAGTTCAACACTGACGGGAGCCAGCTGCACAAAACTCGCCACAAATTTTTTAAAAAAATTTGTGACCCCCCCAGTCCTTCCAACATTTCCCAAAGCCCCTACTTACAAAGCAAAAATATCAAGAATTTCACAACAGACTTTAAAAAAATTTGACCTAAAAGGGTGCCCAGGGAAAAGACTCCGTTTTTCCCGTTGGGCTAGTTTATCTTCCTATCCTTTTTTGCCCTTATGATAATTTCCCTTTCCCCCCCGCTCTGGGAAAAATGGAAATGTCTTCAAAAAAATTTCCATCCTTCGTGTATGGGGTGGGAAAATACCCATGAGCTGGAAAGTTCCGGGAAATATTAAATTTTTAACCCCCCAGCTAGGGCAACGAGAGCACTGAACACCCGCTACGGGTAAACCCTTTTTGGGGGGTTTTTTTTTGGGGAATTTTAAATGGTTTCCCCTTCATTGCCCCTTTAAAAGTTTAACCCCAAACAAAAAAAATTTTTTTAAACAACTACAAAAAGAATAAACCACCCCCGTTAATGAAATTTTTGGGGGGAATAAAAAAAACCAAAAAACAAAACCCCAATTTTGGTTCCATACGGTTAAACTAATTCCAAAGAAAAAAAAAAAGCCCCCTGCAAATGTATCCCAAAATTTTTTAATAAAAAAACCAAAACCCCCGAACAAGCACAGGGGGGAAAAGGGCAGGTTAACAGGGTTAAATTAAAAAAATAAAATTTTGGGGGAATGGGTTTTTAAAAGGGAAAAAGGGGGTTGCCCCGTAAATAATCAAAAATCAAAAAATTTAAATATTTTAAGGACAAAACTTAAAATTTAGCAAAGAAAATCTATGGAAGAAAATTTAAAAATTGTATTTTGGGTAATAGAGGGAGGGGGGGGGGGGGGGGGGGGGGGGGGGGGGGGGGGGGGGGGGGGGGGGGGGGGGGGGGGGGGGGGGGGGGGGGGGAAAAGGAGTAGTAAAAGTGTAGCATAGTATATAAAAACTAAAAAAAAGGTTCGAGTAAAGAGCGAATACAAAGTCACAATCCGTGACGGGAAAAAAATTACAAAAACCCGCACTTAGTAAGGAGCCTCAAGACAGGTACACCGTGCTGGGACTAAAACCCCACCATAACAGTAGAGCTTTTCATCTTTTTTAAGGTGTCACTCGTACGATTTTGGGAAAACCCATCATGAGTTTCCACCCACAGAAATTGGGGAACCAAAAAGCCTCGGATGACAGACCACTAAGGAGGGGGACATAAAAATGGTCTCACACCAACAACAAACTGTCTTATGTTGTGGAGTATTTGGGGCATGAAAAGAGTCCCGTAACCTTTTTTTCGGCGCGTACACACCCCCCATTGAAAGGTTTAATCCCCCCCAACCAGCAAACCCGTACGGGGTTTCGAACGGGGGGGCCCCCATCGTTCGATAAAGTACCCAGCTTAAAACCCAATGAAGAGGGTTTTTTGGCCCAATCGCAAGGGTTTTTGGGCACCACTCACCTGTCTGCTTTTGTCTTTTTCCCCATTCTAGAGCTGTAAAGCACAGTCTGCCCCCTCTAGTGGCTTCTTTCGGGCCTTGCTTTTTCGGGGAGTGCACTAATACCTATTGTTGTACATAGTGTATAAAGTGTACATAATTCTTTTTTTAAAAATTGGGGTGAAGGATAATACAAGCAAAATTTTTTCTGCTGTTTTTTTTTTGGGTTTCCCTTTGCACCCGGGATAACAGGCCTTAAAATTTCCGGGGTTGAAAAATAAAAAAAAGGGGAATCTTTAAAAAAACCAGATTGGGTCTTCCCCAAAGGGAACGAAGGGTGAAGGATAAGGTGTATTATTATTTGAGGGTTTTTAACGTAAACCCATGTGTGGTGAATATAAAAGGATTTTTTTCCCAAATGTAATCTTTCTCTCATCGCCCGTCATCATCATAACCATCACCCGCACCATTTCAACACTCCCCATCACCACATCATCACCTTCATGTCATTCCCATCACGTCATCACCAAAATAATAGCTTCAGAATAGAGGCAGGTTTAAAGGGTTTCCCGGGGCAGGAAAATCCCACATCCTCCTCACCAAATGATGACTCCCCCCGGAAAATTTTTCCATATGTCCTGATCACCAAGACTTCCCGACATTTTTTTAAATCTTTTTCCTCCCCTAATAAAACCTTAAATTTTTCCCTTAGTTCACTAACTTTTTTTTTTTCCATTTTTTTATAAGTATTTTTAAAATAAAATATATATAATATATATTTTATATATATAAATATATATAATTTTAAAATATATATATAATTTATATAAATATATATATATATATATCTTAAAATTCAAGACAAGCCAGGGGGGGTGGAAGTCTTTAGCTAAAGTACTTTCCCCTTTCCAGTCCCCTCAGGAGCTGTGCAATGTTGCCAAGGGCACAACGGGAAAATAGGGTTTTTTTTCAGAGTATGAAAGTGAGAGTGGTGTGGGCCCACCACCGTCCTCTCTTTGAGAAAGGCAATTTGGGGGTTTGCTACCCACACACCAGTTCCCCCCCACCCACCCCATGTCGTCGGAGGGAGAGGCCTCACGGGTTTGTGGGATAGCCTGGGGAAAATTTTTTAAACCCTTTACCCCTCACTCCCCCCCCCCCACCCTTTTTCCAAAAATTTCAAATCCTTACCCATCCTTTTTCCAAAAACCCCATTTTTAACCAAAAGACCTGGTCAAAGAAGCGAAACCTGAGGAGAAAAAATAGGAAAAAAAATATTTTAATAAGCCAGCCCAAAGCTTCAAAACCGCGGGGAACAGGTAAATGATTTAAAAAAATTTTACATTCCAGTATGGATCATTACAAAACCTTTTCATTTAAAAACCCTTTCCCCCCCCAACTAATAAAATTAGAAAAAAATCCCTCATTTTCAACCGGGGGCCCCGCAAAAAACCTTCCACAATGTCAAAAAACCTTCAGTGTCTTTTAAAATATACTCTGTAAATTTCTCTTATTTAGGCTGTCTTATAAACTGGGGGGGGGGGGGGGCCTTGTTCTTAATTTAAGGGCCGTTCCTATCATTATAAACAACTACACCCACAAATATCATTATTATAAACAACTTTTAAAATAATTACAAACAACCTAATTCTTTAAACCAAAAAACTAGTTCTAACCCAAGAGTTGCAACCACCTAGGGTGTCCCTTAATTTTATCCCTTTCTGTCCCTAAAAAAACTTTTTAAAACCCTCAATAGGTCACGGGTACATTTCTTTTTTTGGGGCTATCCTAAACTAAAAAAACCCCAAACATCCACTTCCTTCCTACAATGTTATACGCCGGGTTTTGCAGCCCCCCTATTGCAGCGGGCAGCAAAAGCTGAGGAAATAAAACCGACGGTGACCAAAACATACTAAAATGTCGTTTTTTTCCCGACGGACTTAACAAGGTGTCAATAATAAAAAGACAAACACCCGCGACGGGCCTACCTTGAGTTTGTTTTGCAGACTCTGGTCCAACATAACCAAAGCATCATGAAACCCCCGGGCCCATAAGGAGAAATTCCGCGCTTTTTATAACATTGTTGTTGAAGGCTTTTAAACAATTGCTCAACAAAATAACTTTTCGAGTTTGTATAGCCCATAATTTGATTAAATATACAGTATTCCTGTCATGTTTCAAAAAGGGAGGCTCTATTATTTCCTTTCCATGATGGAACTTTTTGGGTAAAATTTTTTTTGGGCGGCAGCCCCCCCCCGGGGGGCTTATCGCAAAGAGCTACCGGTTTAAAAATTTGCAATTTGACACCCCGGCCTTTTCCTAACTGAGTACCGGTGTTGGGATAATCGGTTTCCAGAGGTTTAAACCCGTTTTGGGCCAATGTATTTAAAGTGGGCAAAAAAGGGGGATGGGGGCCCCTTTTAGTCACCACCGACATTTTTTTTGTGTTTTTTAAAAACAATCTCTGTTTCACCCGTCCCAGTGTTTTTTTTAAAGTCAAATTTTTATTGATTTCTTTAGTGTCTCCCCCCCAGGGAGACAAGCGTCCTTGTAAAAGGGTTTTCCCTTTGGGCCCGGCGGTTTCCTTAGGGTTTATCCTATAAAATCCCTTCCCCATCTACAATAGGGCCCCTTTTCCAAAAACTCCCCCGGGATATCTCAGTTTTTTGGCCTATGGGGTTTAAAAATCTTGTTGATTTTTATCTTCTAAATAAATCAAAAACTACAATACGGCCCCCCAAAGGGTCTCAGGAACATTGTAAGGAAAAACTCCCCTTTTTAAACCCCAGATTCATTTATTGCAAAAATTTAAAGAATGTAAAGATGACACATTTTGGCTTTCCCGGAGACTTTTAAATTTTTTAAACCCTTTTGTCGATGCATGGGTTTAAAAAGTCTAGGAACTTAATAGAAGGGCCCAGACCATTAAGTTTAGGTAGGAACTCCCTCAAAGCTGGGGATTTCCCAACCCCCCTGTGGCTTGTCTTTCATATATAAAAATATATATATATATAATATAAAAATATATATATAAAATATATATATAATTATATTTTATATAATATATAATATATATATAAATAAAATAAAAAATATATATATAATATATATAAATATATATATATATAATATATATATATATATAAAATATATATATATAATATATATATAAATATATATAAATTAAAAAATATATATAAAATATATATATATATATATATATATATATATATATATATAATATATATTAAAAATATAAATTATATAAATATATATATATGTCGTTGGGCCCAAAATGTAAAACTGGGCCAAATTTGCAAGAAAACCCTTTAAAAAATTTAAATCCTTTCTAAAATTTTCTCTATACGTTTAAAGATATATTTTTTTCATTAATTTTAAAGTAAAATTTTTTAATTTTTCACCAAAAAAATCTTTGAAAAAATTCCTAACCTTATTTAAAAAAGAGCAATTTATTTTGTCCCAACCCAACTAAAAAATATTTTAAATTTTTTGACAGTAATTTAAAACTAAACAAACACAGTGAAATTTTATTTTTTGGGGTTAAGGGGTTTAAAAAGATTTTTTGGGGAAAAATTTTTGCATACAAAAAATTTTTTACTTGTCCCCATATGGCAAGAATTTAAAAATAGCTATTTTTCCCCAAAATCGCAAAATTCGCCCCAAATTTGGGACGACAAAATATAAAAATATAATATATATATATATATAAATATTTTATAAAAAATATATAAATATATATATATAATATATATAAAAATATGTATAAAATATAATATAATATAAATATAATATATATTTAAATTTTATATATGTTATAATAATATGTATGTATATAATATATTTTATATATATAATATATATAATATATATATATAAATATTATATATATAATAATATTATGTATATATATGTAAAAACTGTGAAAATAGTGATCTGCCGATATGACCGGAAAGGGAGACGTCTGTCCCGTACCCAAAAATCTTTTAACTTTAAAATATTTCCCGGCCTTATATTATTCATCAGATAAAAGAGTCACGCGAATTCCCCGGGGGCAAATTTGGGTAATTTTTTGCCGTTTGTATGTTTTTTTTATAGACCATTTTTTTTGCATCTGCCTCCCTTTCGTACTACCATCTCTTATTGTTTGTAATTCGGTCCCCACTTGTATTTGAATACACGTATCTTTCTACCTTCCAAAACTCTCCATTCCCCACTTCCTTTTTTTCTCACCCCCTACTATACTTTCCATTCACCTTTTTTTTCCCCCCCATCTCTCTCTCTCCCTCTCTCTCTCTCTCATTTCTTTTTTTTTCTCCCTCTCATCTCACTACCATAATTTTTTTTTTCAACTGGAGCACGGGGGGGTTTATTTTAAAATACAACTTTTCCTTTTAAAACAAAGAAAATACATTTCAAATACGGGATAAAATGACGGGAAAATTGACTTTTTGGAAAAACACAGAAAAAACCCTTTAAGGGGAGATTCCATGAAATTTTGGGGTTTTTAAAGTTAGGGAGTAAAAGTCACATACCGTGTTTTGAAATCACAGTACCGTGGTTTTAAGGGAAATCATGGTATCGTCACTGGAAGTCACAGTACCGTGGGTTTTGGGAAATCAGTACCGTAGCTTGGAAGTCACGGATCATAGTATGAAATAATCATAGCGGTAAGGTATACCCAAAACTTAAAGTTGATTTAAAAAGGGCGTGTTCCACACCTGGGGGGAACTGTACCTGAGCATAAGAAAATTTTTTTAAAAACGGGGGAAAAGATATATTAGGAAAGACCCCGCAGGGCCCGTCAAGACACCAAAAAATATTTGGGGGTCTGAAGATTTTTTCCGAAAAGGAGTGTCCATTTTACCATGGAAAAGAGAGAGCAAGAAGAAAAAGACTTTGGAAATCTCTCCGAGGTTTTTGCTTGGCAAGGAAAAATGGGTTTAAAAAAAAATAATAGCTACCACAAGAACGTTTTTCCCACACTAGCAGGGCCCTCTTGTGTATTTTTAAAAAAAGTTTTGGGTTTTTTTTTGCTTTCTAAAAAGTCAGAGAAAATAGGGACAGAGATTTCAGGTAAGACCCAAAAAACGGAAAATACAGATAATTAAAAGGAAAAACGCATAGAAATAAAACGGGAAAAAAAAAAAAACCCCCACAAAAAAAAACATTTAAATAGAATAACCTACGGGCCCCAAATTTAGTTTATTAAAAAGGGGAGGGGCTAACTTAGCTCCCCTGCCTCTTTTTAGACACATGAGGGTAGCATAAACTCATTGCCCCTCCCGCTTCCACTCACCGCCACAATCTCTTTTTTAAAAAAAAAGCGGGGAAAAAAAAGAATGCCTAGTATTGTGAAAAATGTACAAGGTTAAAATTTTTAAATTGAAAAATAGAAAAATTTTAGTCCTGACGTCTACATGTAGCTACAAATGTTACTTCTGCTGCCCCTACCACTACTGTTCTACTTAAATTTTTTGACACTACTATTACAACCCGCTATTACGATACTTTCTAATCCCTTTTTCCCGCTGCACCACAAAATGTTTGTTTTGTCACTGCTGCTGGGGCGCTACTACTACTTTCTAAACCCTGGGTCTAAATACTAAACCCCGCTACTACTACTACCACTGCTACCTTTACTTTTTCAAAACACTACTATTTTCCCCCTACTATTTTCCCCCCACTGCTGCCGAAACTAAACCCTTATTCCTACAACCTTTCTTTTCCTCAAAAACTACCAAAATTCGCAACCGTAAAAATTTTTTAAAAAATAAAAAACCAAAATATGAATTTTTAAAAAATTTTTCCCATTTAAAAAAAATTAAATTTTACAAAAACCCCAAAATTTAAAACCAAACCCCCCCAGGAAATTTAAATTTGAAAAACGGGGAAATATCATTTTTACATAGCTAAATAACTTTTACGAAAGAAGTGAGTGTGCTTGCTTTTATATGTCAGTTTCTCTGGGGATTTATCTAAAATTTGTATCTAGTTTCGGCCCCATGTTTTTCTTGGGGTTTTCTTGGGAAAGCTCGTATTAGGGCCCAAATTTTGTAGATAAATGGTTCAGAGAAACCAAAGAGTTGTCAAAAAATACATGGGGGTTTCACTTTGGGATCTTTATTGAGGAAACGTTTTGGGCCCCCACAGTGGCTTCCCTCAGTCCCATACATGAAGAATGGGAAAAATCGGGAAAGGGGTTTTAGGTAACCCAGTCCCCCCAGCCTTGAGTGAAATAATCAGTCCCATTTATCTTTAAAAAAACTGATGGACTGAGGGGCCGATTCCCCCAAACTCCTTCGATCTTCACCATTTTTCCCCTGTATAGGACTTGAGGCCCCAGTGTGGGGGAAACGTTTTTTCCCCCAAAAAATATCCAGCTATAATAAATTATCACTATAATAAAATAGTTTTAGTCATTCTAACTCTTTTAAAAAAGCTAAAAGTCCCTTTATTTTCTATCAGTTTTTTTTCCCAAAAGCTCGAAAAAAACCCCCCCGGGGTTTGTTTTGATGTGTGTAAATTTATTTTTTTTTCTAATTTTCAATTTTTCTTTTTTTTTGCATAAAAGAAAAATGAAGAAAGATATAAACCCAAAAGAAAAAAAGGGAAGGGGAAAAAAGGTTTATAAAAAGGGAAATTCATTAAGGAAGTGAAAAGACGATCAGTGTTTTTGTGTCGAACCAACGGTAACAACCAAGAAAAATGGTAAAAACGAAGAAAAATGGAACACTATTAAAGATTGAGCAACGACGCAACACTGAAAAAAAATGAAAACACTTTTAAGCAAATGGGACACATCAAAAATAATAGGGCCAGAGAATGCATTACCATAGATTCTGAAAAAAAAAGAAAATTGAAACGCAGGAGATTCCTTCCTCCTCCTCCTCCTCCTCCTCCTCCTCCTCCTCCTCCACCTTCTCCTTCTCCACCTCCTCCTTCTCCTCTCCACCTCCTCGTTGCTCTTCTTCCGGACTAAACTGACTGACCCAGATGACAGTGGTGAGGGGTGAGCACCCGGCCGCAGAGATAAATGGAAGCATTGTTTACCTGGAGGTCGCTGCGAGGGTCAACGCCCCGCGGCCTAGTCCTTGACCAGGCCTCCCGGTGAATCAAGGCCTGATCAACAAAGCTGTTACTGCTGACCCCACGCAATCCAATGTACGAGCTAGAACCCGGCTGGATCTCTAAGTCGCTTGGATGCTGCAACAGCCACGAAGCTCTAACTACACACTCGTATCCTTGACTTGTATATTATTTAAATTAATGGAGCAGGTAATCAGGAGAGCGGTGCTGCACCTGGGTGGCTGCAGCAGAAATTTAGATAAGCTTGGCTTAGTCTGCAAATAATCCAAGCTTAGTTTAAAAATACAACATACATCTCAATTAACATTTTGTTAAGTCACTATAGCTGATAAAATGTTATACCAAGTTATGTCCTAGAATTTGTATTGATAAAGCCACTGATGGTGAAACGTCTACAATAAAGATACCCAGATGTTGCACATGTGTCTTACTCTCATCTTGTCGGTATTATATACCATTCGTACACATATACCTGGATTTATAATCGGAGTTAAAACAGATTATTTCCTACCTCTTGCTGCTCGTGTCATTCACTCTGTAACTGTAACTGGTATTCTTTCATTTTGAGTAATTATTTAGTACTCTGAGAAATTGTAACCAAAATTATGGCTGTTTTCCACTAATATTTTTGAGCTGTTTCATCACTGGTCAGAAACGGGTTACAGTCAACGGACGGAGGATCGAGCCTCCATCCTTCCTTGCCTAATTGACTCACAGGGTTAAACCTTTATACAAAATAAAT